>CM053501.1:89222561-89286776 GCA_028627145.1 Eidolon dupreanum
ACAAATGCTTCCTTAGCCAGAATTCTTCCTTTCTGGTGATGCTTAATATCAAATTGATACATTTTGGTGCTATCAAGCATGTAAAATAAGTTATATTAGGAATTTTAGAATTTTTGTGACACTGATTTTATAGGCAGGCTCTCTACTATGTCTCATATATTATAATAATCAATTATGTTAAAAAATGTGGTTGATGCCATAAACTATATAAGTTAGCAACAAAATTGATGTGAAGGAATATTGGGGGAAAACATTAATTAAATACTCAGTGTGCATTGTTATTTATTTTTTAATTATCTTTTCTTAGCAATGCATTCCTTTTCTCTTGCCTTTGTACATTCTGGCATTTTTATTTGTCTTTAGCTCTGGTTGTGTTTTGATGTGTGCTAAAGAACTAGTGACTATTTTCTTGGGAATTTGAAAACCACTCAGATGTTATCATTCAAAGACCACAGAATAATCTACTATTTGCAATTAGTTATTCACACTAGTTCAGAAAGAACTCATGATTCTTGAAGTTACTTTGGGAGCAAATAATGCCCTCCCCCGCCCACCTCACTTGTTCGAGTAGCCTACTACCTAGAGTTCATTGTTTTACTGTTATTTTTTGTCCTTTGGTTTGAATTAAGTAAGTTTTTCTCAAGCAAGGGCCAAGCCTCATTCAGTCGTGACGTGAACAGTGCTTTTTCCTAAATTTGGTTTCATTAGTCTCTGCGAAGTTCGTAATAACACATGGTGAGAATCCCCCTTGCTATAACAAAGCAAAGGTTTCACAGAATTGATTTGTTGAAAAGATTCACCAAGTTCGTAAAGTCTGTTCTAAAGTGGTCTCACATGTTCATGTGCACAGCTCAACTGTTTTATATCTTATCATTGTACAAATACTACTTCTGAACAATTGAATTCTTTATGAAATTCTTGAATAGATTAAAAAGTTCTTTTTAAAACTTTTTAAGAGGACCATTGAAAAATATTTCTCTGTACTTGAAACCTGTTTTATAAATGAGATCTTAAAGAAGAAAAAAAAATTTTCAGACTAAAGTGTAGATAATAGATTGATTATCATCCTATTAGAGTCCAAGTAATTTTTTCACGCAATGTAATTTTGTGAAATATTTGTGTTATTTTGTAGACAATAGATAGATATCACATACTAATTTAGTTATTCAGTTGTTTGTTCCTTCAACAAATATTTAAGAGTTTTTAGTATGTCAAGCCCTACGTGCCTGCTCTGAAAAAAAGTTCAAATGCCATGTACTCTATTCTCAGTGTAGTTCTGAGAATAGATATACAACTATATATGACATATTTTTCTTAGATGTATTATTTGTTGATTTATTGAAGAAAGATATATTAAATATAACCTGTGTCAGTCCCTATATTCGTACTGTGAACAAATGAATAACCAAGTTTAAATCTAAATAAGAAAAAAAAATTTAAGAAAAGTGATAATATGATACAAAAAGCAATGGTACACAGACAGGACACAATAAACTCTGCTCTGTTGTTCTTTCAACCATTTAAAGATGTTACAAACCCAGCAGATCAAATTAAAGAATGTAGTGTCCGATGTGGAACACGAGAAAGTGAATTAGCCTAAGGATAAGAAACTAAAGTAGTATTTTCATCTTTTATATTATCCGTGCAAACCTGTTTTCTGATGGTTTTACTATTTGTTGCTACTAAATACATAATTTTAATGCTATAATAGACATATTTAATGTTTGGTTTTTACTAAGCTTACTCAAAGTCTACCATATGAGTATTACTAAATTTTAGTTTTCAAAAGAAAAGCCTAATTAAGGTGAACTATTCTGAACCTGTATGGAAAATTGCTCTGAATGACATTCTTCATTGTGGGAATTTAGCCACCAGTAATGCTAATGGGTCAGCAAAATCAAGTTGAAAGAATTTGTAGTTACTTTGTTCATATGTTCATTTTGTGTAAAACTCTGGAATTTATAACAGAATTTTATTAGGAATGTACATAAAAATGGCATATCAAAAACAGCTTTTTTCAAAAAGTCAGTCAACTTAAATAGGATTCAATTTAAAGTTAGTGAAAACATTTCTTAACCACTTTTCTAAATAATTTAAAAATAATTTATGAAGTTTTACAGAATTTTAGTGACAAAATAGGAGATGAATACCATAGGAAAATGTTCTTTCACTATTTTTAGGCCTTTTCCATAGAATTGGGTGTAGGACAATTTTTTTTCAGAAACATTTAAGAAAAAAATAACATGTTTTATTGTTATTTGTACATATATTAAAAAATAATTGCATGATTATTTTTACCAACTAAGTTTTTTTTCATGGACTTTGCTTTTAATATATGTGGAGAAGTAATGATAGTATCTTTATTATGGGATCTAAACCAAAGGGAGTTTAAATACTTGATCGATTCAGTTGGCCAAGAGAGATCCTCTCAATCAAACTTCATACTGATGTCAGCTGGGCTCTGGTCAGCCAGTTTTCATTGAATTTTCTACATAAATCAATTGGTCAGAGCTTGTTAAGACTGTCGATAACAGTTCCCCCACTTACTCTATCCTGCTCTGGCATTTATGGCTTGTTAGTCTTGTGTTCAAGCAAAGTTGACTGACAAGATCCCTATTTTACAGGAGAGATTCACTCATCCAGTCTACAAAGGCAGTAATGTTCTACTATCTGCAATCAGTTTATTTATTTTTCTTTCTTTTTTCTTCCAAAAGAAAATTTCTGGCATAGTTTTTAAATTTTTGTACAAAAGCTCAGTGCTTCTGGATGAGTTAGAATGAACATGAGCTTTGGAGCTCTTGAGCCCTGTTGGCTAACCCTAACTAACCAACTGGTTCTCTTGGTTTCTCACTGCATCTTTGCTTTGTCATCTGTAAAGTAATATGTCTACATGCCTGCCTTTCAGGATGTTTGTTATGTGATTTAAAAATATAAAATGCTTTATGTTGTATAGGTATTTTGAAAACATTAATTTCATTTGCATTTCTCTTTAAAGTCTTGAGTCCTTTCGGAACAAATGTATATTCTCACACTTTTTACATGGGTAATGACATAGTAGCATTGGCACTTAGAACAAAGAGATATACTTAATACTGGTACTGTGATTTAGCCAACAGTTCTTTTGAGAAAAATCCATAGTTTTTTATGTTTCAGGGTAGACGTTGTGTTTTCTAGTTTCTAAAACTTTTCTGATTTTTTTAATTGAATCATTGTTTTAATTTTAATTTTTATTATTTTCTTCTAATTTTTATATTAAAAATCCATTTTGATGAACAGAGAAACAACAGGGAAGCAATATCCTTTTTTCTCATTGGACCTTCACTACTTTGTAAATGAATTAAAAGTGATTGAATATCTATGAAAAATAACATATTTATTAGTATTTGGAATATGTTGGATCTTTATGATCTAATTTTTTAATCTTCTCCTTTCCCTATTAAAAAATTGCCTATCTTAAAGCTAACTTTTTTTCGTTTAATAAAAAGATAATGAAAAAAAGTCAATGAGAAGTTAAGATAATGAAACAAAATTATATCATTAAGAAAACTTAAATATATAAAATACATTCATACAGTCACTCTAGTTTAACTTGTGGCCGCAAAAGCAACAAAAGATATAACTTATAAAAAAAGGAAAGAATAGTAAGATTATCATTTTCACAGCCCAAATTGTGTTGAATACTGCATAAATAACTTGTTAAACAAAGATTTTTCATAAAGAAGATATGACCAAAATTACCACTGATAGTAATAGAAGTTATATGATCATTACTAAAAGAATAGATGCTGTCTTATTGGTATGATTCATTATATTCCCAGTTCTGACAAATACAGTTATAGAAGATATCAAGGTGCCATAAAACAACAGTTTAAGTTCATTTTGAAATGTATATTAGTGTATTACATTTATATGTTTAAGAGACGTGGGTTCTCTTCCTTGAGAATTTTACTGCAACATATTTAATAATTGTGCTTCAGTAGACTATACAGTATGCTTATTTGGACCTCTGATGTTTTTTTGCATCAAGAAACCCAGAATTTATACCTGATTCATGTTTCAGGGTAGACGTTGTGTTCTCTAGTTTCTAAAACCTTTATATTTTAGAATTCTGAGAGACAGGATGGAGACTCAATCTTATCCAAATGACTTAAAGTTAGTTATTAGTCTTTCTAAATCTCTAGATTTTCATTTGTAAAAAAAGTGATAGAATCTTACAGTGTGCCATGAAAATGTACATAAACTGTCTAGAATTATGACTAGTACTTAAGAGTTGGTAAATAAAATTACCGTATATTTATCACATGACCAATAAATGAGAAAAAGATCGTAGGTAGCATTAATTCCGCATCTTCTTTTCAAATTTTGTATTAAAGATTTCTAATTTCCTCGTTTTATCCCCAGTGATTTTAATTAAGATCTTCAAATAACATTTTATTTAATTCTGCTTTGCTAATTATCTTTTTCCTGGAACATTTACTTTTTTTTTTTTTTAAGAAACCTATGCTTTCTAAGAGATGAAATTGTTGTTGTAACTCTTCAATATTTCTTTTCATATTGATTTTACCAATTTTAACCTTTCTTTATAAAACTATTAGGTAGAATTCTTTTCTTCTTCTTTTTTTTTTTTTCAGAGAATTTTTATGAGTTTAATAGAGCCAATTTGACAACATATGCCAGGGAGCAAGATCTCAAGTGCTCTGGAATTCTTTTTTGATGCCACTTTTAAATGCTGCTTATTTTCTTCAGCTGTTTGGTAATAACTGGTTGTTTCTGGTTTAAAATCAATTTCATATTTTAAAATTAATTTTAAAACAAATTTAATTTAGTAAGTATTAATCTCCAGTCTAAACAGGAATGATGTTCCTTCCTGTGTTTGTAGTAAATGCAATTCTGATTGTAGGAACTAACTCTCTGATTATTGATTCTTCTAGATGTGGTAGTTTACTGCCTATCCTAGTGCCATGCTATTTCTGGAGTCACTCCTTTGCTGATCTGGTCCTAGGCCCACTCTGCTCAGATAACTATAGGGCAAGAGAGTGGATGGTTCTGATGTTCTGTATATTAAGTTGGCACACAATCTTTTTATCTCCAGTGCTTTTGTTTCTGGTTGTAATTATTTGTAAATTCTGATGGATAAACACTTCTTATGATTTTTCATTTTCGTAAGTGATTGTGGATTCCTTAGCCCTGGTGAGTATTATCACCAATCTGTTCCAGTATGTCTTACAGCATCCAGAAATCATTCTCTGTCCTTATTTCTTGTGGCTATGGCTTCTTATTTTTCAACTCTGATATCAAGTTCTTTTTATATTAGTACTTCTCTGTATAACTCCTCGTAGCCTAATTGACGTTGCAAGGTACAGTTTATTTCCATGAGAGAAAAGCATGACATAATTAAATCTATACATGGGATCCTGGGGATGAGGACAGAAGTTTTGTTTGCTTGTTTGTTTTTAATATCTTCTTTCAGTGCACCTATCAGTCCCTATCAGTCAACACTGAGTTATCTACTTGTGACATCAAGGAGTTCCCTCTCTCTGTGTCCCCTCATTCTTTCTTTAATTCAGAATACATAGCCTTTTCAAATTTTTTAACATTTTTCCTTTCCCCCTGGGGTCCACTTCTTCCTCTCAACTCTAAGTCAAGCTCTTCATCAGTAAGGTTTATTTGATTTTCCCTTCAAAGAGTCAGAAGAAGAAATAGCTTCAGTTCCTTTAGAAGTGTCACTGGGGGATTTGAGGAATGAAGTGAGTGAAGAAAAGCTGTCCGACAAAACTTGAACCAATCTCTACAGATGAATTATGTATCTATATTGTTCATATCAACTCTACTTTTGTTGTTAATGTTGCCTTTATTTTGTTAATGATGAAAGAATTGGTGTTGCACTTTTTTTTATCGTAACAAAGGCCATCATTGTCTATATTTCTAGCTTGTTGTGAACCAAGACCTTGGGAAGTGTTTTAAAAAGCTTCAGCCTAGGAAGTAGATGAGAGTTTAGCAAAATCCTACTGACATATGGCATTTCAGTGAGATTTTGAAAAGAGGGGCACTAAACCATTAGCCCTATTTATTGAGTCAGTTTTTAAAAACTCTAATATTTCATCTTGAACAATAAGTTGTAAAAAAAAAATAAAATGAAAATCACATGTTTTTGAAATAAAACAGTGATATTAGCTGGATACAATAAATTTGTAAAGACAGTCATTAATATTAGAATATGTTTTGAAAAGAATAAAATATATTTATAGTATATCATAATGTCAAAATTAACTGTCAACCTATTTGAAGTAGTCTTTTGGGATATCTCGTAATCAATTCTTAATTTATTCAGCCAAAATATAAAATAGTTTTTAAGCAAAAGAATAAACTTTGAAAATTACATTTTCACTTTCATCATAGTTTTTGATTAATCCTTGAAGTCAACAGAAAGAGGTCTAAAATTTGTCCAATCTTCCTATCCTTCCTGGTGTCTTAGACTATTTGTTGCCCTCCTTCATTGACCGTCCAATTAAACAGCCTACTTTATTTGGATTCAGGGACATAGTTGAGAACTAATAGCATCAGAAAACATCTTACCAACTTAGGTTTTTCAACTGAAAAATGCATATACTTTTCTCAATAGATGTAATTTGCTATTTATTAGTGGCACAAGGATCACTAGTTAGGAACACTAACAGTCTAGTGTTACTCCCTGTATCGCCTTCTGGTAAGTGGACATCCCCTCTTACCTCAGGACCAGATTATTAAATTCCTCAGAGTTTAATTGTGTGGTGGTATAGGAGGATTTTCGCCACATCACACAGTAACAGAGAGGTAGAAAAAGTTAGTGTTTACCTGCAAGAATGTTTTCTTCGTTTAAAAATTACTGATGCGAACTATTTGTTTTACTGCTAAGTCATTTTCTACCTGTTTTGTAGTTCTTCAAAAGTCTGCGGAGATTTACTATATGGTTGACATTTGCAGACAAATATTTGGTGTGCTCTCATTCTATACAATGCTTTTCGGATAAGGAAATCACATTTGTTCATATTCACCATAACCATAACTATCATCCCTTTGCATTTTACAAGATTGCTGCTTATTTTGAAACACTCATTATTGTTTGAAAATCTGTAAGTGGCATACTAAGTAGTTCAATATCCCATCTTTTAATTTTATAATTAGAATGCATTCAAGCTGTGCGTCTGAGTTTTCCTAATGCCCTAAACACTAAATTGAAGTGTATTCTGAAATCATACATTAAACAGAAAATCTTTGAATTAGAAACTTAAAGTTTAGCTTTATACACCAAGGAGTTTTACTCATTAGCAGGTAATTTAAATTCTTTCTTTTTCCCACCCTTTTCGCCCCAGGGAATGCTAAGCTTGTTTTTCAAACACTCCTTCTGAAATATGAGGGGCAAAAATAGTACAAAAAGGGTTTGAAGAGACACAGAGATCCTTCAGCAGCCTTGATTTCTCTATTTGAACTGTTTGTATCAATCTTCTGTGTAAAGATAACTGGGCTGTCACTGGCAAGGCAGAAATAGTCTTGAAAATTGGATCTGCAAAGAGAATACTGGCTTATTAGGAGTTGTTTGCTTTGTAGCTCCTGTACTGGTTTGCTAAGGCTGCCATAAAAAAAAAAAGTACCACAGACATTGTCTTAAACAACAGAAATTTATTTTTTCACAATTCTGAGATCAAGGTATGTTAGGGTCAGTTTCTTCTGAGGCCTCACTCCTTGGCTTGTCTTCTCTCTGTGTGTCTACATACTCTTTTCTCCATGCATGTTGCCATCCTAATTTTTTTCTTCTAGTAAGGACCCTAGGCATATTGGATTAGGGCTCACTTTATTGACCCCATTTTAACTTAATTACCCCTTTAAGAACCTACTTGCAAATATGGTCACATTCTAAGGTACTGGGGGTTAGGATTGCAATATATGAATTTCAGGAGTGGGTGAGACACAGTTCAACCAGTAACACACTCAAACTTTCTCATTACTACAGAAATGATCCTAACACAGCCTAACCTCATGGCTGACTGTGATGAAGCAGTAGAGCTAAAAGTCACCCATCCCAATAGCTCACACAAGCAACGTTAGGCCTAGCGTTCCATTAGAGAACTGGGGGTCATTGTGACAATGGCTCTACACATAAAAAAATTTACTCAGTCCTGTGGATGAGCTTCTAACCTTTAATGTCTCTCACAGCCTTGAGATCCCATAATCTTCCCTCTCAAATATGTGTATGATTGAAATGGTAATATTTTCTACAAATTCAGCATGGATGGGGGCTGACATAGATGATATAAAAAAATGAAGATTAAATTTGCCTCGTTGAGTATTCATAGGCTTTACTATCCAGCACAAAAATACATGACTAAGTGCTTTTTCAAGTTTTTGCTAAGCCAAATATCTGAAGAATGTTCAAAGATGTTTTACTGATCTATAAATGCTATGAGTTTTGCTGATGGAAGAACATATTTTGCACAACTTAAGTTCTTGTGCACAAATATGTAATTTATAATCACTCTATTCTGGTTTTTTCCACCTAGTAGATTTCCTCACCCAATAAATAGCTGTATAGGCTTTTATGTTATAATTTATGTATGTTGGCTATAGATATTAAGTTGCTGAGATGAGCATTATCTCAAAATTTAAATTTAGATACTAAAAAATAAACCACAATAAAATTCTAAAAGTGTTTTAAATAGAGTAGTTTAGAATTCTGTATTTGTGCCTATGTTGAGAACCATTCCTCAGAAAAGTCTTTGAGGTGGAGAAAGTTTCCTTTGAGATCAGCCCAAGAAATCATGCTCTTGTCATCATTCCCAGGCTACCATAGTCGATGTGGCCCTATAAGCCTGTCCTTTCCCACTGACGTTTTAGATTTTGTAATTCATCACCTAGCCTTTATCTTAAGACAACCTCCAATAAAATAACAATGAATATTTCTCTCTAAAATATCAAGGGGCCCTGTGAGGCAGTGGGGTTCAAAGTGCCAAATCCAAAAATAATAATCTTCCACCTCTGTGCAAAAATATTTTTTCTCTGGCCTTGTGTAATCCTCCTACATCATTCTCTACTATAAATCTAGATTTCACCAGGCCTTTGGCAACTTGAATTTTAACTCAAGACATTTTATATTCCTGGAAGAT
Source organism: Eidolon dupreanum (assembly GCA_028627145.1). NCBI lineage: Eukaryota > Metazoa > Chordata > Mammalia > Chiroptera > Pteropodidae > Eidolon > Eidolon dupreanum. The sequence goes on from CM053501.1 coordinate 89,231,702, forward strand.
TGCAGCGTCAGTTCAGATGACCATTTCTTCATAATGCCTCAACATCCACTACATTCTTGACTTTAAAACCTTCACTACTATTCTACTTCTGCAACTCACTCCCAAGCCACACATCCTTTAGGATTATTCTGCATTCTCCAAAAAGTCTCACCTACAGGTCTCACCTTTGGCCAGTCCTAAAGCTTTGTTCAAATAGCATCTCCTCTTCAGTATCTGCAGTCAGCCTCCATGCCCAGGTAAAGAAGTCTTTGCTAACACTTTTATGTCCCTGACCTACAACTTCTTTTCTTCTTCCCTTAAGATGTTATTCCAAATCTTTATAATTTTTCACAAGGTTTCTGCCCCATTCCTGTGTATCTCTTTGCTCTCTCAGTGGGGGGAAAATGGCTTTATATTTCACAGATAAATGGGGATTATTGTGTGGGAATCCTTCAAATGTCTTACTCTCAACCTAAAAACCTATTGATATCTATCTACCCTGTGGCTTACTTCAAGTCTCTATTATGTTTTGCTCATCCTGTCAATGATCGGTCCTATGTGTTCTCTGGATCTACATCCTAGTTTTTCTTTAGGAATTTTCTTCATCAGTTATCTCTCCTCTCTGTATGTTTAGTTTTACCTTCTCTATTTGTGCTTTCCCTCATGATGAAGACACATCTAACTCTTTTTCATCATTAAAACAAAGTTCTTCTTTAATTTCATTTTCCTCTAGAATGATATCATCACTTCTTCTCCTTCACGTTCACAAACTTTTTCACCTTCTAAAACCTCATTAGCACAGAGTTATGTGGCCTCCCCACCCCAACTCCTTCCAAACTGCTCTTTCTGAAGTTGTCAGTGTCCTTGTAAGTGCCAAACCCAAAGGTCATCCTTAAGTACTGATTTCTCTTGGTCGCTGTGTGGCATTTTCAGTGCTAAAAATTCTTCTTTTTAAATGATTTTTACATTCTTGGTAACACTATTCTAGTTTTTATATTTATCTCCTTCACTTTTCTTCCAGTCTCAGTTCTTTGTTCCTCTCCACTAGTTGCTGAAATGCCAATCTTTCTCCGTTTCCTCTATGAACTTCTTATGTACTTAAACTCTGCATTCTTGGAATTACCGTTTGGGAATTCTCAAATCTTAGTGACCAGCACTAACTTTTCTGTTATCGCCCATCAGAACATACCTATTCCTCTGATGTTGCCTATTAGAAATCTGCATATGAATGCTACACAGAAATCCAAAACTCAGATGACTAAACAGAAACCATTTTATCCCCCCGAAATTTTACTGTCTTTTCTTGTATGCTTCGGTTTATAAACAGTATCATTAGGGGCATAGCAGGTAGAGTTTAAAAGTCCAGGTGGTGGAGTAAATCCACCTAGGTTCACATTTTTGCACTGTAGCAGGTGAGCTATTTAACCACTTTGAGTCTTAGTTTCCTCTTGTGTAAGATGGGCATCATAACCTTACTAACTTTGCTTGCCAAATCGAAGGATTAGATGAGACAATGCAGGGAATCCTTTGGTATCATTGGCTACTTGTCAGTCAGTGCATATAGGAAAAGACCAGATCTCCATACCTGTTACCCCTAAGTTTTATACTGGGCTCAACTTAAGAAACCTCAAGCACCAAAGAGAATATCGTCATTCCTCACTCTAAGTCCTCAAACCAAGACTTCCTCCTTTCCTCCCAATAAAGAAGTGACTTTAGGAAGGACTTCACTGTGGACTTTAATTCAAGAGTCATAATAGTTTGGAAGATATCAGTAAGCACCTTTACCTAGAGTTAACTGAGCCCCATCCATTTTTCTCTGCTACTTAAATCGTAGTTCAGTGATGTCCCAATTTTACTCATGAGGACACACAGACCAGATCATTAAGTCACTATCTGGTAGATTGTGGTTGGCACTATTTGCCCAAAGCCAGTGATGGGGTGGGGCTGAGATGGTGGAGACTGGACAGGTGGGTGGTGAGTGAACATTCATGGTCCAAAGCAGAGGTGGTACATGAGACAGCAGACTTCCATTCTTTGTCTTATCCTGCCATAGTGGTGCCTCCTGCTCTAATCTGAAGCCACCACCGCAGTCATACTAGTTCAACATAGACCTCTGTCATTAAGATTTTCTCACTATTTTCTCTGTTTCTTGTTTTCTTTCTGTAATTCTTCTAGGCATCAATCTTTGAGGAGGGAACTTTTTAAGAGTAATACTGTTTAGTATCTTCAAAGAAAGTAGAATCAGGTTAGAATCTAATCAGGACCTGTTTTAATTTCTTGCATGTCCTAAAATAAGCCCATTAAATAAAGTTTGGGTGGTGACTGGCAAGACTCTCTCAAAGCAAGGACATTCTACCTTTAGTGGACACTTTCTGGTATGTCTGCTAAAATCGTACACAATTTCCCATGTGACACTCCTCATACAATCTTTTATTGCATTTTTCAAAGTTTCACCAAGACTTAAAATAATGACAGATTGCTACCCCCCTCCCCCAGAATAAGCAGAGAGTTGTGTTTGTGTTCTGTTGTTGAGTGACACATTACCACACATTTTTGCAGGTTTTATTATCTCATAGTTCTATAAGTTGGAATTCTAAGCACTTTTTTTAACTGGGTCTTCTGCTCAGGGCATCACTGACCAAAATCAAAGTTTTTGCCAGGTCTTTGATCTCTTTAGAGCTGAAGGGTCTCTTCTAAGCTCATGAGTTTTTGGCAGAATTTCTTTCCTTGTGTTTGTAGGACTGAAGTAACCACTATCTTGCTGGCTGTCAAAGGGGCTGTTCTTAACTGCTAGAGGCTGCAGGGCATTCTCTGCCATATGAGCCTCTCCAGAACACGGCATCTTGCTTCTTAAGCCTGGCATGAAAATCTCTCTTACTCCTTTTAAGAATATTACCTACCCAGTGTAATATCCCTTTCAGTTAATTCAAAGTCAACTGATTATAGACAATAATTCTTTCTGCCATATAACTTAACAAAGTCATCAGAATGATAGCCCATCATATTCGCAAATCCCATTCACACTTAAGGTTAAGAAATGACAGAGGGCAAGTACACTAGGGGGCCATTAGAATAATATAATGCCACAGAGCATAAACCAAATTCAACTATCTATTACATTAATAATAAATGGTCAATAACTTGGTCAAGAAAGAATAAATAGCAATTTATATACCATACAATAACAATTTAAGATACAGACTATTAAAGTTCAAGTTCTTATAAATTGTAAATTAATGTGGACAAGAATTAAAGACTAGTGAGTAATTTAAGAAAGTTTTTAACAGGAATCTGGTTATAGAGCAAATATTAGCACCTTAAAATAATTAATAAAGGAACAATAATTTACTTTTCTTGCTAATTTCTTATGAATTCAGAGCAGGTAGCTTTATGAGACCATATAATTTAATTACAAAGGATCAAAAGGCTGTAAATAATAAAGTCCCTAATAAAAATTTAATTATACCTCAGTATGGTAGATTCCTCTAATTTTGTCACATTCTTCTCTGAAACCTCTGGTCTACCTTTATAAAACTCTTAATTGCTTAAAAATATGAATTTCTGCTAACTCTTTGGGTAATATAATACATTTTACAGCGACCTTTTATATCTGAACCTAAACAAGTAAATCTAAATAAGACTGGTGATTTCAAGACAGTTCTGTAAAAATACAATTATCAACCTGAGTGCAAAATAAGGATATTTTAGTTAAAGAGAAGGCTACCAGATCATCATACCTTTTCTTTTATTTCTACTAATTTATAGTAATCTGATGTGCAACAATCTATAATTTTGTAGGTCCTGCTTCATAACACCTTATGAAAGGTGATAATTTTGGAGATAGTCAGTTTGAACTATCTGCCAAGTAAGGAAAAGACAATAAACTAAGCACATTTACTTTAACGTGAAAAGCAGAAAGTTGTGTAATGAGAGAGCCATTTTTACTGAAATGCAATGTCAGGTATCTCTGAAAGTTTTATAAAAGTCACAAAGAAATGCACACTACATTCCATATATGCTGCAATAGAAATTTTGTCTATTTTGAAGTTCTGTTAAATGTATTGTACTGGGATTGAATTGAAACATGGAACCTTGAGAAAGTTAAGCTTTTTGAAAAATTTTAGTTGCACAAGTCATAAAATTCAAATCAAAACTCATGAGTTTAAGGCATAATTAAAATATTTGGCAAAAACGAACTGCTATAAGGGTTAAAGTATACTTACATACAATGCAGTCATTGTTTTAGTTTTATAACAAGAAACAATACTGCATAAAATACATCATGCTCAAAAAAGTCTTAGTGAAATACGATAAAAATACTATGAAATTCAAACATATGTAAAAGATAATGGAAATGTTCATTATTATAAGAATCTTGCCAATACCATCAGTGCAGTAACCTGGTATAATGGGTGTACAAACCCCTTGGAAACATTAAATAATAATAATTTAGGCTAGTGATTTATTTAAACAAAAATTTTAAATCAAGATATGATTCTAATCTAAAAATAAAACTCAAAATATATTTGCTACTTTGATCATTGACATAAACTTTTATCATTTATAAATACAGGAAAGAAAATGTTTCCTTGAGTTTCTTTTCTTCTCTCCCTTGGTCCCTTCCTCCTTTCTTCCCTCTTTCAATCTCCCTCCCTCCCTCTTTCCCTTCTTGCCTGTTTAGCTTCTTTCCATTTTCTTTTAGCCAAATATAGATCTGGGAATAGAGGCACCTACATTATATTTCAAGCACTGGCTTACCTTCAGTCTTTTTATTTTTATTAAAAAGGATGTCAGATAAAAAGTCCAAAAGTAAGTAAGAGTTAATAATAGTCTTATATTGCATGAACATTATGTACATTTGAATACAATTAACTTAATCTTCCATTTAACAGTAGGGTTCCTTATATAGATAACAAGATTATTCACCTGAAAACAGAGGCATTGCTACTGATTAAATTGTAGTAGGCTATATGTGCTGAGTGGGGTCCATCATCCATAACTCCTTCATGAGATTTTTCTCTGTGCTTCAAAATGATCACAAGTATCCGTGAATACTCCTTTCAGTGATTGATATACTATTGATCTAGGATTCAGGTTATATTGTTGGAGGTAATGAAGCACAGTAGGCAAGAGAGGAGATGTGGAAATATGGAGATGGGGTTCAATATTTTTCTACTGTGATTTTCTTGGGCAAATTGCCTAATCATTCAGGACTTGATTCCACTTCTACAAACTGAAATAATAAAAAGCATTGCTCAAAGTGATACAGTTCTTAGGGGATCAAATGAGATATGTAAAGTGTTTAATGCAGTGCTTGGCAAATAATAAATATTCAACAAATGGCAGAACTATTAGTTCCTTGAAAAATAGTTTCATAATCCAGTGAGTTTGGGCAATATACCATACTTTATATCTCTTTGAGAACTCACAATACACAGTGGTTTCTAGGGAAACTTATGGTCTCTTTTATGTATTTATTTAAGCCTAATATTATGTCAATTATATGATAGGGAGCCTAGCCTGTGTGTATATGTTACAGAGAGAGAAAGATTAATGTTTCATTTTACTTTCATTCTGGAATAAACTGCTCTATGGTTTTATGTCCACTTTATCTTTCCATTATCATAAATAAGGACCTTTCTGTTATATTAATCCTATAATGATATAAAATAATTTGAATTGACAAAGTTAAAATTGCATGTGAAAGTATTTGCTGTCAATTAAAGCAGTTCTTGAAATTCCACAGACAGAAATTTTTATTTTACTGTTTTCTTCATATTGGAGGTGTGGCATTTTTTTTGTTTTTTGTTTTGGTTTGTTTTCATACTTGTCAATGAGACATTCATTTTGCAAAAAAAAAAAAAAAAATAGAGTTCTAGAGATTTCTTTACTAACTTCACCTGGAAATACTTTAGGTTTTGTTAGTATAAACTAGCATTCCTTTAGATCACCCTATTTTAAATTCCCATAAACATCTCTCATACATATACTAAATTCTGAAGTTTGATTTTAAGGAATCGCTCACTACTTTCTTCAGTTATTAAATATACCCCATTCTTTAATATAAGGTCAGTTAATTATTTAATCTTAAAAGAAAGCACTATAAAATTTATCAAAACTATTTCAGTTTTAATATTAAAGGCTCTTTAGTGCATGAGAATTTCAAGTCAAACAAACTGCAATAGAATTCAAATTTAGAAGAAATATAGGTATAGTTATGATTTTTTTTTAGAGTTACGAACTGAGGATTGAAGAAGGGAGAGGGATAAGCTATAAGCAAAGGCGTACATTTGCAGCTAAATGGCAATGTTTTAATCAATTGGGAAACTCTCTTTCCAGATGTTACTCTTGTAGCATATTTGTGGCAGTTGTGCACATTTTCTAATATTACAGGAGCAGCAAAATGTCCTTTTTTTTAACTTTCCTCTTTTCCCAGAGACAACATTGGCAGGTAGAAATGGCTCTTGAGCACAACTGAATGAACAGATTTTAAGAAGAATATGGGGGGGCGGGGAGGGTGGTGAACAGAGGGTAGCATTATGGCTTAGTTGCAGTTTTCAGGAAATCCAAAACAGGGAGTTACGTATATTCACATTTTTTAAAAGGATTATTGTTTTATTTCTTTCTCAGAATTCAAAAATATAAAAGTTAATCAAAAACAATATATTTTGTTTTGTTTTGTTTTGTTTTCTCTTGTTGTTATTATTTTCCTAAAGAGCCTAATGCCATGCCAGGATAAAATTCAAGACAAACTCTCACGTAAGAATAAGAGTGATGCAGGACATTCGTCTTCCCTGTCTTCCACAGCCCCCTTCTTTTTCCCTTGCCCCAGTTCCCCCTCCTTCATGTGCCATGTGGCGCATAATCTTTACACCCTCAACAAATCTGCTCAAAAAGACTTTATATTTTTTCATGAATTTATGACCAAATGTTATCTCTCTAAAGTTTATTTGCATTTTATTTTAAACCTTATCTCAGACTGTGGAAGCAAAGAATTTAACACCCTGTTAAGGGGATTTTAAGCATCACTTGGCAGGCCTGGGTATGTTTTCTGTGAGCAAATCCTTTTTCTGCTTCTCAGAAATTATATTCTCTGTAGTTGCTTCTCCAGGTGGGAAGGCAAAATAGCTTAGAAATAAAATCACTGGGTTTAACGACATATAGACATAAGTTTGGATCTCTGCTTCTGCCAGTTACATCTTGAATGACCTAGGAAAAGTCATTTAACCTCTCATTTTTCCATTTTAATTAGATGAGTTAGTAATCAACTCTACCTTACAAGGCTTCTGTGAGAATTAAATAGGTTATTGAAAAAGTATATAGTTAATAAATGGTAACTATTATTATTGCATTAGCTTGGTTTTGGTTGAAGAGTATTCGATTTTCCTTTAATTATTGGATTAAATTAAATTATTAAATTTTTCAGTAGAACAATGTGGGTCTTATCCACTCTTATATGAAATGTTAAAAATTCTAAGTATTCATCACCTGAGATGGCTGCCTGTATCCAGGCCAACATCCTTTGGGATTCTCCTCAATATTTCCACTTCAGTGCCTGCTTGTCACATCATATTCAACATGTTCTCAGTTCTTATTGCAATAGGATCAATACTTACCTGTAGCTACCTAGCCTCCTTCTGAGGACAAATAATGCTTGAGAAAGGAATGCCTCAGGCTCAGCAAGAACAAAGCAAATTAGAGAGCCATCTAAGTTAACTATAAACTCACAGATTCACCTAGCCTCACTAACATAAGAATTTGAATTTCATACTTTCTCACCTCTCCCTAGCTCCATAAACTAAGACCTGTGTTAGTGGACTTTCTGGACATGACAGACTAGTAGTGATATCCAGTAACACTTTCAAAACTTTCTTTTCTCAAGATAATAATATCTGGCTATCTGATAACACCTCAATATTAATCCTATCCTATCACTTACTGCCTCATTAAACAATCCAATTCACATTCATTCAGCAAGCATTTCTTGGATGCCAACATTATGCTTCTCGTAAATCAAGGCAATAATGTGCTAACCCAGGATCTGAATCTTTTAAAAATAATCTGTTCTAATATGGCCAAAGATAAATTCTTTATCATCATCCCAGCCAAATTTTTCTTTTCATTTTATATTTTATTCTAACATTACCTTCATTCTCTAATCATGCAATAACAAAATTGACTAGCTATAAAATCTGGCTAATTCTTTCTTAGTAATGGTTTCAGTATCTCTTACATCATTTTTTAAATTCTGATAACCATTAAATTAATTCAGATTCTTAGCATTTTATGCTAATACCTGTGTGTATTTCCTTCATGTGTGGCTATTGGATTCCAACCCTTGTGATTATGCCCTTGATGGAATAAACACTTGCAAAGTACAGATCTCTTGGCCTTTGGGGGAATGGCTGCCTTCTCTAACTTCCCAACAAATACAATAAAATGTTATTGGCTCTGGTCATTGTAATTCTAACCAACAACATGTTTATGGTTAAGCATTTTTTTAAGCACTTCATCTAACTAGTTAAACTAATAAATTCAAAGAGAAGAACATTGTTTACTGACATATCTAGGAAAAACTATATTGTTTTAATTGTTCATTCTTAAGTTAGATACTCTGGAAATGAAAAATATCTAATATTTATATAAATGCTTTTAATGTCATGAAAGTAAATTAAAAGAAACATTTCCTCACCTAGTATTATCTGTAAATTATCCTAATATGTCCTAATGTGTCTGTGCTTCCAATGCTTTTTGTTGTTGTTTTTAGTTTGGGGGGAGGGGAGTACAGAGTGATAAGTTACAGTCAAATTGATTAATAAGATGATTCAATTCTCCAACAAATGTTTGTACTCTAGTATTAACAAAACTGAAACATAAATTATTTTGTTATTAGTTTCTTACTGCTAGCTTAGGATTCATTTCTCAAATGCATAGGTTAATAAATTCAAATTATCATTCTTCAGTGACTAGAGAAAAAGATGTATTTAAAATGTACCGCATTAGAATAGAACCCCTGATTTTTCTATGGGTAACATCTGATCAAATAAATTAGTTTATTTATCTAAGTGATTGATTTTGAAACATATATTTTGTGATATTAGTATTTAGAAGAATTAATATTTATAAAAAAGGTTTAGCATCAAATTTTTGATTTTTAAAAATAATAAAGACCATGGTATGTTATTTTTCCCATTTATATCATATTTTTTTTTTTGGTCCTCCAGGCCCAATTTGGTAAGTTTGACTAAGACACACACATTTAATAGGTAATACAAGCTGATATTTATTTCTAGCACAGTTATATGAGTGTATATGTATATAAAATAGGGATTATTTTACTCTAGGTAACTAACATTTTTGTTGTTTTTAAATTTAAGGTATTTTGAATCACTGAAAATACTTGCTCCCCAAATCCTCATCTCATTTTACATGTTGCAATGATAAATCTTGCTCTGTGAGACGTGCATTTGTAGAGCTGCAAAAATTTATAGAATCTCCAGGAAAATTTAGACAAACATATTAAATTGAACAATTACAACACTGTCAGCTTATATTTATATTGTTATATACTTTAGTTAGTAGAAGTGTGGGTCTTATCCACACTTATGTGGGGTAAGGTTATTTCTTTCTCCCCAGAGTTATGACTAAATTTATATTAAAAGACTAAAAGATCCATCTCCTGCTTTCTAAATTCAGAGAGATATCAGCTGAAGCCAACCATATTCTGATCATCATTTCACTAAGAGCCACCCTTCCAACATTTTCACTCCTACCCCTATCACCCCAATCCACATGAAAATACATCTGGGGAGAAGGCAAGAAGTCACCTTTTAGAGCAGAGTAGTATTTGAAGAGAAAGGTAGTTCCCAAGACAATGACTGCATGTTGGATAGACTGACATTTCTTTCCGTGAGTGGCCATGAAAAAGAGAGGTGTGACTATCCCATGGATGACTGCTCTTCGTGTGTATGTATGAAAAAGGGAAACATCACACAGATAAATGTCCTAGAATAGCAGGAACATCCCACCAGGAGGGGCTCTGTGTTCTTATGTAGAAGTAGGGAGTCTGTCTTGTGCTTGTCCCACCTCCCTGCCTGAAGAGGAAGCACATGGAAGAAATAAGGGAGAAAACTTGCTACAGAAAAGCAGAGGCATTGGTCTAGCTTATGGAGGGAAGAGCTTTACATCAAATATGAGACTGAGGTTTCATAAAGTCCCAAATAATAGAAGTGACTGATTAATGATTAAGAGTGACTAAGAATCTGAGGAAGTAAACAGAGGTATTGTTGAGAAAGTAAGCATCCCCAGTGGAAAGATGGAGACAAATGAGGGGGTGGGGTAGTGTTCACCATATCATAAATGGGACAGTTATTGCAAAAATAAAAAAATTTCATGCTTTTTTCTTAATGAATTGATCCTCTTCAATAAAAGAGTTATATATACATATCAAGTTAAATGCACATATTTATATTAGCGTGATATCCAGTAAGTGTCATATCTCCCTTTTGTGGAGCTAGACTTTGCTTATTTCTGTCATTTTCACAGACTGTGTATGATCCCAAATACTAACTTCCAAATCTTATCATGGTAAGAGGTATTATTCAGGTAAAATAGTTTCACATAAATTGTCTTAGTACCAGTATTTTATAAAATATTTCCTATGACCCTTGCATAATTCTAACAAAAAAAAGATATCTTTCTTCTTATATTTAAGCGTTTTATAGTAATTGTCTTCCTCTCATCGTCTTATTAATTTTCTTATTATTTGTCTTATCTTTATGTCTTATTAATAGATGTCAGGAAAGCACTCCTTAGAGATAATTGCAGTAGGGCTTTTAAAATATATTTTTCCTCCATTCTCCTGAGGCAGCGTCTTCTCATGTGTAATCCAGAGTTATTTATTTTCTACAAAATCTGGTCATCGAGATGAGTATTTTCAGATCTTGAGGTACATGAGAGATCATGTAGTCCAGTCTCCTTATTTCATTAGTGAGATATCTAAAGAAACAGGGCTGCCTTGATGGTATTTTATCAAAGCTACAGCTCAGGATATAGATCAGCCTTTGTCCTCCCACACCTACTTGGTTTATTGGTCCTCTATCTGCTCTAAGCCATTTTAGCTTAGAGTCCTGTTCTGTACCCAGCAGATCACTCCTAGGTGACCAGATACAAAATCCTGAGTTGAAAACCCAATATCTCTGTGGAAATAAGTGAAGTGCAACCAAATGAGAAAAGTGAAGGCTGTAAATCCAGAGCTTTTGATAGCAAGGGAGTCAGCCACCATCACTTGCATTTTAGCAGAGATTCGAAGGCAGGCAGAATGGGAAAGCTTTGCAGTGGACAGAAAGAAAAGGCTGCAGATGTGCGCTGATTGGAGGCTGTTGGCATGAAGGAGCTGTGAGCACAGAGTTTGAAAGTTGAAGCATAGAAAACAAGAGGAAGATATATAATTAGTTAAGATTTTGAGAAGTCTTCCATTTGCCAAGTTAGGAAGTGTGAAGAATATCACCGAAGCTTGGTACAAGGAAGTAATAATCAGGTTTGCATTGTGATCTAATCACCCTGAGATACTGATGAAGAAGATAATGGGAGAAAGCCTTCAGAAAGTAGTCCAAGGGTGGCCTGATTATATCAATTGTATTTCAGAAACCCCTTCTCTCTTTCTAAATGATCTTGTTAGAACCTTGAATATATCTCTAAGAAAATGGAATTTAAGAAAATGATATGAGTATTACATAATATTCCATTTACTTCATTATTAAACTAAAACAATAAATACATCTTAAATGTATTTATAATGCCATATAGTGCTTTTTTCATGTACATTGCCATTGTCCTCTTCATTGTTCTTGTATATTCTGCATCTAGTTTTTTTTTTTTTTTAATATGTATCTTCCTGTAAACTTCCTTCCTGAAATCCAGAGGGACATCACTTTTCCACAAGCAAAAAGAACAAGAGCATCATTATTTGATACCCTTAAATAAATACATTAGTCAAAATGACAACCCCAATGGGAATCAATAAAGACATAGAAACAATGGCTAAAGCAAGTAGTGAGTTCAGGAGAGCAGTCTAGCTAAACAATTGCTCACCTAACTGAACAAGATTAATAGTAATCGATTTGAGGTTCACCTTACAGAGCATACTGGTCTAACCATTCATGCTTTCCTATCTTCTTTCCATCTTTCTCCTTTTTCTCAGTGTCACTTTTACTGATGACTTACAGATTTAGTGAAAGAGCTAATTATAAAGTCTTGTGTTCTCTGTACAAACTGAAGGTTCTAAATATTTTATTATCAATGATTTATCTATATTGAAGACTTTTATACTTTATAAGAATATTATTAATACTTGCTTATGTTGGACATATTATAATTCTATAAATTATACATGTGTACTTGATTAAAATTTCTAGAAAAAAAATGAAAAAGGTCTCTCTCTACCATCTCTTCATAATCCAATTCAACTCACTTTTATGCTAATGTAAAAGCCAGCTTTTCCAATAATACTTTTCTGATCATCTTCATCCTCTGTCTCTTTCACTTTTCTTTGTACTTTCATTTAAGGTTTTTGTGATACAGTTTTCATTTATTCAAAAATGTATTTTAAGAAGAAGTGAACATGTATCAGATATTAAGCATTGCATTGGGGTTGGAAATAAAAAGACAATGATTTGGTGGCTTCTGTCTTCAGAGATTTAAATTTTAATGAAAAATTCTCAAATTTGTGATAATTATTAACATGATACAGTATTATAAATTTTGATAAAAGTAAGCAAAATCTTCTTGGAAAGAAGTAAATATTGCAGAGGTACTAAATGGCCCAAATTGATGGGAGCTAGTGTAAGAGCCTTATCTTGAAGGTTACTAGGACCAGTAACTTTTAAACTTTTTATGTAAGCCTTCTTGACATGTTCCATAAGTTAATAGTAGAGAGGTGGTTTAAGACAGAGAAAGATACTTAATACTATAACCCGGAAGTCAAGCTGAAAGAGACATGCTACAAATGGAACTGGTCACATTACAAAATTTTTAAAAGTTTGCATTTGGTACTAACAGTTTCAGTGCCTTATTACAGTTTTCTTTACAAGAATAAGCCATGGTTGTTAGTCATAGTAACCAGCTCTAGTCCATTAAAACGAGAAGATACATATGTATATATTGTATATAGTATATAGTAATATGTTATACACACACACACACACACACACAATCTCCTCCTAGACTCACCAGGAAATCTGGAGAATGAGTCCTGGGGATTGAAACAAAAAATAAAATACAAAATCCTACCATGGCCACTGCCTCTTGTATGTTGAATGCTACAGCTTGAACCACAACATTGAACCTAGAGACACTAGACAAAAGAGATTTGATCTCACTGAAAGAATCACAGTTGCCTAAGGTAGTATCTCACAACCCCTGTTATTATGCATCAATGACTCTCAGTTCAATGTCTGGGCCAAATGAAGCTCATGTTTCAGCCTGTGCCACATCTTTGCTGTTAAGGGGAATAAGAAAGAAAATGTCTAGCATTTCTGGCTGCTATAGTGAGTATAATGATTAATATATGTGTCAACTTGGCTAGACATGGTACCCTGAATTTGTCAAACGTTCTAGATATTTCTGTGAAGGCACTTTTTAGATGAGATTAACATTTAAACTGGTAGACTTTGAATATAGCAGATTACCTTTCAGAATGTGAGTGAGCATCATCCAAAACAATTGAAGGCCTTAATAGAAAAAGACTGACTTTGGAAGTGAAAATTCTGCCAGTAGACATCCTGCAGACTTAAACAGCAACTCTTCCTTAGGTCTCTACCTTGCCAGCCTCCTATGCAGATTTCATTTGTTTGTTTGTTTGGTGAGGCAACTCTTGGTTGACCTCACAGATTGCAAGGACATTGTCAGTTTACAGTCTCTTACTTTTTATTTTTTTAATTTTTTACGCCTACAGCACCTGGTCTTCCTAGGTGGTCTCCCACCAGGCCTGACCCTGCTTTGCTTCCGACCAGGACTGATCCTGCTTAGCTTTTGGACTTGTTCAGGGTGGCATGGCCGTAGATCTACTATGGCAGATTTTGGACTTGCCAATCTCTATAATTTAGTGTGCCAAATCTTAAAATAAATTTGCTTTCTCTTTCTTTCTCTGTTTCTCTTTCTAAAGAGTTAATAGAAAGATGATAGATGATAGATAGATAGACAGACAGACAGACAGAGACAGATAAAAGAGGAAAAGGCAGAAGACAGAGCCTGATATTTAAGTGTGCCTAATCAGAAGAGAAGCAGATGAAACACACACACACACACACACACACACACACACACACACACACACACTAATAACCAATTGATAGGCATAGAGATAGAAAGCAAACCAGGATAGAATTGAGTCAACTTAAAGTCAAGGGAAGAGAAAATGTATTTCAAGCAATGATGGAGAAAAAGCTTTAGTTATTAAGATGAAAAAGAGCTGAATAATTTAACTTTAATTACAAGTTATTGTCATAGGGCAATGCTTACTCCACACCTATAGCATAGTCCAGTTATTGACCAAGGCAGCCAGAATGTCATTAGTGGAATCATCCTGCTTGCCTATAAATTTGAATCTTATAATAGAAACTTTACTGTTATTATAAAAATATTCTGCGCCTTTGACATACATGACTAGACCCTCTGGGTATGTGTTGACATGCCATCTGCTCTTGAGAAAGACAAGAGTGACAAATTGATGGAGATATGTATGTGTATGTGTGTGTGTGTGTGTATATATATATATATATATAAAGTTAATATCTATGGATATATTTTGCAACATTCACAAAATAGAACTTATTTATAGAGTTATGTATCTAGTTATGGGTATATAGCAACAAGGTAAATTTTGACATGCTCTAGGGTAAACAACCATGTGAGAAGGGAGAAAATATCTATGTATGCAGCTGTCTGGAAATAGATAAAATCAGCTTCTATTTAAAAGCTTTAGTTTCATTCTCTTCCATGAAGTGAACTCATATGTGATAGAACAGACTGGCTCCTACAGCACCTGTAAACACAACATTATATAAAACTATCATTTACATCAAGTTAAAACACACAACCAACTAATTTTAAATTCTAATAAGAAATTAAATCTGAGTATTATTTACTGATGTGTGCTATACTAAATACTTTCGTTATATTTTATATAAATTATAAACCAGAATAGTAACCACTTAGAAATATATTTACTATAGTAGATTTATGTAATAGAACATCAAAATTATTTTTATTGTAGTTTACTGGCTTTTCTGTAATTCATATAGTACAAAGTTGTTTCTATACAGATCAGTAATCAAAAGAGAAAGAGGGTTTTGTTGTGAGGGGGACTTCCATTGGCATACTTTCACTTTCAATACTAATGTACAAAACTCCCCTGTATTCTAGTTGATTCCTGCTGTCTTAGTGACAATAAGGGAAGAAACCAATTTCTGCAGCAACAAGGACAATAGAAATAAAGAGGAAAAAATATTTGTGTGGGGAAAAAAAGCAAAGCAAAACAAAACAAAAACCCAAACTTGCTTTTATTGTTTTTATGTCAATGCCAAATTGTAAGGATGAACCTGCTGTATATGCGGAGAATAATCATCTTTTAAAGCTTTTTGCTGTACTAGATAAAATATAAGAGAAGAAATAAAAGAGAAATAGGAGAACTCCATAATAATGCTAATGGCTTCTTCTGACCTTGGGCAAGTCACTTAACCTCCTGGTGACTCAGCTTTTCTATCTGTAAAACTGAATGGTAATTACCTCATTTATTCTGTACTCAATAGGTTGCCATTTGTATAAGACTCGTTCAGCATCAAGGACATTTCTTCAAGGATTTCCTCTTTTCGTAGTCTGGTGTCTGTTTTTCACAATTCAAATAACGATTAATGTGATCGCTATAGCAAAATGGGAGGAAGCATAAGTTATCTACTGCTGAACAATAGCTGATAGTTAAGCCATAATAACATACACCTTATATTTTCCCGTGTGTCTAAGACTGTAGGTAAATGGCAAAAGCCAATGAACAGAACAAACTGCACTTCATTAGATATAACCAACCAGTTATTTCTTAGTGGTTTCCATATTTTAATTCAGCTTCTAAAATATAATGTTACAATCCCCCTCAAATCAGAATCAAAGCTCTCAATGAAGGGGACACCATCTGTTGTACAAACACATTTTACCAATTTTTTCTCAGTGTTTACTCCTGAGATCAACTACTTACCTTACTCTTACCCTTAAAAATGCAAACAGATGTTTCTCTTTTCTCTCTCACATCATTGAATCTGACTAATGATGGTAAAGTTCAAGTTGGTGAATTTTTCCTGGCCCACGTTACATCTTCCAAATAACTTTGAGTCTCACTAGCACTTGACACCACTTTTGTCATTCAGTAAACACATTGATTACTTGACAAAGAAGATTTCAGCTAAATTGAACATTTTTAAGATCGATTTAGATACCGTCTCACTATTAGAAGAGCTAATGCAATTTTAAGCATATTTATTTTTCTCACACCTGGGATACTGGCCTAAAAATGCACTTTAAAATCTTCAGTGATTCTTACAACCCAGAATCCATAATTATACTACAATTAACATCCATGGTTACTAACTCTAGAAATGTATACAAGTAATAAAGTATTATTTAGATTTAATGCATAATTAAAATATTTGATAATTGTGGTTACTGATTTGTATATCCAAGTGACATAATTTCTATTAAATTATAATAGAAAATAATTTAAAAGAAGTTGAAGATAAACACAAAGGAAAGGAGGTATATGAAGTCACAGGAGCTTCTTTAGCATTACCCAAATCAACTAGAAGCCGTAAAACATTCTTGTTGGACTAATAAAATACTGTTATAAGACACATTTCTAATCGTATTTTTTTAATTCACATGTGTATATTTTTATTAAGTACTTATTACAATAAAATTTGACAAATAAAATAATGCTATCACTTTTAGTGTGCCTTGAATTATGTCAAAACATACACTGTTAAAAGCCTTCTAACCAAATCCTGAACACATTGTACGATGAACATCTATTTAGTATTCTAGTTTTCTACAGGTGATAGTGTCACCAAACCTTTCCTCATATATCAGAGGTCCCCTTTTCTCCAGGGTCCAGTAATATTTTTCCTTATTGATTGGAAAATTGAAGGAAAGCCCTAATCAAATCTTGATGCTTTTCCAGCTTTCACTGTCAGTCCCCTTGAGGCTCTCACAGTTTCTGCCCACTGCTCTCATCCAAAAGCAATGCCACAGGTTGAGGATGTCAGGAAGAGCCCCTCCCTTTTTCAAGTGCTAGATACTAGATTCCGCTTTGGTTTTCTATTTCTGCATAGCAAACTACCCCAGTCTAAGCGCTTTAAATAACAACTTTTAAAATTGTTATCTCAAGTTTTTGGGTAAAGCTCAGCTGATTAATTCTTCCACACCATGTGACATCACATGAGATGTAATGACATCACATATGGTATTCACCTGGCACCTGGATTCAATTGTAAGTTACATAATGTCTTTATTCACGTGTCTAGTGGCTTGGAGAGGATGGCTGGAAGGCTGGGCTTAGTTGTAACTGACAAAGGCACCTGTATGATTAGGATGGACACAAGACTAGCTGGGTTTCTTATACAGCAGCTCAGGGACTGAAAGGGAGGGTTTGAACTAATAGACTGTGGCTATTCCCTGTGACTATACCCATAGCAGCAATCAAGTCTGTCTTGGAAAATGGGCGTTTAGCTAACCACAATGAATATGGGGAAGTAACGCAATAAAATGAAATTATTTGGAATTGTAGTCAGTTGCAAAGACAAAAGAAATAAAAATATAAATAAATCTTTGTGACAGTGGAAGGACTTCAGAGAAATGATAGTGCTAATTCAAGAACAGCAATAATTATCAACAAACAATTTCTCATATTATAGTACCATAAAAATACTTCAATGTCAGGAGGAACTAAATTTGTTTCAAAATGTACTAGTCAGGGTAATAGTGGAAAATATGGCATACCTTTGTATGATGATTCAAGAAAGGTTTAATAAAAAGACTGTTTACAAAGATATGTGTGAGGGGTAAGGGAATCATGAAGGGTAACAAAATAATCTAGGAACAGTGAGAATGAAGACACAGTCACTTTCACTTTTAGTCCATGAAGTAACAAGGAGGAGGAATGGCAGCAAGAACCTGAGAAATGTAGAAAGGGACAGCTTCAGTGGAGTTATACACTACTCAAGGTTGTTGTCAGCCCAAGTTCCTCACATGGAAAGAACTGTGGAAATACACAACCTCATCCCTTCCTGATTTCCAACTTGGTTTCTACATTAACCAAATCTAACTGAAGGCTGGAAAACAATGGTATAGCTTATTCAGTCTAATCATGGGGGAAAAAAAAAGAAGCAGAATCTCAATTAAGGGACATTTTATGAAATACTCAAATAATACTTCCCCCAAATGTCAAGTTTATCAAAAACAAGAAAAGGCAATAAACTACCACAGACAAGAAGAGCCTGGGAAGATATGACTAAGTGTAATATTCTGGATTGGGCAGAAAAAGAATATTAGGTAAAAACTGAGGAAATATGCATGAGATTTTGGCTTTAGTTAATAATAATGTATCAATTTAGTTTACTAATTGTAAAATATGTACCATACCAATGAAAGACGTTAAACACAGGAAGCTAGATGCAGGTATATGGGAACTTTCTATACCATTTTTCCAATTTTTTGTAAATTCAGAATTATTCTAAAATAAAATTTAGTAAAAAACAAATTTTAAACATTTTGAGTTTTTAGTGTTTTTGATATTATCACCAAGCATTGAGTGAAATATACCTCCCATTCCACTTGTAAGTATCAAACCACTTTCTAGGATACAGTGTGCCACAAAATCTCAGTAACCCTCAGTAATATCCTTGGCTCAGATCACCTAGTAATATGCCTAGTATATTGCTGCAACTCAGATTTTAAAATAGCATCATAAGTTCAGAAATATTAAGGATAAATCCACAGTTTGAAACAAGTCATTTTGTAGAATGATATAACATTTTGTATTTAAGAATGAAAATATTATAATTTTCTTATCAATTCAATAGTAATTATAAGAAATATTAATTTACAGACATGACTTTACCTAAAAATTGAAATGTATATACATAAGGTATAATTTGTAACAAAATGATTGAAAGCAAAAAAGTCACCCATTTTTTAATCAGCATATGCAAATATTAATATTTGGGTTGAACTGTACAATTTTCTTGATAATTTTCATTGGAAGCATGCATCATTGTGTTTTATTATATGTTTGTTAACTGACTCCACTAACAAGTTAGTTCTTCTGAAAATTGACAGACATCAGATGAATTAAATTGTGCTCCAGACAAAGCTTAAATACTGCACTGTGTAAAAAAAATGATGGCTGTAATGATTATTCCAATAATACTATGTAAAGGCAATTGTCATTCTCTCTCTGAATCTTTAACTGTAATAGCTATGGAAAGAATCCATTTCAGAGAGAGAGAAACAAAGGCAGTATGTTTTAACCCATTAACTCTCAAAACAATCTGTTACTCATGTATTTTATTGTGACACTGATTGTTAGAATTCTCTTGCTGGTATTCTGGCATTAGAATTGTTTAACAAATGTCCTGGGAATTAGAAGGTATTCCTCAGTAGTCACACATAGCCTTCTTTGCTGCACTCATAGTAGTGCATCTGCATCTCCCAGACTGACCTAGCATTAACTAAATTAGATGTCAAGTATGTCAACATCCTCTAACTGCCAGTGACATTCTTACATGGGCTCCTGACATAAAAGACAAAACACCCTGGAAGGAAAATAATACAAGATATGAAGAAGCAAGTGAAATGCAAAGGATTCATCTTTTATTTTTGAATGTATCATATATTCTGATACTTTAGTGCTTTATTGAAACAACTGCCATAAGCTTTCTATCAAACATGGAGTTAGAGGCATTCCTTCATTCATAGACCCATATAACAGTGCAGTTGAAACTATTGCTAACACCTGCAGTTCCCAGTTTCTTTTAGATCCTATTTCATAACAATAATCCTACCCCTTACTGACACCTAACTAAATTTTGAGTGCTATTATAGAAATGATTTTCCTTTATTTGCAATTTCCTAAATAGTACTAACACTTAAAAACATGGTCACTTATAACTGGCATTTATTTATTTATTTATTTATTTATTTATTTTTAGTTAAAAAAATGTTTGCTCATAGAATGAAATTTAGTGTAGCTGTTATAACCATAAAATAGTAAAAGATTTTAAAAGCCTCCTGATTTCCTGTGACAAGAATGCAGTCTTTATTAAACTGCCTAATGATCTCATCTAGATTAGATTTCACTCTGTTGTTCCTGAACTATTGTTTGAGAATACTGTATGATGAAATTCCTGAGTTTTAATCCATTCTTCAAGACCCTTATGAACTTACATCCACTTCAATGTGCTTCACTGGATTTCTCCAGATTATCATAGTGTTGTATTTATAAATCTGTTAACATTTCTGACCTATGCCATAAAATCAGCATTGCAAATTTATACATATTTTCTATTAGATTATGTGCTCTCTTGAAGAGAAAAATATATAATAAAGTGAAAAAATTAAATTGACACAGATGCTTTGTGATTGTGTATTAATGTTGACAGTGAAATATTAGGAAATGTGATGAGAAAGACTTTCAGGAAATCTTTATAAAATGACATTGATCTTCCACTCTGCTGTCTAGAAGTCTGTGTTAATGGCTATAGTTCTAGCAGCCATCCTTAACCAAGGGCTGCCCTTGAGGATTCTAGAGCAGGAAGGAAGGAAATAGAATCCCTGAAGATAGCGGCAAGTTTCTATCCTGTCCAAGATACCTAATTCCAAAATTATTTTTTTGAGATAGTTCATATTCTGTTTTAGCCACACAAATACTGTGTTTTCTTCTAACGTGCAATAAAACCTCATCTTAATAGAGAAAGACAGAAGGATGAGAGGACTCACTTAGCATTTGATTCTAACGAATTGCACAATTACTCAGTATTTTCTTCTGTATAATTTTAACTCTCATATTTGTCAAAAATTATATTTTTAAAGTTCTTTTAATTGCTTAGCTAAGAGTACCCTTTCAAATAAAGTTACCAACCTTCATGATTAGGCATGCAGATGTATTCTGTTGAGTTGTACCAAATATCCTATAAATTGTTTCTAATTATATTATTTCTTGAGTACAAACATGGATGAAAGTAAAGTTAGCACACAGAGAATTTTGCTTGTTATTCTCCTGTAGGCAGCCAGCGGTATAGGTATTTCTATGAATGGACTGGTGGTACGTATGGGCATCTTACATGTGTCAGTAGTGATTTATTCATTAATTGGAATCATTGTTTCAATTTAATTGCTTAAATTTCCATATAAAATTTGTTTTTTTTTTTAAAATATATATTGATAAAATGAAAAAATTTCATTGTGGTATAATGGGCAATCACTTAACTCTGAAATATGAAGAGAAAGAATATTTTTATTTTATCTATATTTATATCTGTATCAGCATCTGTCTATATATCTATAGCTATACATTATGTCTATATCCCAATGTAGATATAGACAGAAATAGATATGTCTGCTTGAGAAAGTAACTTGGGTAAACTTGTCTGCTATAAAGGACTTAAAAATAATGTGACAACATTCCTGAAACAAAAGTTTTCAGACATTGTACAACAGCACAGAAGTGTGGTCACTGAGAAAAGAGAAACACTACATGAGCTTCATAACTGCTCACAGACTTCTACATAGAGTCACTATGACAATATGGAAGAATTATCAGACAAGGAATTTAATATAGCTATATAAGTACACTTAAGAATTTGAAGTAAAAGATAAACATAAAGATGAGATAAGTGTAATACAATATATATGACTATAGAGAAATCCTAGACTGAAAAATATAAATTTTAAATGAAGAACAAAGTAGGAAGATTTATACTATCTTATTTCAAGATATATAAAACTACAGTAATCAAGACAGTGTAGTATTGGCATAAGACATAAAGATCAATGGAAAAATTTGTCTATAAATAGATCCATTATATATATTTTTCTTTTCTTTTTTTTAGGAAAGATAATTCGATAGGGAGATGTGAGAGTTTAAAATTTTTAAAAAGATGGTGCTAGATAATTTGATATGAATATGAAAGAAAGAACCTCTACCTTTACCTCAAAGGATACAGAAATTTAATTAGAAGTAGAACATAGACTTAAAACCTAAATCCTTAAAATTTCTAGAAAAAAATGCATAAGAAATAATATTTGTGACCTTGGGATTGGCAAATATTTTTTAAGTTGGACCAAAAAGCACAATTGTAAATTAAGAAAATTGATAAAAATGGACCACATGAAAATTAAAAAAATGAAAAGGTAATTTGAAACTAGGAGGAATATATATTTGAATGGTTAATAAGCACATAAAAACACTGTCAACATCATTAGTCATCAGGGAAATGTTAATTAAAATCATAATGAGATACCACTACAGACCTACCACCAAGGCTAAAATAAAATAAGTTGATAAAACTAAGTGATGAAGTGAATTTTTAAGGACAGGTACACTCATACTTAGCTTGCAGAAATGCCAAATTGTACATCGCTTTAGAAAACAGTTTGGCATTTTACTATAACAAGCACTTTTCTATGTCTCAGCAACTCGTTTCAATCCATATATAGTTATCTAACAAAAAATTAAAACCTGTAGATAGATGTTTATAGTAGTTTATTTCTCATAATAGCCTTAAATTCGAACCAAGTGTCCATCACCTGTGACTTAATAAACAAATTGTGGCCCATAAATACAATGGTATATCTCTCAGCAATAATATGTAACAAGCTACTGATGCACACAAAAAATGTGGACATATCTCAAAACATTATCGAGAGAAAAGAATCCAGAGAGGAAACAAATAAAATGTGATTCCATTTATATAAAATTATAAGGGAAAAAAAGCCCAACTAATCTAGAGGGACAAAAAAAATCAGACCCAAGATTGCCCGACGTCAGGGATGTTAAGAAGATTGATTACAAAGAGGCAAGAACAATATTCTGGGGTGTGTGAAATAGTTTACATCCTAATTAGGGTGGGGGTTATATAGCTATGTACTTTGCCAAAAGGCATTGAACTGTACTTTACAAATAGGTATATTTTGTTGTGTATAAATTATGCTAAGATAAAATTGAAATTCATAGTACTTTGAAGCAACATACGCTATACATATTTGCATATTATATTTGGGAGTTAACACCATACTACTGACTTCAACGATATTCACAAATTTTTACCATGATTGTTTTAAAAGCATACTCTTTATAAACATTTACATGACCACTTTTTGCAGTTCAATTAACATTTTTTAATGTAGTTTTTTTTTTCCTTCAAGTCCATACTGCTGTTTAAAAAAATTATCAAGTAATTGAATACCTCACAAGTTTGTAATCATAACAGATATGGCAGGAGGGCGAGAGAGAAGTGAAATAACAAAAGACAACTCTCTATACTTACAGAGGATTGTGCTGCTTTTTTGCAGCCTATAAAAACATGGTTGTAGTTACACATCCCAGGTGGAAGCCTTGAGGTGAAGCAATCAATAAGCAAGCAGAGTATTAAACCCTTCTACTCATCTGTCATTGAAAGACAAAGCACCTGGAATAAATGGTCACAGGCTTAATTCTCTTTTTTCTTTAATTAAGAAACTCCATTAGGAAAAACTAAACCTTTCACCTACCTTGTACTTCCCACCCCTCTTCATTTCAAACTCAGTTCATTACTGATAAGACTGGTTAAACTACTGGGCTATTTTTATTTGGCTAAATTTTCAAGTAATTGATTACCTTGTGAACAGACTGCAATTAGAAGTGCGAACTATTGAAGTAATATTCGGTGGTGTAGTTTACATGAATAGGTCTGTGTTTAAGAAATTGCTTTATATCTAAATAAGCTTTATTTTGGGGTGTCTCTGTGTGTGTGTGTTTGTGTGTATGTGTTTATAAAGAATATGCTTTATATTCATCATAGTGAAATATGTCATGATAAAAAATTATGTTTTCTTAATTGTTTGCTTCTGGAAAAGAAAGCCCTCAGTGAATTCATTAGTTCTATAAATTATGTCCCCAAAATAACTGACTAAATACCATTTCAGTTATCATTTTTAGAAGATTGTAAACAAAGAGCCAGATAAACCAAGTGTACCTTGTATGCACACATATATATGCACTTTATAGATCTACGCTTTCATGTTGAAAAAAAGTTGTAGCCTAGAAAAAAAGTCAAATTGCAATTGTAACTAGAGGGAAAGCCACAAAATGCAAAACTAATTTGAAAAAATAAATGATAGTGCAATCATTGTGCTAATAGCTAAGGAGAAACTTGGGAAGCAGAAGGGCATTGGGACAATGGAATATATTAAAGAAGAGGGGGGTTGCGAGTTTATAAGTGTCAGTGTGAGCCCCTCAGATAGGAGAAACCAGGGGTTAGAATACGCAATTTCGATGAGGACCGTAATGCATTTCCTGTGCATATATTGTATGTGCTTCCGGAATTGGAAATGAATATTGTAAGAAAATTTTGCTTTAACATACTACTGTCGGATAGTTACAAGATAATGTAATCCTGAAAGTTAGATATTTGGCTATTGAAAATAACTCAGCGATTGAAAGTATATACCAGGTAGTTTACACCATTGATATCTACAATTCTTCTTCTACTTGGCAGTATATTAGGTATTAAAATCCACCAAATCTCCAAAGGACAGATTCACAAGTTGAATTCGAATTATAACCTTAGCTAGAAACAGGTTTTTTTGTTGTTTTGTTTTTTTTCCAGTTCGGCTACAATGTAACCTAAAGAGCAACAGTTTTCTGTTGGGCATAGATCTATTTAAAAGCAGCTTCCCATCATCAAATTTAGTGTAACTAAGTAGAAAATCCTCCAAAGAGAATGAATCCGAAGAGAAAGACGAACATATTAAAATGCTTCTTCAGTGTCTTGGCATTCAATTTGCATAATAATGACATCTTAAGTAAGTCAACACATGTTTAGTAATAATGGAACGAATTACTCATCAAGTACCATATGTGTAACAGTAAAAATCAATAGGGTATCGAACTAATAGGTTCGATATAGATGCATTTGTTTTCTCTATATGTATAAGCCATTTTCATCACGGTATGCTAATGGGAGGTATAAATGCCTTCATTAGAAGCCCTAAGTAATCTGCCTGTGATTTAT
The DNA here is from genome assembly GCA_028627145.1 of Eidolon dupreanum. Classification (NCBI taxonomy): domain Eukaryota; kingdom Metazoa; phylum Chordata; class Mammalia; order Chiroptera; family Pteropodidae; genus Eidolon; species Eidolon dupreanum. Next base: position 89,256,994 of record CM053501.1, read on the forward strand.
GTTTGCTATTTCACCATCTAGTTTAATGTAATGCTTCCAATGGTAATTACAGCTTTATGGAAGTATTTGGTGAAGAAAAGTCCTTGTTTTTGTTACAATGTTAGTACTATCAGATTATTCTACTCAGTCTGTATCTCAGAGATCAAAGGGAGTTCAAGTGTCTGCAGCTGGGGTGACTATTACTCAGCTATCAAAGAGATTTGCAGTGCCTTGAAAAGACCACAGTTTTATATTTGCTGTGTTTTATATAAACAGACTTAATTGGAGAAGATAGAAAGGAAATAACATTGATTGTGCAAATACTACATGCCAGGTTCATTAAACAGGTTCACTCTCTTATCCTCTAACACTTTGAAAACAGTATTGTTCTCATTTTACAGATGAAGAGACCAAGGCCTTGGATTAAGGAACTGTGTGCCACATTCATCACATGGTAAAAAACCATATTCCCTAATTCTTACCAGTGTATTAAAGATAAAGGAGGCACCACTTGCAAAATTCTGAGAAGAGTGAAGTGACAAATTTTTTAAGAATTGATTTTTAAAAAAGATTTAAACAAATGATGTCTCATATGGGAGACCATGCGCTTTGCTTTACTATAGGTGTCATGGCAAATTATACACAGGACATTTGAAACACAGTGTTCCTCGTATAATTTACCTTCTAGAACATTATGTAATGAACGTAGTTCGTTTGGACAATTTGAGTTAAAGAGAAAGAGATTTTGAGTTTGAGATATCCTGCTACCTGGTCCCACTAGATAATGACTTAGTCCTTTGCTTACTCACTATTTGTCCCTTGTCTCCCCTCCAGTCCCAGAATGAGACCACTGATTGCGTGGATGCTGCACTTAGGAAGTGTACCTTCCACTTAGGAAGAATCGTGTAGAAACCATAGCTGGGGCAGTAGCCAGAAAAGTAGCTTCAGACAAATTACATAGATTTTGTAACTTCTTATCGACCATGAAATGGGTTTAAAATATAGTGCACATGGTTGTGAAGAAAAGTCAGTGAGATGACAGGCCTAACATGTCTTGCCAGGCACAGGGGTACGATGGCTAGTCATTTGATGTTATCTTTCTTCCCTTCCACTTCTGCAAGCAAGTTAAACAAAATACTTTTATATTTGAATTTTTAAAATTATCTTCTGATAAGCTTTATATACACATATTTATACCATCTGTCCTAAGTGCCGAACCACCAAACATTGCTATAGTAAATATCAATATTCTAGGATATCAACTCTTTCCCTCTGTGGAGTCAACTAATGTGTAACACCTATCTATATATTCCTTACATAGAGGGCCAGAGATATTACTTTTCCTTGGTAGATTTGAATGTCAGTGTTATTAATTCAAGATAATAACTAAAAAAGAATATTGAAACAGTTAAATGCTCAATATTTTCCTTGTCAATTAGTTGGCATCTACAGTATAAATTTGTTAACGTACATGATGGATAGCCTAATATTAAATTAACCCCTGTCTCTATTGATCCCTGAATCATATTCATCACTTCCTATACTATTGTTTTCACTTTGTATTACAACACTTGATGGCAAGTGAAAGCAGAATATTAAATCATTTGTTTCCATTACAGTTAATAAATTCAATTTTAAAACTTCCATGTTCAAAAGTTCAAATTATTTTCCCTAGGTACTTAAAAATGGAAATATGTTTTATTACTAATAGTTCATTCATCTCTCTCAGTACTTTTGAAATAACAAAGTGACATTTTTTATTATAAATTATCCTCTGTTAAAAGCTGTTATTGTTTGATAATATTATTTCTTCTCCCTGTGAAACTAGCTATTTAACAGCCATTAGGTTTGTTTTTGTTTTCAGTGTAATTCCAAATGGCTAACTTCAGGCATTGTGACTCCTCCGCTGCACTCAACCTCCTGAATTCAATTTCAGTTAAATTCCCCCAAAATGTTAGCGTTGGCACTGATTCACGTATCAACTTCAGAGTTAAATGCTTCTCTTTCCTTTCATTAAAATGACTTTTTTGGCTACACAAGATTGTCCTAAGTGAAATATTTAGTATGTCTCCAAAGGGTCCATACTTATTTTGGAGGGTTTGATTATCTTTATCATTTACTCCATGATGTTCAAAAATTCATTTAAAAACTAATCTACTAAAGTCTGCAGCCAAGAAAATATACCTGCACCACTCTTCATCTTGGAACAAGAACATGAGTATGTAAAAGGGGTCAAGTATATGGTGACCGGAAAACTCTAAGGGTGGGTGGTGAACACACAATACAATATATATATATATATATATATATATATATATATATATATATACCTATTGAATTGTACACTTGAAATTTACTTGATTTTGTTAACTAATGTCACCATACTAAAAAAAAATTAAATAAGTAAATAAATAAATAAATAAATAAAAACATATTTAATCTCACAACATAAAAATTTATCTGGCTTTAGGGGAACAGAATTGGCAGTGTGTCATCAAAGTGAAAGCAAAAGGTGCAGAAGTTGGCAAGCAAGAGAAGCCTTGTTTTCTTGAGTTATTTTGATAGTTTTATTTTGGTTTCCTAGGAGATTTCATGTTACAAAGTATGTAAAATACGTTTTCTAGGTTTTAGAGAAAAGTCACTTGACTAACCATAATGTTTATAAATTGTTAACAAATTAAAAGATACTTCTTTCCCATTGTTTAATTTTGGACCAAAAAAAAAAAAAAAAAAAAAAAAAACCAAAGATATCCAACTTAGCCAGATTTCTGCAGGTGTGACTTTAATGTGATTGCATAATATTTACCAGACATTTACACATAAAAATGAATTCTTCAAGTAAATACTGATTGGCATCTGTAAGATGTCAGGCACTGCTCTAAACACTCAGGGGACAATTGTTAACAAATATGTGCTCCCTCATCTCCCTTTGGAGCTGATGCTATAGGGAGAAGGTATACTGTTAAAGTAGACAAATAAACACATCATAATTTCAGACAGTGGCAAATGGCATGAATAAATGAAACAGGTAATATGATAGAGGGAAACTGCTAATGGGTAGTATTTTCAAGTGATCAACAAAATTCTTTCAGAGGAAATATTATCTGAGATCTGAATGGTGAAAGAGGATAATGCTGAGTTATGAAGAGAAGTCTTAAGTATAGAGAGCAACAAGTGCAACATTCTTATATTAGAAAAATTTGTCAGGTTTATGGAGAAAATATCATTGTATCTGGAAATTATGAGAAAGGAAGATACTGATGAAGGAAATGGATTTCAATCACAAAAAAATTCTTGATGTCCGTTGAAAGCTTAGTGGAAAACTGTTGAATGGAACAATTACAGGGGAGCCATAAGATGAAATACTGACATTTATGACAAAATGGATAGCTCTTGAGATTGTCATGCTAAGTGAAATAAGTCAGACAGAAAAAGTTGAGAACCATATGATTTCAGTCATTTATGGGATATAAAATTGAAAGCAACAAATGAACAAGACAAACAAACAAAAATATATAGGCATAGATAACAGTTTAATGGTTACCAGAGGAAAGGGGGTAGAAGGAGGGAGGTAGAAAAGGGTAAAGGGGATCGGTTTAGGAATAGCCTCACTCACCCTGTGCTGTACTACAATCACCCAAAAGACTTGGTGCTTTTCCTTAGTTTTCAGTGCAAACCACTTACCGAAGACATTTTTGAGTGCATGACAGATTTACTGAAGGTGTGTGGACACAGGAGTTTATGTTTCATTGAGGCTAGAAATCTATATAATTTTAGATTATATATATATATAATAATAATAAGCAATGTCACCCAAAAAAATTAATTAAAAAATATTTAGATCACTGGATGATTTGTCAAACAGAAATTTGGGGTAGTAAGGAGAAAACAAGGAGTATGTAGCAGTTCTTCTGGTGAGAAATGATGAAGGGCTTTGGAGAAAGAATGCAAGTAAAGATGGGAAAACATCTGCAGATAAACCTTCAGAGAAATAGCACAGCAAAGGGCAACAAAGACTGCAAGGGAATTTAGGGTTAAGAAAAACCTATCTATCTTTGTTTAAAATAATAATAGGCACTAGAACAGGTTAAAGTTACAAGGCAAAGTGTATTTTCCAATTGGCAGAGATAAATGAATGATGTGGGAGAGAGAAGTGAAAAACTGGAAAACACATAATTGAAAGTTTACTCAACCCGAGTACAAATCTCTGTCTTGAGAGGAGTAGGGACCCTCTTATCGTTTAAGCAAAAGAAAAAAGAGGCTGTGAGGGTGCCAACCTGAACATAGTTCATGGTAACTGTCATTGATGGCATATGGAACGGTTGGCGTTTGGACACAGCCTCCTGACCCAATGCTGTGCATGTCTACTGAGAAGAAAGGCTATGTCAACAAGTCACCTGCCAGCCTATATTCCTCTGCCAGGGATACACTTGCTATTTGTAAAAAAAGAGCTTTGAAGTCTCCATAGGCAGTTATTTGGAGACAGACTGCAGTAGATATGCCAGGTGACTTTTGTCTTCAAAGTCTATTTTATAAACTCAGTGCCGGCAGTATCTGAGTTTCCCAGGATGTCTCGCTCCATCTTCTCAGACAGTCGATGTCTGTGGTTAGTATTCACTCAACAAGAGTCCTAGTATGGTAATTCATTCAGCCCAAGTAAGTTAACAGTGCAACTTCAAATATCTATTCTGAAATAAGTAACAGAAACTGGTAACAGGAAGAACAAATGCTATTTCTTCATAAATATTTTCCACAAAGTCCACATTGAAGGTCAGAACCAATTCAGCTGAGACACCATTAGCAAGAGATATGGGTGAATAGTCAAAAGGATCAAGATTTCTAATTAATCTGCTCTGTTATCCCTGTTGCAGTTTCCTAAACAGCACACTAATTATGGGCATCAGAAATTTCAGATTTTTCAGTTTGCTAAGATTCATGATATTCTGATCATGATTCTCATTCAGTCTACAGCTACTGGCAGAAAAGGCACTGAGTTGTGTATCTGACTAAACGCCATCCCTGAGCTTTCAGACACCAAAGATTTTCTCTTTCATGATGGTACTATAGATCCCCATCAGTAAATAATCTATTTTTATCTTGACATTTCTAAACCCTGTAATATCCTCCATGGAAAGCAGAAGATCTGAAATAGGTATAGCCTCTAGAAGTAGATTTATTTCCAAAAAATTTTTCGATTAGGCAAACCAATAGATGGTGACTATACCAGATGGAGAAAGTAAAACTGAAAAGTAATAAGTGAGATGATCATTAATTTCCAGCTTTCCTGGCATAGTCTCAGTCTCTGTCTGTTCTTGCATATTTAATATTAATGCCTGAGTTAACACTCAAAAGAACCCATATTTTTAGGATGAAATATATGGTAACTTGTCCTATGTCTTGTAGCTATATGCTGGCGGAATAGGTTTCAAGCTCAGATCTAGTTTAAAATTATGTTCATTCTTGTACAATCCAATAAAGATGCAATCTCAGTTCACTAATTTAACCTTTCTAACCACACATTCTATAATTACAAGATAAAAGAGTTAAAATATATTAATTCAATGTCAGTTTCTCTTTTTAGACCTTAAACATTTCTGCATACCATATTAGCCATTTCAGCAAAACATAAATCAAGCTAACTTATGTCATTGTTGCTTATTGAGAAAAATTTTCCTATGGTAATATATCTCAGATAGTTAATTTTTAGATGAAGGGCTCAGTGGATACTTGCTTTATAGTTAACTAAATTCAGTCTCAATTCTATAAACTATACATGTGGCTACATAATTCAGTTCAGATTTAATAGGGAAATAATAAAATATATTCAACACAGTATTATTGAATACCCATTGAATGCAAAACTGGTATGCTATTTTTGGATGTTAATTATTTCTAATTTGTCCTTAATAACTACAATCAATTTTCCATTTGTCTCCTCTCTAAGGTACATATTGATTGGGGTAAGGGTTTATTTCTGAGACTTTATAGGTCTCTCTTGTTTTGTTAGCTTATCTAACTTACAAACAGGGTTATAAACCTGCAGTTTTATGTATCAAAATATAATTTTTGAATCTTAAATCTTTTTTTTAAATCATCAAAAGAATAAACAAATTCAAATTCTACATATGGGAATAACTAGAACTTTTACAACAATAAATGATTGGGTCGAAGCTAGTACCACATCTCTTAAATATATAATTTAAGTGCAATATATGATCTAACAAAATTAACTTCTTGCATGCCAGTTTATCCTAACTAACTTGGTTGAGTTTGACAGGTATCAACATCCCTTGTCTTTGTGCCCTTGTTATATTCTGGCACACTAAATTTAGTCTTAAAACATAAAAAATATGCCACCATGTCTTTGGTAAACTTAAGCCTCTCTGGAACAATAAAATGATAGGCAAACTCTCCTTCATTAAGAAGATACTTAGAGGATAAAAATATGGAAATTCAACCAATTTTCCATTGAATATTTTTGCATGAACAATCTATTTAGTAACTTTCAAGGAAACATTTTTCTAATAATTTCAATATAATGCTGATACAGTTTTATCTTATGATTATGCAATAGAGAAAGGAAGAAAAAGTCCAGTAACAAAACCCATTTCTGTATATCCCTTTGAATAGACAGGGTATGAATAGAATAACATGAAATTGGAAAATAGTCTTCAGTAATAAATTCATTTAAATATTTCTATAAAATTAGGTTAAATAATTAAACAAATTAAATTATTTTTAAAATTTTTGAATATATATTTTATATACAGTAAATATTTTTTTAATGATGTGGGAAGTAACCAAAGAAACCATGAAGTAGAACTGCCCTTAAAAGTTGATCACACTCTATTATTATTTTTGTTGTTGTTATTATTATTTATTTCAAAAATTTCTACATAATTTTAGTGAAAAACTCATATAGCAGTGAAACCCAAGAAGAGCAACCAGTGAGTCTAATTGAAGCTCTTTATCAAGTGTGTTTCCCCAATATTATGCTCTATTTATAGCTTTTTCTTTCATTTGATTAATTAACTAATTTTTGTGCATGTAATAAAAATCTAAACATTAAGAAAATAGTATCACTAGGTTGCTGGGGGTCTTTGCAAAATGCCATATTCCTGAATTTCTAGAATAACCTTGAGATAGTAGCTCACCATCTTTTAATTGGTGATGCTACCTCTATGAATGCTATGTTTATGTACTATATGGTAAATGGATAAAATCATGATATAACAGTGACTATCTCATTGATAACATTAAGATGATAAAACTTTGCCAAAAATTAGAATTAGACAATGGTCTTCAGAAGAGTTGCCCTCTGCTTATTAATTGTATTAGAAACATAGCTGTCGATCAGGCTAACTTTTATTTACGTTAGATTCTAGAGATATTTGCTTGTTTGTTGACTCAGCATTGAAGTTCAAAACTTGTAATAATTTTGTTTATAATTTAAACTTAACTATATGGATAAAAGTATTCATTTCTTGATCCAAATGTTACAGTGCTTAAGAAATGCATGAACTTCTTTTCAATTTAATTCTCTTTAACTTGTCTATGGAAATTTAATTCAGAAAAGTAAAATTGGATTCTCATTAAATTTCTCCACTTGAAAAAGAAAAATAAGATTGTTTTAGGCAGATGTCCAATTTCTGAATGGGTGCATTTAGATAGCTGTTGAGATATCCACTGTCTTAGATGCTCCAATTTGTTCTGATACCCTGACAACTAAATTTGTCAGTTCATGTAATGATAAAATATCTTGAATTGCTACTTTACTATGAATAATGAGAATATCTATTAATTTATTCCAGAGAAGACTAGCTTTATTTTTTGGAAGAACACAAGATAGTTACTTTTCTAGAGATTATTCTTTATGCTCAACTAAATAGCTCCATTTTAATGATTAATTTGTTCTTGCTACTTTTTATTTTTAAAAGGATATATCCTTTTATATAAACCTAGTTGAATGGCAAAAATGTAAATTAAAATGGAAATTATAAATTCTGGCACAGAACATGGACCAACTGGAATTCATATACATTCTTGGTGGCACAGCCATTTTGAAAAACAGATTGGCAATTTCTTATAAAGCTAAACATACATTTATATTACCATTCACAGTTAGCTACCTAAAGATTGAAATTTATATTCACACAAAAACCTGTATATGAATGTTTATAAGTAACTTTATTCCTAATGACCAAAAACTGGAGACAATCCAAATGTTTTTCATCTGGTAAATGAACAAACTGTGGTATAATCCTAGAATATAACTACTTGACAATGAAAAAAGAATGAAACGCTGACAATGCGTTAGCATGGATGAAACTCAAATGAATTAAGCGTTACTCAAAAAGCTACATTCTATTTAATTACATTTACACGATATCCCAGAAAAGGCAAATGTGTTTAGGTAGGAAACTCATCAGTGGTGGCATCAGGCTAGACAAAACAGGAGGGAATAACCGCAAAATGGTCATATGAGGAAATCTTTTTGGATAATGGATATTTTCTATATCTTGACTAATGGTGATAAATATATGATTATATATGATTTCAAAGCATAAAACTAGTCAAAAAAGGAAAAATAATAAAAATAGAAAAATAAATTAAACTAGTCAAATAAGTGAATATTACTACATGTATTTATGGCTCAATAAACCTAATAAAAAATGTATACGTAATTTAATCATCAGTTATTCTCTTTTATCTTTATATTATTTGATTTACTTGTAAATGTTTTTATTGCTTTAAACAAGTCGACATATAAGTATTTTGTAACAATTACTGGTAATTATTTTGGAACAGAATGTCATTTGAAGACTATTTCAATTACTCTCAAATGTTAACTTTTGAATGATTACAAGCAAAATATTGGAAATAAGTGTTGTATTTTTATTACATTATATTAATGAAACAAGCAAGTTTTCCCTATAGAACAAGCAGAAATAACTTTCATATGTGGGAACAAAAATCTGCAATTTACTAACAATGCCAGTTACCATTGTAAAAACTTGTTTTATTTTTAGATTATTTTAAAAATGAAGCATTAAGACATTTTCCTAAAAGATGGAAAAAATGGAAATTATGCTCATGCTACTCAATGTCATTCATTTCATTAGACTTTATTTTATATTCATTAAAATGACTTTTCCTGGGTTTGAGGGTATTATATGTCAGGGCTTTGTCTCTTTTTAAAATAGTTTTGTTTGAAGTTATTTCATTTCTGTGAAAGAAGGAGAAAGCAGAGATAATTACAGCAATATGCTTTACAAGCTCATGGGGTTTCAACTTTTCCATAGTTACTTCTTGAATTAGTTCTATTATAAAAATAAAACCTTTCACAGCTCATTGTCACTAGTGTTACTGACTTAAAATGAATCACTTCTCATCTTTTCTTCTTAATATTTGACAAGGCACAACTGTTTTTTTTTTTAAGCTTCTCAGATCAAACTTTAAAATATCCTCTTATAGAAAAGAAACCTTTTCAGTAGAAGGAAAGTAAGACAATTACCTCCCAAACTGAGCAAATAAAAGTTAATTAAATTATGAGCTTGACAAGAAAAGTTTTGATGATTTATCAATTTATTTTTATGTGTCAGATTGTCCTAATTATTTCAGTGAATGAAAAGCAGAACCATTTCTAATTAAGTAATCTGTTACCCTTGAGATTTTATTAATTGTAAATTAATAAATGCATATTGATTTTTAATGTGGAACATATCAGAATAAATAAGGAGTGAGAAATGCTGTTTTCAGAATCCATATTTTAATAAATATATTTATTATTTTATCACTAGGTTATTGGTTAAGTACCACATCATATTTAAAAAAGGGTTGGTTATTTTCCATGATTTATTTTCAACTATATATTTTCTCTCTACTCCTTCAAAACTTGAAACCTGCTTTTAATTTGGAAAAAAAAAGCATCATCAATAATCTATGCCTCCTTTGGTCTTATTAGAACATTAGGAAAGATTATGATCTACTGTGAGTATGTCTTCTCTCCACATTCCCTTTGTGTAAGTGGTTGGATTGTCTCCCTCAAAAAAGATTTGTTGAAGTCCTAATACCCAGTATTTCAGAATGTGATCTTATTTAGAAATAGGGTTGTTGAAAATGCTCCTAGTTAAGAGGAGCTCCTAGGTTGTACTGGAGTGAGAGTGGGCTTTGTCCTTTCTGGTTGGTGTCTGTATAAAAGGATGGCCATGTGAAGACAGAGACACATAGGAAGACATCATGGGAAGATGAAGGCAGAAATTAAAATGTTACATATACAAGCCAAGGAATACTAAAGATTGATGGCCACCACCAGAAGCTAAGAAGAGGCAAGAAAGCATTCTTCCATACAGGTTTCAGAGGGAGCGTGGCCTTGCTAACAGCTTGATTTTGGAATTCTAGCCTCCAGAACTGTGAAACAATTTCTGTTTCCAGCCACCCAGTTTATGGTATTAGTTACAGTAGCAGTAGGACATTAGTATATTTCAGAAATAGAACTCCCTTCTTAGAGTTTACCTGAAAGTTGTGATCAGTCAAGGACTCCATTTCCCAGGGTTCCTTGAAAGTTACTGTCCCTTTCTAGTCCTTAAAATGCATTCTTTTGCCTACCACTCTATGCTTCTCCTTTCTATTGCCTGGAACACAGATAAGAGGATTCAAAATAAACAGTTAAAAAGCAACCTCTCACAATGAGATAAAGAAATCAGTTTGGTGGTAAAAGAAGTGTGGACATACACTTTCACAAACTTATTTTAAAATCTTTTTTTTCAAAATATTGCTGAAAGGCAGAACTAAATAATCCTTCAGTACATTGAATATACATAGCTCTTATGTATAAAATTATAAAGTTTGAAACTATGTGTCCATCAAGAAGAGAATATATAAATAAGTTTAACTGTATAATGAAACATAAATTAGAGATACAGTTTGAAAAGGGAGAATATATATGATAATTATTTGAAAAGAAACTTTCTGAACTATAAACATAGCATGATTCCATGTATGTAAAATAAAGCAAGTTAAATCAACATCTGTTTATGTATATATAAATTACTAAAATGCATTTTCAAAACTCTGGAAGGATATACCACAAACTGGTGTTGCTAGCTCTGAAGAAAAGTAGAATTACTGTGGCAGGACAGATTGGCATTGTGTCAATGATAATCCATTTTTTTACTTTTTCTCTGTAATTTTCAGTGGTTACATTTTTGTTCACTGTGTGTATTCAAATATTATTTAACTATTGAAATATTATATATGTACCTAGAGGAATAAGTCCCTGTCTAGACAGATTTCTTACTATAGCTTAGAAAGCAAAGAATTAACGAACACTCCTTCCACAACCACTAGCATAAAAGTACATAAGACTACTTAATCTTTACCACCTCTTGCATCAGTCTAGATATTGTCTGAAAACTTCAGGCTTTTATAAAACTAAACCAACCAAAACAAAACAAAATGAAACAGAAAAGAACAAGAGTAGGAAAGGATGTGGAAAAATCGGAAGCCTTATACAATGCTGACAAATATAAAGTGGTACAGTCACTGTGAAAAATGGTATGGTGATTCTTCAAAAAGTAAAGCATAGAATTACCATATGATCCAATACTACTTCTTGGTATATAACCAAAAGAATCGAAATCATAGACTTGAACAAATATTTGTACACCCATGTCCATAGCAACATTATTATTCCCGGTAGCCAAAATATAGAAGCAACCCAAGTATCCACTGATGGATGAATGGGTAAAAAAAATGTATGTAACAATGGAATATTATTCATTCTTAAAAAGGAAAGAAATTCTGCACATGCTGCAACATGATTAAACCTTGAAGACATGTTAAGTAAAATAAGCCTATCACAGAAGAAAAGTATTGTATGATACCATTTATGAGAGGTACTTAGGTTAATCAAATTCATAAAAACAGAAAGTAGAATGGTGGTTGTCAGGGACTATGAGGAGGGGGCAAAGGGGAGTTAGAGTTTAATGGAAACAGTTTCATTTGGGGGAGATGAAAAACTTCTAAAAGTGGATAGTGTTTACAGTCGTAAAATAAAATGAATGTATTTAGTGTCACAGGACCGTACCCTTGAAAATAGTTAAAATGATAAATTTTTTGTTATAAATATTTTATCTCAGTAAAAATAAATTAGATCTTTTACTTACTAGTCACCATAATTTTAAAAAGATGGTGAATAAAATAACTGCAATTTATAATGGGGAACAAAACATGAATAATTGAGGATAAACCTAACAAGGAATTTGGAAAGCAAAACACATTCTCAGGAGTTGGTTGCAGCTAATACCTATATGAAAGAAAATAAAATTTTTGTGGAAGACAAAAAGTATGATGTAAATAAAAAGAGAGGTAAATAATTTAACTTTGTACAGAATGGCTCAAAATAGCCATTTTCTTTCCACAAAATAGAATTCACCAAACCCTTTCTTAAAAAAGATGACACCTCTGTCACATCCATTTACAGTCTCTAGTTCAAAGTCCAGGATATCTAAAAGGTCTGACTATGACTTCTCTTGGTTCAGAACCATAGAAACGATAATGACAATAGAATTATCTGACCACTCCTATTCCTCCCTAGTTCTGTGAAGTCGAACATCAGACAAGATCACCCTGGACATTGATGAAGGAATTCATGAATAAGAACATTGTCCAAACTGGGAATACATACAAATATCTTCTTTTCCTAGCTAATATGAATAATGCCACTCCTTTATCGGTTTCAACAATAATAGCCCTATTCCATTGGCATGCCTTATGGATAAAGTTTATTAAGATACCCAATCATATCATTGTCCCTGTGCTAGAACAGCACCCAACTCAGAGCAAAACCATATTTTCTTATATCCTCCCCCAAATTACCTAGCACAAATCCAAAACATATATTGAGCCTCTTCTAACATGCTTTTACTGAAATGCCCTGTGGTTTTCTGTAGTGTGTTATCCAATGAAGCAACAGACCCATCTCCACTGAACTACTGGTGTGCTCCTAGTGACCGCTGGCTGGAGAATGTTATAAGTCATAAAGATTTTTTCCAAGGTTCCTGTTAGGGTGAATGTGCAATTTTCTCCTTGCTGTTTTTATAGTATTACAGATTGCAAACAACCTAATTTACCATCATTAGTTTGTTATATTTTCTGTTGTCAACATGTCACTATTCCACCACTCTTTTAAAGTCACCTCTGCATTGCTAAGGAAAAGCTTCCAGTTTTCTCTTCCCTTTCAGCCTAGGATAGTGTTTCCCACGTGGAGTAACCCTAGAAACATTTGGAAAGTAGAGGAAAGTCAGAATATTTTATTCACATGAATCGATTGTACCTAGATGACTAGAGAAATGAGAGATTTAGAGCAGTTTCTCAGTGTCAGTGCCTGAAAGCCACTTGATGGGCTGCTGTCACCTGACATATTTAGCGCAACCACTCACAGACACTCTTGAATATGGCAGCAGTTCCCCATCAGTGCTTCAGGCTGAGATTTTCGGTGTCTCCTTCCATAACCTACCGCCGTAGTTTCTCTGGCTTCTCATGCCATCCCAGGTCTTTCTATATAAACCCTATATCTGGATTATAGAATGCTTCTGTTTCACTAACTGAATACAGATTGTTATAATTAGAAAAGCAGTTAATACTAAATTATGATACATTTGAGATACTCTAGAGTAATTTTAAAAATATGAAGTAAGGCAGTGAATTCTAATTGTTAAGGAAAAATAGTAATTAAATTGTAGGAGAATACAAACAGTAGTGTCCCACTAAGGATGTATTTATAAAATTGTTAGCAGTAATTGTCTCTAGAGGGACTATTGAATGGGATGGGTAGGTTGAATGGAGACATTCACATTCTTCTCTTTAAACTTATGCATCACTTACATCCTTTAGATAAAAACCCTAATAATGCATTACTCTTGTAATTAGAAATAACAAAATGAACAACCAGAAAGGCTAAAAAATGTCTGACTTTCCTTAATACCAATAATTGTTGTCTCCTATATAACTGTTATTTGGACAAAAAAGGGCTTTTGTCTGCCTGCCACATCTAAGCTAAAGAAAAGATACATGCAGGTTTTGCAGCAAAGAAAGTAGGGTTTATTCGAGTCATGAGTCTGAAGACACAGGCAGGAAATCACCCGAAGGCCTGGCTCCCAGAGATTGTTCAAAGTCCTGGCTCCTGTATGGCCTTTAAGGGATAGGTTATAAAGGAGAAACCTCATTAGTAGCTAAGGGAGTTGAGTTCGTGGGCTTTACCTATTGGTTAGGGATAGGATAGGAGGCAGTTGATCATTGCATCAGGTCCTGTCTGGTTTCAAGGGAATGCTGGTTGGGTCATTCCACCTTCCTGGGTCTGGAGCTACGATTTATTATCTTTAGTTTGACCTAAACTTCATTTCTGTGGTCAAAAGAGCTGAGGCTTTGTTCCTAAGACTGTTCAATGCTGACCTAAGGGCTTAATGATTAAGGGAGTGATTGAGCAGTAGGCAGAAGGGAAAGAAAAGAAAAGAAGCATGAGAGCCCAAGGCCAGTTTGAATGAAGGAGAAAGAGAAGAGAAAAAGTTATTTTTAAAGAAGTGAAGATTTACACCACAGTTACATAATAACTTCTGATAGTTTTGTCTGGGATTACAACTTGGATCTTTATTATTACTAATCCAAATACTTCTTTCAGAAAGTGTATACTTCGAGATAGAATTCTTTTAACACACAAACCTAACTTTCCATTTTGTCATTAACACGAACCCAAAATTCAACAACACATAGACCTAGATTACCAATTTCTTCAAATGTTCTTAAATTCGTCAGCCTTCTTGTTCTGTTGTCTATTTCTTCTGTTCATTTCAACTCCTTTTACCAAGAGCACCCTAATTCTCGAAGATGCTTATATCTCTCTCCTGTCTTTCTATATTTCAAGACCAAATCACTATTTCAATCTGATCCTCTAATCCTAGACAAGGAAAAATGCATTCTGTTAGAGATTATAATCCAACTTTCAGACTTGTTTTTTGAAACTAATGAACTATAACCATAGTTGTGATCTCAATGTACAGTCACTATCTTAATTTTCCTTAGTCATCTCTCTTTCATTGCTGTTCAACATAATTCTAAATTTTTATTTTCTTACTCAAGATTTACCATGAAACTCTATTATTTTGTTTTATAAATAACTGTCATTCTTTCTCTGAAAAACGAAAATGTGGCCACCAAATGAGAGTTCCTCATATTGTCACCTTCTTACCAGAACTATATTTATAGAATTCAAAATTCCTATCTGAAATGTTAGCAGGTAAATCCTTCCTGTGCCCCAGTTTGATCTCTTCATCACACTGGGTTTTCTGCAGTATTTTCTGTATAGCTTTCTTTCTTTCTTCCATATCTTTTGTAATGGTGGTTTTCCCTAAGCACATCAGACCTCTCCCTAGGACCTTTGACCTTAGACATCATTTTAATTACTGTCTAATGGCTCTGTTGCCTTTTGCCACAACTTCTCAAAGAATACTAACTACTTTCTCCACTCTTGTTTTGCTACTTGACTTACACCTGCATCTACCAACATCTGTAGCATCTTATTAATGCTAATAATAATAATAATAATAATAATAACAATAATAAAAACTACTTTGTATGGAGTGATTACTATATACTAGGCATCATTTAAACACATTACATATTTAACATTGTAAAATCTTTCCAACAGCCCTAACATGTAAGTGCTATTATAATTCTAATTTTAAGATTTGAAAACTGAGCTATGGAGAATTTAGATAACTTACTTGAAGTCATACAATCAATAAATGAATAAACACAATATTAAGACCAATCAGCCAACTCCAGAACCCAACACCATTATGTCACACTGCCTCTCAACTAAACACATTAGTAAAATAACTTTATCCCTTAAATAAGGAGGAGATTATATTTGGTTGATGGCTTGCAGGAATGGGTGATAGTATTCTATGATGTATATTCTCTAAATTTCACATATGTATAAACATTTTTACATATAATAATTTTAAAAAATAAATAACCTTATCATAGTGGTTAATTCAATGATTATCCCCCAGCTTCTAATTGGTTCCCAGGCCTTTGGTTTATATCTTACCTGAACAGGAACTCATTAAAATTTTTCAAATGGAAATTTTTACCCACCACTTGTAAAACTCTCTTTTTACTTTTCTAGGAGTGATGTCACTTCTAGCGTCATTACATTTTCTTCAATTAGTGCAACTTACAAGTTCTGGGTCTTTCTATAATCATGTCTCAGTGGACATCAGTAGGATGAATATTGACACTCAGCAAAATGCCACACTCCAGAGAAGTTTCTAGATGGGCAACATTTCAGTTCAGTTCTAAACAATATCTAAACACCATTTACATTACCTCTTATTCTTATCTAAAGATAGGGAGGTCTATCATCCGAAGGAAATAGGACTCTTCGGCAGACTAAACAGGGGTATCTCACTAGGCATTTAGTGCCTATTGACAAACACATGTAGCAAACACTGAGTGACTTTCTGCAAATGGCCAGGTAATTGTGATGTATTCTATTACTTTCTCCAGAAAAACAAAAGTACAGGTCAATATTGAAATTCAATTAGAACTTCATTTTGCCTCATTTGGCTAAATTGATATAACCTACCAAAGGAGACAAATGAATTAACCACAAGTAAAGAGAATTACTTAATTTTAAGCTTTGGTTTTCTGATTATTCGCCAGTGAAAACTTAGCACAATTTGCTTAAGAAAAAATGGCAATAATAAAGTATATGGAAAATTACTGTATGCCAGAACCAGATATCCTAAGCAGCATTTGGGAATTTTCTTAAGCTTTTATCATAATAATGTTATTAAAAGGGAAGTCCCACTTTGATTCACCAGCAAAGAGTGAACTGAATTCTATGTTTGAAATTACGTTTATAAACACTTTCCATAGTTCTCTGATGTAGTTCAGTCTTTCCTGGTGTTATTGTAAATTGAGAAACTATGCAATTTTGATTTTTCCTATTCTAACAATATACCCAGAAACAAATGTAGTGTCTCTTCAGCCTAGAATTCTTTTCTTTTAACTATTCATATAACCAGCTCTTTTTTGTCATTCGCTCATCAGCCTAATAATTACTTCCTTAAAAATGCTTTCCTTTATCACTCTCATTTTTAATTTTTGTTTCTTTATTAGAACTTAAGTTTTATGAGAGCAGGAACTTTTCATCTTCATAAGATACCTTCGGTGACTGAGTAGAATAATGTTCACAAAAATTATGTATTCAGCATTGATTTGGTGAATGGATGAATCACCTGAACTACATTTTTTAAGCATGGAATTGAAGACTGAATTTCACAAACAGTTTATGAAATAATAAAATAACATTGATTAGTTTGACTTTCTCAATAAATATTGGTTAGGCAAATGAAATATTACAAATGATATTTACTGTGACAATAGAGAAAGAACTCAGACAACTACATATGATTAAATAGCCAGTATTCTAAAAACAACCTAAAAAAATATTGTTCAGAGTTTTATCTCAAGTCCTCAAATAACTCTATTATATAAAGAGCTTTTTTTAAAAAAATTTAAGCTTCAAAGTATGCATTGCCATCACCAGATAAGAGATTCAAATACTTTATGTACAGCATAAAATACAAGATCTGACTTAGTCATTAAAAAAAATTTGGTTTTCTGCTGTTAATAAAGTGTTATAGAATTAAAATATAAGTAACTGGGTGTTTTTATTCTCAATTGTTTTTATTTAACATTTCCAGTTGAAAATATAATTCCCATGCACAGCTGTCTAAAGTAATATGTTTATATCTTTATTTAATGAAATAGAAATAGTGATTATGGTTTGACAATGAGATTTTCTTACACCCAGTTTATTTTTATTACCTGCTTGGCAAATGCCCATAGGAATTAGGTTCTGAGCCCAAAAGAGAATTATTTTCTGTCCTACATTTTGTAAGATATTTTCATTTTTCATGGAATCAGAAAAAAAATAATTTAATTATGCAGAAAAGTGCTTACTGCCCCTTTCTTCTCTTTAGCTTGACAAAGAGTTTAATAAAACTCGAAACCAAAAGAAAGCACAACAAACTCTTTGCAGTTACTTTAGAGTCGCACACAGCACTTTTGACATGATGATTATAGTAGAATTTGATTGAATTCTAAGGCTGGGGATTTTTCTTTTTTTTTTTAACTTTTAATTTGCCTTACTTAGTTTTAATCAGAAGGAATGAAGCATGTGACTGACTGTTCTTCCAACAACTTATACAATTTTCACCAACAGATCTGCCAAAATGTAGGTAGGGTCAAAATCCGCATATGATGAAGAACAATTTATTCACCTGAATAATCCTTTTTACTAAAAGAAAGACTTATTCCTAGATTTTTAAAAGATCTTGTTCACCTTGATAATTACTAAAATCCCCTCCCTGGATCCCTGATTTTAGCCTGATTACAGGAGTGCAAAAGCAGAAATTTGCTGCAGGTAGTATTACTTTCTTAATTGATCACTGATGAATATTCTTTATCCTATCTAATCTGAGCAAATCAGGAGAACTTTATACCTGGCAGTGAAATAGGGGTCTTTATGTAAGAGATGATTAAGGATACCAGTTTGAAGAATTCATTGACTAAATGCTGGACACCCCCATGTTCCCTAAACTGAAGTTATTAATCGCAATCACAGAGGAGTCTCAATCCATAGAATTTGGCATCTCCAGTGCTCCATTTCACCATTTCTAAATAACACTGAATGTCCCTACTGTCTGCCATACAAGGACCACCTTGGGTTAGATCCTGCCCCTCACTAAGCCCTGTAAAGAATCTTCTCACCTCTAATGGAACCTCTACTTCTACCCCCATTTTCTGGCTATCATCCAGCTCTGACATGTCCTTCTCCTTTCATCATGTCTAATGACACTTATTCACATACCCTTCCCACCACTCCCTAGGCCAGATGCCACTGGCTATTGCCACTGACACAGATCAAGACCTCCCTCACTATGTTCCTTGGAGTTAGGGAAAATACAATTTGTCTTTGAAAAACTAGTGTTTAATTATAGGTATTCCTGATTTTAGTTCTGTTCTCATCTTCCTTTCCTTTTCGATGGGCTCAAGTTGAGTGTCCAGTAGTTGGTAGATGATCCTGTTATAGTTAGGACAGATTTTAAGACATTAGAGATGTTTCTGAATTATAGGAGAAGAGAATTATGCTTTTTTGATAGTCAATGAAAAACCATTGTAAAACTTTGAAGAGGGCATTAAAATGATAAAAGGAGCTATTGAAACTCATTGAGTAGTGTCACTTTTCAGAAGGGAAATGAAAGCAGAAACTTTTTGTTATGTTCCAGTTGAGAATAAAAGTGCTGTAACAACCCTAAGAATCAGCAACTAATAGAGAGGACTTTATTGCTTTATATACCTTTATAGACTATTTCGAAGAAAACAATTTACACTAATATTTCAGCAAGAATTTTTTAAAATTTTACTTTATCATGATAAGAACACTTAACATGATATTAACCCTCTTAAATTTTTAAGCGCACAGTACATTATAGTTAACTATATAAGCACACTGTTACACAGCAGGTATTTAGAACATGCTAATCTTGCATAATTGGAACTTTATGAACATCGACTAACATTCCTGTTTCCTCCTCCTCCCCAGCCCTTGGAAACTACCATCCTACTCTATGATTCTATGATTTTGACTATTTTATATATCTCATGTAAGTAGAATCATGCAGTATTTGTCCTTCTGTGACTGGCTTATTTTGCTTAGCATGATGTTTTAAAACTTCTTTCATGTTGTTACTTAATGCAGTATTTCTTTTTTTAAGGCTGAAGAATATTTCATTATATATATAGACCATAGTTTTTTGATCCATTCTTCTATTGGTAAACATTTAGGTTATTTCCACGTCTTAGTTATTGTGAATAGTGCTGCAATAAACACTAAGTGCTAATATCTCTTTGAGATCCTGATTTAATTATTCTGCATAAATATTTACAAGTGAGATTGCTGCATTATATGATAGTTCTATTTTAAATAGTATGGGGGGATACTCCATACTATTTCTTACAGTAGTCGTACCGTTTTGCATTCACACTGACAGTGTACAAGGGTCTATTCCCTTTTGTCCACTTTCTTGCCAACATTTGTTGTCCTTTCTTTGTTTTTTTTTGTTTGTTTGTTGTCGTTGTTATTGTTTTATAGTAGCCTCCCTAAGAGGTGTGGGGTAGTATCTCATTGTGGTTTTGATTTACATTTCCTTTATGATTAGTAATATTGAGCATCTTTTCACATACTCCTTGGACATTTGTATGTCTTCTTTGAAAAAAAATGTCTATTTAAATTGTTAGCACATTTTTAAGACTTTTTTTTTTAAGAAAAGTATTAGGTTTACAACAAAATTGAGAAGAAGGTACAGAGATTTCCCATATACCCCTTGCCCCACACGTGCATAGCGTCTCCCTTTGTTAACATCACTCACCAAAATATTACTTTTTTTTTTTTAACCAAGGATGAAGCTACATTAACACATGATAATCATCTAAAGTCTGTAGTTTATCTTAGTATTCACTCTTGGTGTTGTGCATTCTATAGATTTAGACAAATATTGATAACATGTATCCATTATTATAATATCATACAGAGTATTTTAATTGCCCTAAAAATCCTCAGTATTTTACTTGTATATCTCCCCTTGCCCCCAGCAATGACTGATCCTTTTAGTTTCTCCATAATTTTGCCTTTTCCAGAATGTCTATAGTTGGAATCATATAGTATGTAGCCTTTTCAGATTGGCTTTTATCACTTAGTGATATTCATTTAAGATTCCTCAATTTCTATTTTCATCTTTAGTCCATTATGTGTTGGGATATTAGTTTTTGTTTTCTATTGAGTTGTAAAAGTTCCTTATATATTTTGGAAATTAACTCTGTACCTGATATATGGTTTGCAAAATTTTCTTTCATTCCATAGTTTGCCTTTTCACTCTGTTGATTGCTTCCTTTGAGGTGAAGAAGCTTCTTAATTTGATGGACTCCAGCTTGTTTATTTTTACTTTTGTTGCATGTGCCTTTGGTGCCATATCCAAGAACATTGCCAAGACCCATGTCATAAAGCATTTTCTCTATGTTTTTTTTTTCCCTAATAATTTTATAGTTTTAGGTCTTATGTTTAAGTCTTTAGTCTATTTTGAGTTAATTTTTGTGTATGGTGCAATATGGGTCCAAGGTCATTATTTTGAATGTGGATATCTAATTTTTCCAACATCTTTTGTTAAAGAGATTATCTTTTCCTAATTGTGTGTCCTGGAAATCCTTGTTAAAGAACAATTGACTATAAATGCATGGATTTATTTTGGGGTTCTCTATTTTGTTCCACTGGTCTGTGTGTTTGTCTTTATGCCAATAACTTATTACTGTTTTAAGTACTATTCCTTTGTAATATATTTTAAAATGAATAATAGGATGCCTTTAGCTTTGTCGTTTCTAAAAATTGCTTTGAGTACTCAGGATCTTTTGTGTTGTGATATGAGTTTTAAAATTATTTTTTTTTCTATTTCTGTAAAAAATGCCATTGAGATTTTGACAGTGATTGCATTGAATCCATAGATAGCTGAGGGTAGTGGAGACATTGAACAATATTGTTTTCCAATCAATGAACAAGGGATGTCTTTCCATTTGCTTGTGTCTTATTTAATTCCTTTCATCAAATGTTTGTCATTTTCAGTGTACTGTTCTTTTATATCCTTAGTTGTTTATTCTTAAGTATTTTATTTTATTGCTATTGTAAATGAGATTGCTTTCTTAATTTTCTTTTCAGAAAGTTCACTGCTAGAAACACAAGTGATTTTTGTATTTCGAATTTTTGTACTGCCACCTTATTGATTTTTTAATTAGTTTTAAGAGTGTTTTGTGAGTATGGGTGAGTATATGTGTGTATGTGTGTAGTCTTTAGGGTTTTCTACATGTAAAATCATGCCATCTGCTAACAAAGGTAGTTTTCTTATGTCGTTTCTGATTTAGACGCTTATTTTTTTTTTTTTTTTGTTTTTCTCTTAGGCGAAGCAACCCTTGGTTGACCTCACAGATTGCAAGGACCTTGTCAGCTTATGATCCCTTATTTTTTATTTTTTTACACCTACAGCACATGATCTTCCTTGGTGGTCTCCCATCCAAGCACTAACCAGGCCCGATACTGCTTAGCCTCCGAGATCAGACGGTATCGGGCTTGTTCAAGGTGGCATGGTCGTAGACTACTTTAACAATTTTTTTATCCTTTTGTTGATATTCTTACTTTGTCCATTTATTGTCTTGTGACCTTGGTAAGAATCCTTATGAGAGTATATTTGGATCCTCTGTTAGGTAAATGATATATCTCCATTTCATTAGAGCCATTTTCTGAAACTTTATTTTATTTCATTGTTTGAAAAATATTTCACTGTTTCTTAAATTTTTTGACTCTCTATATAGTTGTCTGTGAATTAGACAAAATGGCCACCTCTCCTACTCTTCATAGATTAGTCTTGTACTAGAGCAGAGCCTCAGCAATCAGCCCTGCCAAATATTCTCCAGCTGTTTTGCTAGTCCAACCCACCCTCAGTATGCGGAGATCTATTTGTTCTTTAAGGCAGCAGGGACCGAAGCCAGTTCCTCAGGCGGTACTCAGGTATTTCATCATACCTCTTTCTCTTCCCTGGGAAAAGCTTAAAGCTGGAAATTTTCAACTGCTAGTTCTGTGCCTCATTAGAGGGAATGGCTATGGTGACTGCCAGCCCAGACCACCATCTCCATTCTCACTGACCCCAGGTGGATACAGTATTCCATGTCTCCTCAGCATTCTGAGACATGCTAAACAAGTCAGTCCTCTTGGTAGCCCTGGGAAAAGTCGGGGCATTGGACACACGGTGTACCTCTTTCTCTCCCCAAGTAGAATCTGAGATCTGGGTGGAAGAGAGGGGGTTGTACTGATTGTAGGGCACTGTGCTCGGGGGAGAGATTATGGCAAGAGGGTATCCTGAATTTCCCTACTGGTTTTGATGTGGCTGGTTTTACACTCAACCAGTGTGCAGGAGCCTTTAACTGGTTTCTGGGTATCTCACAAATGAGGTATGTTTATGAATTATTATTGAATCGGTGTGTTCATGGAATAAAGGAGGGTTGAGTCTCCCTATTTTACCATCTTGCTGATATTGCCCCAGTAAATGTATTTTTTAAAAGGTCAATCTCTTTTTTACATCTTTACATGTTATTTCCAAAAGGTCTGTATGCAAAAGTGAAAAAAAAATGGGCATTTTGTATGTGTTTGTTTCCTGTGTGTGTATAAAATCTATATTAAAGCTAATTGATATTTTATATTAGAAAAAATTCTGACACAATTTTTAAATGACTTCATTACAAAACCTAGCCTGGGAGTCACTGAGATCCAAAATTTCCATAATATGCTCAGTTTAAAATTTCTTGTGGAATGCAAGTTCTCCTTTACCATTCAGATCTCCCTTAGAGCAAAAGGAAAGATTGCACTGAAAGGAGATGTGTGCAAAGTATTTGGGCTGGTACTATAATTAATGACTACATTTCCTTTTTAGTTGAGTTTAAGCAAACTTAGAAGCCTTTAAATGTCACAAAAATTGTTAAGGAGACTAATTGTGAATGTAATGAATACAGTAGAGAAAAATTTATATTTAATAAAAGGGGAAACAAAAGACAGTTACCTTTTGGTTTTAAAGAAAATCCAGAACTAGGAAACACTGACAAAATCATTAAATATTTGAAAATATAAATACTGTCATGTATATGAGGGAGCTATTCTCCTAGCATGTTCTGTATGGCATCTATATTTAATTCCATTTTGATACATCCCAGTACTTAACCCTGCCTCTCCAAACTGATTTATATCCATAGAGAATAAATTTATGTTCGTGACTTAAAAGCTTCAGCTATCTGCTTCTGATAATAGATATGGATGACCCTCATTTAAGTAATTAACCAAATGAAAACTTCGTTCTATGTCATTAATGGATCTTCTACACTTAAATGAAAGTAAAATTAATCTTTTTGAATTAAAGAATTGAATGCTTACATAGTCTAAATAGTAACGAAAAAAATAACATGGCCATTTCTTCTACAACGTTATCATACTTTATTTTATAATACAGACATATTTTTCTTAAGCAGCAAGATACATCAGTGACTATAATCCCCCAAATGAAAAAAAAATCAGGAATTCTATAATGGATGACCCAATAAATGAAGGGAGATGTAAGATGCATCCTGAAAAATATATTCACTGGTACTCCAACAATATGCTTCTAAAGGGAAGATACTAGTTTTTCCAAAATATATCACCCTCTTAGATGTATAAAAATGTCTTACTGATGCTGTTAGGGTATGTGTGTGTGTGCAGGAGAGAGAGAGAGTGAGTGAGAGAGAGAGAGAGAGAGAGAGAGAGAGAGAGAGAGAGAGATTGATTGTGATTTATCTTAAAATGCTTATGATTTTGGAGTTTGATTCTCCTCATAGGGCTGCTTCCTAATGTGACATGGTTCCTGATATCTTCAAGTTGCCACTTCACAGGTTCGTAATCACTAAGTGACCTTCTGTTTGCCAGGGTCTGGCAAAATACCAGAATGAGTCGTATTACATTACAGTCAAGTCTTATCATACCTTTCAAAGATTGTATGAGTGTGTATGAAGTATGTATATGTGTATTTGTATGTGTGTATGTGTATTGGTTAGCAGCTTGCAGTTCATTTTCTCAAACACTGCCTATGAATCTTTCATTGATGACAGTAGCATTGATAGCAGCATAATAATGGTCACCATTACAGCCTCTGTGTGCCTAGTCCTGGGCTAAATACAGCTCATTTTAACTAATTTTCAACGTGTTTTTTTTTTTTTACTGATAAATAAGACTATGGTCTGAATTTTTGTAGTTGGAAAACTCATGCTCATTCATTCATTATCAGATATTTATTGAACGCTTACTATGCGCCAGGCCCTGTATTAGGCATTGGAATACAAAAGTGAACAAAAGACACAAAGATGCCTACTTTTGTGTTATTTATATTCTATTGTGAAGAGACATACAATAAACAGAATTAAAATGACTAATTTATATAGTAAAGTAAAAGGTGATTAGGGCTGTGAAAAATATGAAGCAGATAAGAGGATAAGACAATCTTTTATAGTATAGTTAGGTTTAGTTTCAAAGAAAGGTGACTTTTGAGAAAAAATTTAATGAGGTGAGGAAAAAAATAATCCTAGACAGAGGAATCACCAGTAGAAAAGCTCTAAGGTGAGAACTTGCCTGATATTTGAATACCTCCCTAGAAGTCAATGTGCCTGAAGTGGAACGAACATGGGAGAGAGTAATAGCAGACAAGGCCAGAGATGAAAGCAGTATGGAAACTTATAGCCTCACTGGTACCATTAAGTGGAGGGCTGACATGAACTTATCTACGTGTTTTTAAAGGATTATCCTGTATGCTGTATAGAGAACGTGCTATAGGCAGGCAAAGGTGATGGCAGAGAGATCCATGAAGTAACTGTTGCAATGATTCAGAAAAAAGATGATGTGGTGGTTTAGAGAAGATAAGAACATTGTCTCGTCACACAGTAAGTGAATTTGAATACAGGTCTCCCTTCCTTCAGATTTGCACATCTGTTTCCTATGTTTGGTTCAGTACCACTATAAACTCAGACTTGGGACAGTGAGTGCAAGTTTCTTTCTTGGCATCATGAACCTTAGTTTGTACTTCTGAGATCACGTGTGAGAGATAAAAGTATTGGCTTTGGTTTTGACAGACTTATGACGCTTAACAGTAAAAGCCATAACTGTGTTATTAAATTTTAAATATTTCCTTTTATTGGTCTGGATAGCTCCATCTAGAGCAAGGAGAACGAGCATTGCTATTATAGTGACAAGTAAAGCAAAGGGCAAAATAATGCCTTGCTACTGAGAAAAAGAAAACAAAGTTTCTAATGGTTTAATTTTTTTTTTTTTTAAGCATCAGAGAGCAGTTCTTTCACAAAGGGCACACTGCTCTGAATCCTTATTGTTCTGTGGAGCATGGAGACGTGGCAGTTACGATACTTAATTCATTTTTAAGAGAATAGGTAACATTTCTGTTCTCCAGACAAAACTTCAAATCAATATGCTTAAAATGAGTATCTAGATCATTCTTGAGTGAATTTGGAAGATGGTATAGATACTGGGGAAACACTGAAAAAATATACTCTGATAAAGTAGAGCAAAACTAAATAAACATAATAAAATGTATCCATAAATTGTTTTAGTTGCTTCTAGAGTAGAAAAAGTAATAAAAATGTTGCATGGATGAAAGTCTTCCTATATAAACTTAAGTGCACCTGTATCACCATTTTGTTTTCTTCTAAAAATGAATGCTGAATGAAAATGTTTTTCAACTAATTTTATATTTCATACAACTATTAGGATCGTCTTCCATAAAATCGCAGTAATTGGGCATTTAAAATGAGAGAATCTATGTCAAATGAAAATAAATAGAATGCCTGCATGCTTACCTAATTCAGATGATGTTTAAGCTCACATTTCCTGGCTTTAGACAGCAAAGAGGGAACCTTGTGGGCTTCTGTGCTGTGGCCATTTAAGTACAAAATCAGAACTCAGCACACCGAAGCAGGGAGTTATGGGATATAATTTCTTGTATTCAAAAGGCAAAGCAATGTATACATCAAGGGCACACAGACATACACAGATGCACACACGTGTTTGCACACACACACATGCACACACACCCCATACTAGAAAATACTATTGGAGAACATTAATAATATGTAATTATGCAGTTCTCAAAATTTAACTATTATGATTAAATGGGAATTCCTCTTCACTTGCATTTTTAGGAATTTCAAATAAGCAATGAAAGAATTAGCTTTGGTTTTTATAGACTTCTGTGATTTTAGTCACAGAGAAATAACATATAGATACTTAACATCGGTTAAGTAAATAGTGATAAATATCTTATTTCTCCATTGCACATGTTATAATTTTTTAAATGTAAATTTATAAATCTAAATTATTATTTCAGTTTTCTTAAAACTTCAAGAATCCTATTCCACCCATCACCCACCCACTCACACTTCAGACTCTATCTTTCTCTATTACTATGTTTCCTTCCTCTTCCTTTCACAAATTCATTAGAAGAGTAATCTACCTCCCGTTGTCACTTCTCGTTATCCATCACCACTCAACTCATTTCAACTCATT
The DNA here is from genome assembly GCA_028627145.1 of Eidolon dupreanum. Taxonomy (NCBI): domain Eukaryota; kingdom Metazoa; phylum Chordata; class Mammalia; order Chiroptera; family Pteropodidae; genus Eidolon; species Eidolon dupreanum. The sequence goes on from CM053501.1 coordinate 89,284,238, forward strand.
TGGCTTTATCTTATCAAGACTCTCTTAGAACTTGTCTCACTAAGTCTCTGGGATTCTCCTAACTGCAAAGTCAACTTTGATTCTGATTTTCCTTAATTTCTCCGTAGCCTCTCTCTCCACTGGATAGTCCCCACTTCTTGAAAAGATTTTCTCACAAATTTCATGAAAAGCAGATCTCTGGTTCTCTTATTATTCTGGTAATATATTCTAAATCTATTTTATTTTATTTTACTTTAATTTACTTTTATTTATTTTATTTAATATTATACCCTTTCCCTCTTACAGCCACCCTTTAGATGTTGTTCCCCAGATCTCCATGAAGAATTTTCTTTTCTAAATATTAACTGTCCATTCCATGGGACCATACCCATTTGCCTTCTTTCACTTATTACCAAACTCAGGGAACTCCAAATGTAAATACATAGCCTGAAGTCTGCTCTAATCTGAGAACCAATATATCAAACTCTCTGCTTAACAAGGACTTGTGGATTATCCCATTACTTCAAACATAGCTTTTCTAATAATAACTTTAGATCATCCAACCTCTCTGAATGATCCTCCTCTCAATAATATGTTATATAGTGAACATAAGCCCTCTCAGTGATTGTCCCAACAAACCAAACCGGGAACTCATCCTTATTGACCCTGGTATCTAGTCATCTCACGAAGTTTGGTAGATTTTGAATAGGTGCCAGCTACCCACCCTTTATTCCTCCAATCTCTCTGTCACTGTTTTCTTCACTCTCATCCTTTCTCTAAAAACTATTTAGTGGGCTCACTGTTTTTAATCTGGATCCTTTCTATCTTCAACAGCTAGAAAAAATTTTGGTTTTAGAGATAGAGAAATTGAGAGAAGAGAGGAGCAATGATGAAGAGAGAGATTGTTTTGCTATAACATAGTCATTTCATTTCTGGGATCTTGGGTTACCAACAATCATCATACGAATAAGTTTCACATGTAGGGGGAAATGTGCTAGGAAGTTTCTAACTAGCAGAAAACTACCTCCCCCCATAAGAATTTGAATGACAGAGATTTTTAATATCTATGTAGCCAAATTAAGAAGATCTTCAAATTCGAGCAGCAAATGTGTACCTTGGGGAGGCTTATTTGCTGGAGTGAATATATTAATAAAATGCTTGGGATGTGTTCTTGACAGTCCGAAGGCCCCAAAGAGCACACATTAGAAAATCTTGCTCCATTAATCACCAGGTTTCTGCTGCTGAGCTACACGTGCCAGCTGAGAGTGAAAACCAAACTGTTTACAAGAACACGGAAAAAAATTTAGCAGCTCTTTAAGTGAGGAAAGAAGGCAAAGATAAATTATGTAGCAGAGAAAAGGAACTGCTGGTAGAACAGAGATTCTTAATTGAAAATGTCATGAAGTTTTTCTTGATGCAAGTATAATGTGAATCTTTTTCCCCAGTCACCTGTCTTCCTCTCCTCCGAACAAATAGCTGTTAGCAAACACAAACATTGGTTTTTACTTATCTCATATTATCATAGCCAGTTAAATCTTTGTTTTCTTAAGGTATAGGAGAATTACCTGTGCCGTATGAATGCATTCGAAATGTCAACATAAAAACTAGCTTTTCTCTACTCTCGATCCATACTCTGTGGTCCTCTATTTTATTTACTCTCAACTGATGTGTGCTCTCGTCTAATTCTTCCATTACACTGTAAGATTCTCAGAGGATAGAGGCCATACTTTCATCCTGTGTCATCCTCTCCACAACCACCCCACTCATTCCATCTCTGCAGAATCCCAAATAATGCTTTAAATATAGTATGTGAGCAATTAAAAAAATAATTTCAATAGGTGACAAAAAAAACTCTTGACTTTTAAATTCTGTTCTATTAACTGTTACTATTATCCCCTTTGTATAGAAGAAACCAGAAAATAAAACAAAAAACAAACCCATAGAACTTATCTTGTGATTAAAATCAATCTGCCAAACAGAGAGACCTCAAATAAACCTTTTAACTGCTTAAGGAATTAAGCAGCCTGAAGTCAAATGCTGTTGGCCTAGTTTTTGAGGAATTTTTACAAAGTTTGACTTATAAGAATAAACTTTTCAGGGAGCTGTATTAAGCCTTATCAACAAGTATCTCTACATTCTCTTTCTTCTGAAAATGGCTTGCTTGCTTGCTTTCTTTCTTTCTTTCTTTCTTTCTTTCTTTCTTTCTTTCTTTCTTTCTTTCTTTCTTTTTCTTTCTCTCTCTCTCTCTCTCTCTCTCTCTCTCTCTCTCTCTCTCACTCCCTCCCTCTCCCTCTCCCTCTCCCTCTCCCTCTCCCTCTCTCTCTCTTTCTCTCTCTCTCCCTCCCTCTCTCCCTTCCTCCCTCCCCCCTTCCTTCCTTCTTTCCTTCCTTCCTTTCTTTTTAGTGGATTAGCTCTATTACCTGCAGCATCACTATATTATTGCTTTTAGATACAGACCATTATTTGCTTATAAAACACTACAGAAATACTTCATGAGTGTTATTTTGTATTCTGCAGTTGCTAACCACTATGAAAACTACAAACATTGTATTTCCAAAAC
>CM053501.1:89286876-89444376 GCA_028627145.1 Eidolon dupreanum
TCTCTCAAGTTAAAAGTTAGCTTCCAAAGCTTTTAGAAGGCTTCTGCCCTTTTCAAACTGCATTTCTAGTACATCACTCTTATTGATTTATTCATAGTAAATGTTACCCTCTCATTCTTTGTGTGTGAAACTGAGGAAAGCTACATAAGTGCTTCCTAAACTCTGGCAACCATTTCAGATGTAACTTAGCTAAGTAGTGAAAACTTATTCCTTCTGGTCAGGACAACAGGCAGCTGGACAGAGAAAATGGGGCTCTCAGTGCCCAGTTGGATAGATCATAAATTCTAGTTTACTACCAATATGAAATGTGAAATGTTTTAACATTCCAGGAACTATTACTTCCAGAAAGTGAAAGAGCCTCTCCAGTAATAAAAGCATTGATCCTGAACTGAACTCTGAATGCATCATGTAAATCGGTTGAGTCTTTTGGAGAAATCCATTTGTGAGTCTCAAATAGGTAAATTCATATCAAAAGAAATGAATTATGTAGCTGAATTATGCCACCCTAAATATAGACTTACAAAGAGAGAGAAAAAAAAGGCCTCTTTTGTTTATACTGAGATATCTCCTTTTATTTTGTACTTATTCACTCATGTTATTTCTAACCTTTTAGCACTAGTTTTGCATTGTGTATTTTATTATAATTGTGCAAATTTATACAGAACTAAATGACTACCACCTAAAGATCCATAAGGCAGACAAAATCTGCAAAACCTTAATTTTGAGCAATAACCAAAGAAAATACATGATAGGTAAGTTCTCTTTTATAGTACCTTCATTTTTTATCCATTGAAAAAAATTAGGAACCACATTGCCTGGCCTTTCCTAATTCCATGAAAAAGAAAGGTGTTAAGATGATTTGATCTAAGTGATTTGATTCTCAGCATCCATTCTCCAGTTCAATATCTAGAAAGGTAACAGACAAACATATTAGGATGAAACAATGCCAATATGTATTTATATACTATAATTATATATAAATGTTATATATAAAATTAAGATATGTTAAAATATAATATTTGCTCAATTTCAATAAATGGCTTCACTTCCCACTATAAATTGTAATGTAATGTATTTATACATTAGGAATTTGTCAGCTATTACTGAAAACCTAAACACAGAGTAGCTTATTCAGGGAATTTCTTTCTCACTCATATGTGTGTGGGGCAGCTCTGGATCTACTGAGCACAACGCAGATCAGCTACTTGATAGCTATGGGTTGGGTTCAAGTCTATTACACATTCTGGGATCATGATTACATGGGACATATTTTCTCATGATTATGGTAGAACAGAAATGAGTAAGCCAAGACTTAATGTCCTTTGGGCTCTGACAGACAAATTTATATTATGATGAAACAATGATGAAGTTATTACTTTCTGGAAAGCAAATATAACCCAAAGATTTTCTGATATTATTGTTTGGTCCTGCCCCAGTCAGTCGGTGGTGTAGAGGTTGGTCCGGTGTGTAGTGAAGGGGATAGCTGATTTTTAGTGCCTCACTGTTATTAATATAAATTGCCAAAGAACACCTAATATATGAGATAAGCATTTATGTGAGGTTAAGATAATAAAACCAGCATGCTAACATGGGAAAGAGACAATGCTATCAAGAAAAAAATGTAAAGAATATATATTTAAAGGGGAAAATGTGATCCTTTAAGGGGAAAAAAAAGAAGTCAAAGGAAGGTAGAAAGAAAGAAAAAGGCAAAGAAAAATAAAAGGAAATTCAGGAAAAGAGAAAAACATGATATATGCAATAGCAGATTTTTTTCAGAAAAAAAAGTTGCCATAAAAAGGAGGAAATTTTATAAGAAATGTAACTAAAGAAAGAGATTAAAGTTATAAAAATAGATTTTTTATATTTTTTGCTTTTTAATATCAAAATATATGAATATGTAATCCAAGTCCAGAGAGTTGCACAAGTGAACTAATTGAGGTTCTCAGCTGCGATCCCAGTAATTAACGTGAACAGTGTCAACAATATTAGCTAAGTTCTTTTTTTTTGTTTTTCAGGTCTAAAGTTTTCCACTAACTTGATCCTTCAAATTTGAATCACTGGGTCTTTGTTCGCAAGAAATGGAAGGTCAATCCCATCCCTTCATGGCTGTGCAGTGCTCATCCTTGTTTCCTGTTACCACACAGAAGGTCGTATCCCTTTAGGTATAAGAGGAACATTTTGCATATATTGCATACATTCAGCTTTACATATTCAAAGGAATGAAAAATCATTTCTGTACATTTAACTTGATATCAATCCTGGGGAATGTTTGTGTGAGCTGATAGAGAGGATGGTAATACCCTGTTGCAACCAAATGTTTATAACACCTCTACTTAAAGAAATTCTAAAGAATTCAATTTATACAATAGTTTAATTATACAGATTGTTGGTATTGATTTTTTTAACTTATGTATATTGTTCATCATTCTTAGAATGCATAATATTATATAGCAGTATTCTCTATCCATGTATGTTAGACTTTAAAGGAACACTTTACCAGACTGGTGATTTCTTTAAACTTTGTTTACCTCCTATGCTATATACATTTGGACCTTAATTATAAGCTCATAATCAATAAAGTTAAAAATAAAGATGTAGGGGAATTATAGAAAATCCTCAAGTGAAATGGTTTGAAAATTCACTTTGCATAATAACTGATACTGATGAGATTATGTGTAAACCTATGTTTAAAATTATCACTATGAAGTCAGGAGGAAGAAAAAAGTTGGAAATCTGCTCTCCTCTAGGATAGCTTTCTTCATATGGATAATTCTTTATCTGGTCTAGTTTTGTTCTTAGTATACAGAATGCGTCTCTCATGAAAATCATAGACTATATCAACATTTTGAGCTCTTAGTATGTAAAAGGTACCTGAATGAGATCTACTGTACCTTAAAAGATTTTGATACTACTTCAGTTCATCTTTGGCTGCACGTCCACAATATTTGTTCCAAAAGTCCACTTCTTTTCAGTTTTATATTCACTTATCATAATCCAACTGGTGAATCAACATACCTATTGAGAAATCAGTGTTATCTGAAGTGATGTTTGCCCTCGTTCTGTTTTCCTAGCTCCTTCTTCCTACTCTCCAGCCTCAGGCCAAAAGGCATTTGCACTGCTGCCAAAAGGCAATTTCTCCACTTACGCTTTTAGTTTTAGCCCAACCCAGTTTTCACTCCTTTGTGACTTTTAATTTCATCAAACCGATGAACAATCAACACAGAGATAACCATTTAACCCTGCCACTGCCATTTTATCCTCAAACTATACTCCTTTTAAATGCCACTAAGAATTACTATCTCACAATCACTATGTTTCTATACTAATGCTTTATTCTTGCCTTAACTCCCTGTCTTCCAAATTTCTGTGATCAACCAGCAAAAATATCAGGGAATCACAGATCACAAATAGTTTCTAAGCCCACATTTTCCTTGACTTCCTTAAAAAGGTTGTGTTTCTTTCTCTTACTCATTAAACATCTGAGTTCTTTATGTATTCTCAGTTTTCACCTCTACTTTCTTCACTCATGAGTAAGTGCAATAAATCCATGTGTCTATGGTTACTTCTATACAGATGTCTTTTCTTATTTTAACATAATACATATATATATCTAAACTTGTGATCATAAAATAAAGTTCTTACCTTGGCTTTACAGTGCCAATCATATAATTAAACAATAGGAATGAGTTGTTAATTTTTATCATTTTTTCCCTCTTATGTCAGTTAAAACCTCTAAAAAATTTTCCCTTACCTTTCCTTCTTCCTCCAAAAGGTAATATAGATACTTAAGAATTTACAATTCATACAATCAAAATATTTTTCACTTTATGGTGATAGGAATAAACATAGTAGTAACAATTTTTGTTGTTGTTTTTATGTTTATTTATAAGAATTTATTTTAAACAAAATTAGAAATAAAAAATTGAGAGCTATTTCCCTGAGTTTGGGGATCAGGGCAAGGAATCCCTCATGGCTAGGCCAATACCCTCATACATTGAAGACTGAGATAATTCGCTTTCTGGCACCTGTGATGGGGAACCTTATCAGGTGTAGGACCCTATGCCAGTTTACTATCAAGGGGAAACCAGGGCTAGGCCTGAGTCCCTGGAGAGTCATGCGGCAGGGAGGCCCAATGGGCAACCACAGAACAAGGCCTTAGTACCAAGAGCTATTCTTCCCTGCTTCCTAGATGCAGAACAGATCAAGAGGATGGCCTGTGGAAATAAACTCTCAGTACTGGTGAGGAGAAAGGTGCTAGTCCCTCACTTTTATCGCCTCTGTTTTCTAGAGGACATTGAGTCCTAGAACCTGTTAGGTGGTAATATTGACAGAGCCGGGAGGCAAGGAAGCCCTAGCAAGTCCGGACCCCCAGCTGCTAGTTCTCCCACCCGCACAAGCTCTAGAGTAGTAGGTGCAGGTGACCTTCCCCAGGTTGTCCTGAGTTCTGGAAGTAACTGTTGAAGAAAATGGTCACACTCCCCCTCCCCCGCACGTGTTCCCCGAGGGCCAGGCACATGTGCTAATTGTGCTCCTAGGTGAAGAAGTGCTAGACCCTCGGGAACCATTTGAGCAAAGTTCAGGCTGCGTTTGTCCCTGGAGTGATGGAGGCCTTCATTTCAGCCTCAGCATGCTCCAGCAACCAGCTGACCAAAGCACATCTGACTCATGAAACGCAACGACTTTCTGCTCTTCCTCTAACAGGATCTTGCTCTTTGGGGCAATCTGAGCGATGACACGCTCCACAGCCACGACAGACTCCAAGTTCAACCTTCACATGCAGCGTGCATCCTGACCATCGTAAAGATGGTGGTGTCGTACCACTGAACTCCGGATCAGCTCCACCAGGTGCTGCAAATAAAAGCTGCTGCCCTAAGTTGGCTTCAGGCCTTTCTGGTGCTGCTAGAAAATCTCCTGCCTTTCCTGCAACATGGGTAGTTCACTGGAGATGTGTGGGTCCAGTCTGTCTTGCTTCTGCAGAACATTGTCCAAAATGTCACCAGGATGACAACATGATGGATGGTACCTATTGCATCTATTTCCATCAGAAGTCAGTTGAGCGTCAGCTCCTCCTCCATGCTGGAGAAGCCAGACATGGTTGTAGAGAGCTTCTTGTCAGCGGCAATTACCTCATCAATGAAGACCAGGTGGAAGCGGGGGCGGGGCTTCCTTGAAGAGGCTGCGCACGCACCCACGCCGCGCAGACCTCGGATCACCTATGATCGCCAGGCCGGCTACGCACAAAGCCGACGCCCGGGCCTCCGACTCTGCTGTCCTGGGCAGTAGTGTCTTTTATGCTGGTGGAGTGGGTCAAGCACAGTGGCCCAGAACTACGTCACCAGGCCGAAGGAAGCACCGAGCTCTTCAGATGATCCACAGATTCTGGCTACCAGTTGAGCTTCGTGTCTTCTGCTACATCTTTGAAACTGACTCCTCCTTTCATCTTGCATCATCTACAGCTGTGAACTGAGCCGTTTTAGGCTGATTAAAAGCACTGAATGCTCTTCCCCTTCCCGTCATTCCAGCCAAACAGAAAACAGCCTCAGAATGGTCATATTCATTGCTGTCATCCCCAAAGCAGAGAAGGCATCTCTGCAGAATCCCTTAGACTTTATAGGAAACTGGGATCCTGACCTTGCCTGCGATATACAGTTTATCTTCTGCCGCTGGAAACTTCTCTTCAGATGTGCCCATATTTGCATCCTGCATTCATTCGCTACATTGAGGCCAGCGCAGGTCGCCTGAATGCCATGGCTCCCAGGTGCAGGTAGACTTCCATCACGTCACTCCTGGGCACCAACTGCACGCTCTGCACCTCGCCTTGGCCAGCATCTCTGTCCACGAAATGCTACCCTTGCTGTTCCGATTGAGTTCAGCAGGACGGCGATGACAAACAAGGTGAGTAGCCGTGGTACAGCTGGCCTTTCCTCTCCTGTGCCTCTTCATCTTGGATTTAGCTTTGTCCTTAGTCTTCTGCTTCATCCTTGAGGTGTTAAAATAGTTAAGTACCACCTAAAAGTTTCCAGAGGAAACCTGGGGCCCTGGCAGAGGGACCCCACTGGAATTTTTTTTTAATTTTTAGACCACCAAACATATTTAATATAAAACTTTTAAAACTATTTACAAAGGGTAGAAATAGAAATAAGAAGCTCAACATGGTTCACTAGGTTATAACAATCCAGTTATGAGATGCAAAAGTAAACAATCCTTGAGCTTTTGAAAAAAGGTCAAAGTAAATGACCTAATCTGAAAATCAAAGACAGAAGTAAAAAATGAAAAAAAAGTGAGAGAGAAAAATAACAGACTCTATAACCTATGTGATAATATCAAACAGTAGAATATATATGTCTTTCAAATACAGACTGAGAGAACTGAAAGGGACAGAAACACAGTTGAAAAGCTAATAACCAATACCCAGAATTTGATGAAAAGCATAAACTTATAGGTTAAAGAAGCTTAGTGGACTGCAGAAAGGATAAGTGAAATGAAAACCACATTGTCAAAGTACAGAAAACCGAGGCTAAAGGGGAAATCTTGAAATTACAGAAAAAAGATATATTACACAAGGAGGAACAATATGAAGAACAGTTATCTTCTCATTAAAAGGCGGGGGGCAGGAAAACCAAGATAAGAGGCCAGGACATATCCTTAAGAAAGGAAGACACATTTAGATATACAAAAGTTGAGAAAGTTCATATCATAAAACTACATAATCAAGATAGGGTGCTGCTAGTATGAGAATAGGAAAAATAGATCAGTGGAACAGAAACAATCTAGGAAGAGACAAACACTAGTAAGTTCATTTAATTTAATTTGACAAAGGTGCCAAAGCATTTCAACCAATGATTTAAACCAACAACTGGATACACATATGGAATAAACCTTAATCCCACCTAATAGCATACAAAAATGTTAGTTTGAGATGAGGCAAAATTTAAATGCAAAAGCTAAAACTCTAAAAGTTTAGAAAAAACAGTAGCAGATTTTCTGTGTGACCTGATGTAGCCAAAAAATTTCTTAGAACATAGGAATAATAAGAAAAAAAACATGATAAACTTCATCGAAATTGGAATATTAACAAAATGTACAGGTAAAACCTATAACTGACAGAAGACCTGTATAAAAAATAATGTAAAGTCTCTTACAACTCAACAATAAAAAGATGGTCTAACAAAAATGGGCAAAATCTTGGTTACAAAGATGTACAGGCATCCAAAAACATGAGAAAAAATTCAACATTATTCATCAGGAAAACATGAATTAAAGCCAAATTTATGTACACTCACTAGGGTGACTGAAATTTAAGTCAACACCAAATGTTGGCCAAGATATGGAACAACGAGATCTCTCATACATGCCGGTGATAATGTAAGTAATGTATCCACTTTGAAAAAAGAAAGTGTAGTAGCTTATTATAAAGCTGTACATTTGTCCCTGAAATTCTTCCCTACGTATTACCAAAGATCAGTGAAATCCCGTGTTTACAAATTGTCTTACACAAGAATGTCCAGACCTGCTTTATACAGGAGTCAAAAACTATAAGTGGCCCTGGTGTCCAGTAATAGGAAAATGCATAGTTTGTGTAAATTCATATAACAAAAATACTACTCACCACAAAAATAAACTAATACATACACAAAATAGATGTCTCTCACAAATGCATTACCAAATAAACCAGAAACGAAAAAATTATATGTTGTATTATTTCATTTATAATATATTTTAGAACAGGAATAAACATTCCCTGAGGAAAAAAATCATAACAATGCTTACCTCTGTGGAGGGTGAAGGTATGAATTGAAAACAGCCACATGCTAACTTTCTGAGATGATGGAAATGTTCTGTGTCTTAACAGTGTATGCATTTGTTAAAACTCATTAAATTTTACATTTAAGCTTTGTTTATTTCACTCTCATTTATTTTTACCTCAAAGGAACAAAAAAGGAATGATAAACAAGTACTAAACTCTAGTTAGTTGGTTTGAATTTTTTAAAAAAATTTTTAGTGGTATAGGTTACCAATTTTGAAATTATCTTCTGTGCTAACCTTGAGCAAATATTAAATATATTGAGGTTAATGAGAACTAGATTTCTCATGGCTTTGGAAGGTAGTTAAAAATGCTAAAAAGAAAAACGATATTTGAAGGTATCCGAAGTGTTGGATAAAATTAGAAACATCAATAGGAGCTCATCATTTTAATAGATATAAACTCATTTCTGAGTTCTATTCACTGAGAAGACATAGAAGCTATGAATATACCTATTGCTCAATTTTGTTTTCTAAGAACCATTGTCCAGAAAAAAAAAAAAGAAAAAGAACAGGGAATGTAGCCGAAAATGGGGCTGATCCAGAAAAAGGAAATGCAAGCCTGATCTATGTCGTCATGCCATACATTAAAGAAGTACTTTAAGAATCATGGAGATATGTCAAAAGGACACAGGAGACAGCCCTGTACACACAGAGAGAGCAAGGGAGAATGAGAGGATGTTAGACAGGAATATTGTCAATAACTGGTGAATGTGAGTAAGGCATAAAGAAGATACAGAACTATATTTTGCAATTTTTCTGTAAACATGAGAAGAAAATGATGTGTAGCAAAATATATTCTAGTAGATATCTTTAAAAAGATTGAAAACCACTGGACTAGTCTCTCCAAGTGTATCTGAACCCTGCCGTGGACTTCTGATCCTAATCTTTAACATTATTTTCTCAAGAATGCCTATTTCCTACCTTCATGTCACAACCTGTCCCTCAAAATTCACCTAAAGGGCTTTCTTCTGGGTGGACCACTCAGGTATAGTTTATAAATGTTTTCTTATATTACTCTTTTGATCTTTTTGTTTTAAAGTTTTTGAAGCCCTAAAATATTATTTCTACTGGTGCCAGCCCTAACATCTATTTTCCATTAGCCAAACAGATGCTTAATATTTTCAGTTCAATTGTTTTTGGTCCCCAAAAGCATATTCCAGTGAAAGCCTGGCTTTAAAAGACATTTAATTCTGTGTAAGTTTTCATGCTTCTGTTTTTAAACTTATTTTTATAAGACAAACTTATATTGTAGAGTTTGGAATAAATGCAATTTTTTTTTTTAATATCCAAACTCATTTCTTCAGTGAAATGTGCTTTGGCTTGTGAGTTACTTTAATAAGTACAAACAGCAGTCAGTTAATGACCTTGCATTTACTACTCTCTTATAGAATATCACCTCTATTATTTAGTCAAAATGTTTTCACACCTTGACACTATTTTAATTATATTTATCAAAACTACCCCTAATTTCTGGCCCTTGCCACATATAACATGGTCTTGGTAGGCAGATAACAGTATTATATGGAAACCTTTATCTGCAGTGGGTTCTGGACTGACAAAAGGAGAAAGCGTGAACAGATGTTTTCAAACTCCAGTGCCCATCTGCTGAGCCCTGAGCAGCCCCCTTGACAGAGGAGCAATCTGCAGAGCACTTACTCATAAAACACCCATTTTGTGAATGAAATGATTTTAATGGTCTCTAAGGCTATCACTTTGTCATTCTGTCAGTGCTACAATTAATGTGGCAATAAAACGAAACAAAGCATCTTTTCTTCCTGTGTTTCCAAAAATTTATCGGCTTGTTTAAACATCTAACTCTAGTGCAAGCAAACATGTTTTTATTACAATTGCATTCAAATCTTGATGGAAAACAGCAACCTCTCATCAAATAGTTTTTCCTCTTTGGGATTATGCATAAGTTTAAAAGTGAACTCTATCCTACTCTTCAGGTAGAAGACCCAGATTTCTTTGTTTTATAAAGGTAATTTTCTACTAGAAATACTATCTGCCACATACAGTTTATCTGAATTTTCTAATATTGTGCACTAAAGTCTGCATTAGTCAGCAAGGGCTGCTCTAACAAAATACTACAGACCGTATGGCTTAAACAACCGAAATTTATTTTCTCACAATTCTAGAGGCTAGAAATCCAAGATCAAAGTTTTTTTTTTTTTTTTCTTTTTTCTTGAGGGCCAAAGGGAAGGGTCTGTTCTCGGCTTCACATGGTTGTCTCTCTGTGCACACATATGTTTTGCCTATTTAAACCCATCAAAGGCTCTAACTCATGTGATTTATCTTCTTTAACATAGACTTCACTTTATTCCCATCACTGCACAATATGGGACATCTTCCTCAATCTCTCTTCTTCCACACACTTAATACTTCACCATTTAATGAACTCCTGATATAGGCTTGGCACAGTGTTAATTGCAGGAGAGAGAATAAATAAAATATTTTCCCTTGATATATTGTTGGGAGATGACCTCTAATTGTGTTCACATACATCTGCATGGCAGGTAGTATTGTATGGTGAGTAAAGATGGTGATAGGTGAGTGTTTAACAAAACCGCTTTAGCTTTAGATGCGTTTTATTGTAGGAGATTGGAGTTGCTAAGGAGGAAGTTGTATAGAAAGGGAACAAACTGGCAACAAATTTGCAGTTCATCAGCCTTACAAGTAGTTGTTGAAGTCGCTGACCACTAAAGATCTTAAAAGATTTCCCCAGGAGAAGGTCTGAGGAGGGAGATGAGAAAAAGGCTACGGATGGGATCTAGGTAATTGTACTCTGGACAAAAATATAGCAGAAGCTGCTTCTCAACTTCAGGATTTCAAAAATTCTTTGATTTTATGAAATTTCGAAATTTAATTTCTAATGTTTGGAGAAAGTTTAACAGCTTAGCACCTATTTCTCTTTCCTAAAGATCAAACTTATATAGGTGAAATCTGATACAGAGTAAGTTCATTCTAATGCCTTGGTATTAAATATATACTCCAAACTTTTGTCACCTTACCTTTCACCTTAATCCTCCTCCAGGATTTCTTGTAACTGCTGAGTCACAGTGCCCCATCTCCAGTTTAAATGATCTCCGTGGATTTTCCTTTTATCCTCTAATTTTGGGCCTTTTATGCAGACTGCTTCCTTCACATCCCAGAAGATTCCATCACTGATAAATTTACCTGGAGATCTGTATCCCCTTTACAAACTGAACTGGAGACCAGATTGAATCCCCACTCATTGCTCTCCCCAAAGACAAGCACCTGGGCAGTTATCTTTCTTTTCTTCAAGTTTATTTGAGAGATAATTGACGTATAACATTACGTGAGTTTAAGGTATAAAATGTGATGCATATTGTGATACATAGGTACATTACAAGATGTTTACCACAATAAGGTCAGCTAGCACATCCTTCACCTCACATAGTTACCTTTTGTCGTTGTTGTTTTCATTATGACGAGACCATAAAAGCTCTACTCTCAGAGCAACTTTCAAGTGTACAGTGCAGTATTGTTAACTGTAATTACCATGCTGGACCTTAGATCTTTGGAACTAATTCATTTTTTAACTGAAAGTTTATACCCTAAACCAATATCTTCCTGTTTCCCCAACCCCTCAACCCTTGGCAACCACCATTCTACTCTCTGTTTCTGTGAGTTCAATGCTTTTAGAGCCACTTAAGTGAGATAGTACATTTGCCTTTCTCTGACAGATTTCTTATAAGGAGTCTTAAGGCAAATCACTAGGGGGAAACAGAAGATATAAACAATTCAGAGATGAGGCAGTGGCAAAGCTTAGAAAGTTCTTAAATCAACAGTTTTTGAATTTATATATTTGCCTTCTATTTGAGAGAGTATAATGAAAGTAATTCTGGCTTCAGATTTTTGAGAGTAGGACTCTCACGTATTATACACACTCAACTTTCTAGCCCTTCCAAAGCAAAGTAAGGCAATCATGAAATCTCTGGCCACTGCAATCTCAATGTCTGAAAGGTAAACTGAAATTAACCCTGATACAGGTTAGACAGAATGAGGAGACCCTCTCTTTTTGAACAGGAGACCAAAGAAAACAATTTTATTTCTCTTTTAAGCATTGTCTCAAATCCTACATTCTTATAGTCCAAGATTTATTTTCTTTGGCCAATTTTCCATCTCAAGGAAAATTTGTAGTTGCAGTGAGATATGAGTGCAGTGAGATGCTGGACCTAAATACCTCAAATGCAACTTTGAAGGAGAAATCTTAGTGTGATTAGAGAAACTAATTCATTAAAGCTTTACAATCCTCTTTCCTATTTAAAATATGTTTGAAGGAAAAGCTATAGAAAAGTATATAGATTTCTTCAGGTAAGGATTGTTGTTTTAACTAGTGAAAACATGGTTGATGTCAAGTAGCCATTGGGTATTCTTTTCCATCGTATGGAAACTCTGGCCTTAAACTAGTTGCAAGCTCTTTATGCCTATCCGTGAGGTAATATTAATCCCAAGAAACCTGGGAGACGTGTGACAATCTCAGTATCAGGCTACTATTACAAACCCACATACAACAATTGCATGGAAAAAAATATCCACTGAATCAGTAATAATCTCTTCATACATTGTCGATCTTATTCCACTCATTTTATGATGAATTTTTTTTCTATATTTTCATTAGAATTAGTTTATTGTAAAGATTTTAAAAAATATAGTTAAATGCTTTCTAAATTAGTAATATCTGAAAACATTTCAAGCACTGTTCACCTGTCAAAAGAACAAAACAAAGTCTAACCACTCTACTGCTACAAAAATTAGTTTCTTAGGTATAAATTATATAACAAGAGATAAACTTTGATTGAGGGGCAGTCCTTCTTGATGATTGAATTTGTCTCATTTTTTAGCTGTATCCATATCTTGTTTTATTTTGAACTACATTCTAAAATCTGGCATTTGGAAAGAGTGTGAAAGCCATTGAATTAAGTTCTCTAGAGTAGCCTGCTCACTTTCCCCTAAGGGAACTAGAGAATGCATGTGGCTGTTAAAGGATGATGTTTCTTTTTACTTATTTTTTCCCCCAAGTAAATGCATTTCCTGTTGTGGATGGGAGAACTCAGTCTTTTCAGAAATTGGCTGAACAAATTAAATCAGAATTTTGTTCTTGCCACCTCCTTGATTTCCCCAATCCTTCTCAACTTTCCCTTAATGAATGCCATTCTTCGAGCTATAATTCATCTGCTGCAGACCATGTAGGTTCAAGTGAGGGTAGTAATTTCCTAAGGGGACTTGACTCTCAGATAAATTTCAACAAAAAACTAATTTTGAACTTGGTGTTTGTTATAAATCACACTCAAGAAGCCAAAGGGAGTTTTCCTTTTGAATGATATTGAAACCAAATGAAACAAAAAGGAAATTTAATGTGTGATAAGCATGAATGAAACTCAGTAGAAAATATTTTGTTTTTATTTGGTCCTATTCTGTGGTCATTAGTGAAATCTTCAGTTTTTACTCACTTAATACATAACTTATCAATAATTTTATCTGGTGAAATTAACAGCTGCTATCTCCCTTCAGAGTGCTACCAGTAGGTGAGCTAAATGTTTAAAATTGCAAAAGAAAAAAGAACTTGTAAGAAGTCCTTTCAATTACTTCCAGATGAAGTGAAGAGCAGCAAGCACTTTTTGATCAACCAACATAATTGTTTCCATAACCTGAAATGGAAAATCTCAACCATTCATGAAACCAAAGAGAAGATAGGTTCTTCCAGAAACACATTTGCAATTAAATTGCTTAGGATCAGTAGTCAGTTTTCTTTTTCCTCCAGCAGATGTGCGCTTTTAGATCTTTCATCGGATAGCTTTACTATAAGGAAATAATAGGGATGGAAAAATAAGTAGACAAAACTTAATAATTCATAATTTTTCTATTCTACTAAAGTTTTCCTTCAAGATTAGCTGAAGGGTAGCACAACAAGTTAGGAAGCATTGTAGAGCCTATATTCTAGGTAGCGTTAGACTCATGATACAGTGCAAAGCCTCTGGAACTTAAGCACAGCTAGTATAAACCACATTCTTATTTTAATTAAAGGCAACATGTTACTGATATTTTGTATTTTTACATGTACAGATGCAAATTAGATGGTTCCAGCCTTTAGAAAAATAATTCTCGTAGTGAATAAATGTTACATTAAAATACATTAAACATGATGTATATTACCCGTTACTAGTTTATGTATTTGTATGTGTGTGGGAAGCTGTACCTGCAGATAAAGACATTGTTTCTGAGGACTAGCAGACTCAGATTTCCATTTATTAGTCATATGCTGTTGGGAATGTTTCCTAGACTTTCTCATTTTTAAATATGCAAAAATTGGGCAATAATAATGAACATTTCATATGATTGCCCTGAGTATTACATAACAAAATCGTGTCTAAGTGACAGTGATAGAAAGTACTAGGTAAGAAATTTTCACCAGAGCTCTTATTGAACAGCAGCAGTTTTTGATATTGTAAAGGGTCATTGAAGAGAGTCTTCACTGGGAAATTCTAAAATTCAATATTATTACCTTTCTTTTTTAATGTTACTTGTTAACAGACATTCTTCTCTCCATCTTATTAATATTGAAAAGGTAGCCATCTTCAAGCTAAGAAGATAGGCCTCTGAAGAAACCAACTGTAGCTTTAGCTAACACCTCTATCACATGTGCATGTGTGACTTTTCTTTTTGAGCTCACAAAGATGCGATAGATATGAGCAGATGGATGGGTCAGCCTCCTCAAGCAAGGGTTGAGGCAAGAACAAGGAACTTGGAAAGCAGGAAAACACACTGTAAGAGCCAGACATCCAAATCAGGTGGAACTGATTTTATAGGAGGGAGAGGACAGTACTTCAATAGCTGAATCATAATGTGACCTGATGGATAAGGTCTGATAAATAAAAGCTAATTGTTTGTACGAACCTGGAACATGTCCACGGGTTACCTGATTCATTAGCACTTTTCCCAGTACTAATGCATAGTTTTTTCAAACTACTTTTGCAGTCCTAGGGAGTGGATCCCTAATAGCTCCGCAGAACTCCTTGAAACGTGTTTGTACTTGGCCTGAGCAGGCATAATTTATCAGAAAGATACAGATTTATTAGGACTAGTAATTTAAATGTTATATGTATTAATGCTATTTAAAAGGCTTAGTGAATAACAGCTAAAACATTTGTCCCTCTTGTCACCAGAGTTCTCTTAATCTGCTGAGTAAACAAGATCTTTGAAATTTTGCCTGCGATTATTTCTATGCTACTATATTCTATGGCTTAGAACACATCATTTTTTTTTTTCTGCCTGCTCTCTTAAGCAGATAAATGCATAATCTCCAAAGTTATTAGCATATCAGTGTCTAATTGACTGCAATAAAAAATGAAAAATCCTAATAACATTCCTGTATGTCATTCTCATAGACCTCAATTATTCAGAAGTTTCATAATGCTGCTGCTGCCTAGCAGAGTATAGCCCATTAAATATGCAACTGGGCTAAAATATAAAAGTTTCTCAAATGCTCATAGGATAAAACCATGGTGGTGTTTTAAAATTTAATGTTGCTTAACCTGCAACACAATGAATTCCTCAGTTCAGATATAAAGTTTATGGTGTGAAAGTCAAAATTAATCCATAGTGTTTAGTAAAACTGGTCACACCAAAATTTTTATTTTTATATCTTTGTTCAACTTTTGATTTCTGTTCAAAATATGCAGCTTGTCTGTAACAAAGTTTTAAAGTTGGGAAGAAGAATGGCCATCTAATTATCATAGATATTATCCACCTAAATTACAATTAAATAAGATCAGGAAAAATAGGGAGAAATTTGCCAAGTTGTTTTATATTTCAAACTCTACCTAATATCTGTCTATCTACCTGTCTATGAGCAAAGATCCAAGAATAACCCAGACAAATTTAGAAACAGAAAGAAAAAAAGCTAAAGTACTTCAGAGGTAATTTTTTCATTAAGTTTTATGAAAAATAAACATTACTTTTATGTTGGGTAACATATAACAAATTTATTATCTAACAAATACATTAGATAATTTTTTTATCATTTTAAAATATGCCAACTATTTTGTTGTATATACTTAATATTTTAAAAAATAAAGTAAAAGCTATTTTATTTGACAGTAAACATGGATGTATACATACACAAATATGCAAATCTATACCTTGTATTAATAAAAACCTCTAATAAAAAAATTGTAGGAAAAAACATTACATGTGCCCATGGGACTTTAACAAGACTATAGATCGTTAGTAATCTCAGTTATCATTCTTAAAGAGCAGTATTTCCAACGTGAACAAACCAAAACATTATTTATCATCTTCAAATTCATTCCTTACGTAAAAAACAGTTTTGCCATTTTAGAATTTATAACATATTTCATATACCTGCTTTCTGTCTTAACCTTTTTATAGATATGGACATTTTGGAAAACATTCCGAAGACAGTTATGAAGATGGCAGACTGCTCTGGACACAAAGTCACAAAAAGGTTAGCTTTCTTCCTTTTTTTTCTTTTTTCTTTTTTTCTTTTTTTTCAGTGCAGCCCAGAAGCATAGTTAAGGGGGTGAGAGACAAAAGGAAAGGTAATCCAGCTCAGGATTTGGGAGAGATTATTTAAATTGCAGAGGTGTCCAAAGATAAATTTGCTTCTTTCAAATGCAGTGCTTTGTGTAATCAACTGAGACTATTTTAAAATAGGCTAGGACAACAGTTGCTGCTGGTCCATGCTGAGAGTCCATGAAGTAGTTCTGCTTGGATTTTAAGAGCATCAGTCCTTGTTTTCTGCCTTTTTAGAAACCAATGTCAAAAACAAGAAAAGCTACAGTATCGATCTCCTCTTTGGGTAGGGAAGCAGTATCTGTAACTTTCAGATAGTCTAGCCTATGTATTACTTTCAAAAATCATACTGATCAGTACTCTTTTTATACATTTCTGTTGTTTTATTATATTAATACGTCTTTACATACATGGTATCAAGGGAAAATTTACAAGTTGTGCCAGTGCCCCAAAGGCTGCATGTGTGCACATGTGTACACACACACACACACACACACACGCACACACACACTAACATTTAATATGTGAGAGAGATTTTATTTCATGCCTTTTGGATTAAATGGAGTAAATCAAATGGAATAAAGTAATAATCCATAGCTAAACTATTTTTTCTAATGAAACGTGGAGGAAATCCACGATTTTTACCGTTTAAAGAAGTTGTAATACAAAACCCTATTTCTTTATTCTATAAGTTAAGACATTTCAAAACTATGAGTTATTCATAGAATCTGTAGGTAAAATATGTATTCTACCAAAACACATGCACGTGCACATACATGCACACGCACATACACACACACACACTTTCCCACACTTACACTTTACTATGCTAAAAAGAATTATTTGAAATACTAATGTATTTTGATAATTGTACATATATTGAATCTTTTAGTGTTGGAAAATATTTTAAAATTCAAATGTACAAGTCAGGGAAATTTTCAGTTTAAACAATAGGTTGGTAGTGGAGGACAAATTTACAGGTCTTTTCATGTGAAGACAAACATTTTAAATGCCAAATTGAAAGCTGTATTTTAAAAAAAAATACAAAAACTAACAAAATTTTTTTTGTAAGCTTCAGTAGTATATCATATCATATTTTAAATTATTTCTCTATATTTCTCAAAATTAATTAATGTCCTAGACCTTTAAAAATTACATTTTATTTGTGGCAAAACTTACATATTTTTTAAAGCAAGATAATTTAAAAAAATATGCGTTCATTCATTTCAATTTTTGTAGACTGTTTTGAAATAAACTTATTTAAATGTGATCTATTTCTTCTTCTGTGAGTTTTTGTAACTATGTCATTGGTCCATTTTCAAATTTGTATGCATAAATTTACCTATAATCTTCCTTTATTAAGCTTTTAATTTCCATGTATTTATAATTATAAACCATTTTTTATTTCTGATACTTGCAATTTCTGTCTTCTCTATTTTCTTACTCAATTAGCTTGGCTAGAGGTTTATCAATTTTATCAATGTTTTACTTTAAAAAATTTTGGATTTGTTTATTTTCTTTATTTTTTTTTCAGTTTTGTTGAGTTCTCTAATTTTTATTGTTTCTTTTTCTTATTTTAGGCTTTATTTGCTTTTTTTGTTCTTCAAGATTTCTAATGTAAAGCTTAGGTTATTGTTTTTATATATTTCTTCCTTTCTAATACCTATGTTTATTTAAAAGTATATTATTTAATCTACAAATATTTGGTAATTTTCAGATATCTGTCAGTTATTGATTTCTTGTTCAAGTCATTGTTTTCTGGGCACTTAGTTCATCTGATTTCTTTTCTTTTCTTTCTTTTTTTTAATTTGTTAAGGTATTTTTATGGCCAGGAATATTATCTAGCTTTGTGACTATTTCATGTGAGGTTGATAAGGCATATTCTGCTCTTTTTTGTATGTTATATTCTGTGACTATTAGATCGATTTGGTTAATAGTGCTTTTCAGGTTATTTATATCCTTATTGATTTAGTGTATACTTAATCTATCAATTACTTTTTTAAAAGGGTATTGAAGTCTCCAATTATAATAGTGCATTTGTCTATTTCTCTTTTAAATTTTACACTCATGTATTTTGAAGCTGTTTTGTTAAATTCATGCACGTTTAGGATTATTATATCTTCTTGGAGAATTGACCCCTTTATACAATGACCTCTTTATCCCTGATAAATTTGAGTCAAGTTTTTTTATCTTCTCTGAAAATCTGTCAGTTAGTTAGTACATTCACATATAAAGTAATTATTTATATCTAGCATGGTTGAAATTGATTTTTATTTATTGCATTTGTATCTTGCTCCCTCTTTTTTTCTGCATTCTCTGGTCTTAACTGAGCATATTATGATTCCATTTTATCTCTAATCTTAGTATATCAGTTTTACTTATTTTTAAAGTGAAGATTTTGCCCTAAAATTTCCAATATACAGTTTCCAATCAAAGTACACCTTCATTTTGCTTCATATATAGGATGAGTAACTTAGAACTGAGTATTAGCAAGTCCCTCCTCTCTTTTGTGACATTGATGTGATTTATTTCACTTATCCATATGCTATATGTTATTACAATTATTGCTTCAAACACTTAACATTTAGCTCAATTAAGAATATGAAAAATAAAGATTTAGTTTTTGCATTCTGTGTTTCCTCTTAAAGTTTAAATGTTTCTATTGACCTGTCTTCAAGATAATGGATTCTTTCCTGATTTATATATAATCTACTCATGATTCCATCAAAGGCATTATTTATTTCTGTTACTCTATATTTCTAACATTTCACTTTTATTTCTCCTTAAGATTTATATCTCTCTGCTTACATTATCCATTTTTGATGTATGTTATCTACTAGCATTTGTGTCTGAGTCTCATTCTGGTCTTAGCTTGGTCTCTTCTAGCAAAAGTTTCAATCGAAAGGTCACTGATTTAGGAGAACTTGAATTCACAGTTAGGAAACAAATATCTGCATTTGGAGAAATTTTTCAAACAGGATCTAGAGTGAACTCTCTTATTTTCTCTCAAGCTTTAAAGCTTATAACTCTCCCCTTTGCCTCAACATATACAACTCTATAAATCCTCTCTATAAGGGGCCAAGCACTTGACTCAGGCACTGTGATGCTTTTGTGTGGGATGGTACTAACTCTGCCAACTGCTTCCACCAACTGTTTTACCTTTGAAGTATGGATATTTTATATAAGTTCACATAGAAATATTGGGGATAAGGATAGAAGTCAAATATTTTTATATATTTGATATAAAAAAATTACTGTCATGAATAGCATTAGTTCTTTTCATGTATTCTAGCTACTTTACCTGGAATATTTTTGCCCCTATGTGTGTATATATATGAATACACACACATATCTATATCTATCTATCTATTGATGTGTGTGTGTGTGTGTGTGTTTGTGTGTGTATAAATGAAGTGATAATAAATGTGTGAGATGTCTGCAAAACCTATGGATTGCAATTCTGTGACTTCTGTTCACTTTCAGTGTTCACAATATAAATATAATTATAATGTATTCCACTTACATTATGCTTGAGTATAATACTCTCAACAAAAATATTTGCAAAATTAACACATCAAATCCAATGTATATTTTTTTTATTACAATAAGGCATTCTTTAAGGATGACTAGTGCCTCCAAGGAATAAAATGATTAGGCAAGTGTATGATTAAAACGAAGGCCCAAGAAAGGTTACATTCTTTATGCATTCATTCTCTATGGGGTGCACAACCCCCTAAGAGTAAAACAAATACTTTCTAGAACTGAAAGGCTTCCATTTGGAAAGAATTGCTTCTAATAACAAATTACGTTTGTTTTTGCCATCACATTCCTTGACACATAGGAATCATATTTCCTCATCACATTTCAATAATAAGCTTCTTTTGGCAAAAAATATATTTTGTCACTGCAAGACATTTGAATGGAAATATAAAACAGAAATATACTGTAACTAAAATCTATCAATATAAAGGGAAAAAAATTGAAAAGTAATGATGTTTCAATGGAATAGTTTCGCAAATTAAGTGGTTTTTAAATAAATACTAAAATTAATTCTAGTATAGCTTTTTGTTGTTAAACATTGTGGATTTAACTCTAATTATGAAATGCATTATCTCTTTACTATTGTTGTTGCCATTACTGAAATATATGCTATATCTCTTGGTGTATTTGAATAATTTTTTAATCATCTGTATATACTTTTCTCTCTCACCAAATCTATTCTTATTATGTATACTGTTAGTATTATCATTGTCTCTATGTAGCTAAAGAGGAACACCATAATTAGAAGTATTTATTTTTGTTTAGTTTTTTATGTTTCTTAGAAATGGTTCATTTAATTTACATATTTATTAAATTCAGTTTTACTTTTTAAATTGTTTAATATTGTTTTCTTTTGGGTTTACTTTTCTTCCAGCTGAATTATATTTGTTTACAGTTCTTTGAATAAGACATATGTATTTTAAGGTTTTAGATTTTATATATCTTCAAACATCATTAATTTGGCTTTATATATGAAAGATAGACTAACTGGGTATAAAATCCTGAATTAACCATCATTTTCTTCTTCACTTTAAAATTATCACTTAATGGTCTTTTTAGTTTCTTTAGAAAACTTCATAAAGTTATTCATTTGTAGGTATTCTATATTCTATATTTTTATTTTTAGTGTTATGAAATTTTGTTATGATTCCTGTAGGCAACAATTGATTTATATTTATCTTGCTCACTAGAGTTTGTTTTAAATGTGAAGACTTGTGCTCTTCTATAATTCTGGGAATTTCTAAGTAGTAGTCTTTCCAAATATTGCTGCTACTGTTTTCCTCTTTTGTTTCTGGAATTCCTATTAGATGACTGTTGGATCCTCTCATCTATGCTATTTTCTTATTACTCTTTCATACACACACATGCATACACATACATATTTGATGTTATAGAATTCTGGTGGCATTGCTTAATATTACCTATTAATTTATTTAGCCTACCTTTGACCATATCTAATAGACAGTTTATTCATTTCTTAATTTTTATTGCAATTGTATATGTAGAAATAAGGAGTTGTAATCTTTCTGCATAGTGCTATTATAAAGTGAAAAAAAAAAAATCAGAACCTGAGTATTTTATAAGCAGCCCTGAAAATATTAACCTCTTCCTTTGTTTGTTTTTTAAAGATTATTTTTTTCAGCTTTATTAAGGTATAACTAAAAACTAGATTTGTAAGATATTTAAAGTGTACATCATGATGATTTGATATACATATATATCACAGGGGATTCCTCCAACTTAGTTAACACATCCATCATCACACACACACATACACACACACGTGAGAATATTTAAGTTCTTTCAGCAGATTTCAATTATACAATGTAATAATATCAACTATAGTCACTATGTTATAAATTAGATCTTCAGATATTAGTTATCTTATAGCTAAAATTTGTAGCTTTTTATCAACCTCTCTCTATTTTCTTTACCTTCTCCTCACCCACCAGCCCTTGGCAACCACTTTTCTACTGTTTCTATGACTTTGACTTTTTTGTTTAGTTTCTACATATAAATGGTGCCATGTAAATTTGTCTTCTGTATGACTTGGCTGAATAATCTTCCAGTGTACACATAAATAACATCTTTATGTATTCACATATTGAAAACTTAAGTCATTTCCACATCTTGGCTGTTGTGAATAATGCCACAGTAAACATGGAGTGCACATATATCTTTGATTTCAATATCCTGTTTTCATTTCCTTTAGGTGTACCCAGAAATAGAATTGCTGGATTATGTGGTAGTTCTTTTTAATTTTTGTGGAACATTTATATTGTTTTCCATAGTGGCTGAACTAATTTATATTCACACCAACAGTGCTCTTTTCTCTATGTCCTCAACAACACTTTTATCTCTTGACTTTTTTATGATAGCTGTTCTAACAGGTCTGAGTTAATATATCGTGGTTTTGATTTGCATTTCCCTGATGATTAGTGATGTTGAGCATCTTTTCATTACTCATTGGCCATTTAGATATCCTCTTTGGAAAAATGCCCATTTAGTGTCTCAGCCCATTTTTTAAATGTATTTTTTTTGTCATAGAGTTGTGTGAGTTTTTAAAATATTTTTGATATTAACTCCTTATTTCATATATGATTTGTAAATATTTTCTCTCATTCTGTAGATTCATATCTGGATAGTCTAGCTCTAAATTTTGTAATGTTAATCATTATGCTATCCTCTGTCAAAGGTTGGTCATTTGTTATATTTTATGACCTATTTTATGTTTAGGTATTGTTTATTAAAGGTATTGTGGGAGAATAGAAAGAAAACTGAATTAGAATTGGAATGCTTGGTATAAAGCAGTAGTTTTTAACTCTGTTGTTAATATAAGAACTACCTTTAAAACTTTAAATAAATCATAATCCTTATGTCTCACCTCCAGAGATTCAAATTTAATTAGCCTAGGATAGGGGCTGTGCATTTATAAATGAAGAGCACTCGAGGTGATTTTAGTGTGCTAATGGGCATGGAGAATAGGGGAGGAGTGGAGAGAAACACAAGATAAATGTTTGTCTCCACTAATTAACAAATATTAGATCTTATAATCACAATCCTATAAAGCATGATATTCCTAATCTGTGAAATGGAGATCAAAACCTATCTTATTATCCTACTCGATTTTCATAATTAATAAATGAAATAACATATTTACCTCATATTTTACCAATTACTACATACATGCAAGTAAGTTATTTTTCTTACATAGCTTCTAGATCCCTTTATCATAAAATATTTTACTCCAGATTATATTATTATAAAGCAACAAGATATAATCCTCAAAACAGTCAAAGAAGATCAATACTATACCGAAACAAGGTTAATTTCAACTCTGTTAGGCATTCCTACCTATGTTTGCAATGTAAATATTGCAGTAACCTCTGTTGTGGCCATACTTTTGAAACTTTTCTTTGTGCTTTTTACAAAAGGCAAGATTTGTCTTGCAAGTTTGAAGCTTCCACATATAAAATACAGCATATGGAAGTAATGGGCAGATACTCAGTTATATGATAACTGAGCCTGGCAGTTATTCTTAAACTTACTCGCTGTGGTTGTATGGGGCAAATTCTAAATGTAATACTGAAAATGTCAGTGTAGTGGTGATTATCACATACATACACTCATTTTTGTCAGTGATTGACAAGTAGGGGACATTGCCTAAAACTAGAAAAGAATACTTATCTTTTCAACAAACCTTTCAATGATGTTACTCTTGAAATCAGCGTTACAGTCTTTTCTGTTTCTTGGTCCATTGAACAAACTGTCCTAAATATTTGAGCAAAAAATAAAGGCTTTCCACTCAGTAGGTCATGCAAAAATTTTAGCAATATATCTATTGTATTATATATGAATTTACTAGAAAAGACTGTAAGAGCTTATGATGTCTGTTCAATTAAGTGTAGTGGTCACTTTATCTTTTTTCTAAACTTCAAATAATAGGATGTACCACTTGTAGTGTTTAGGAAACCACCACTGCAGATGATGAAATTGGTTTTATTTAAATATAAAATATGCAGATATAAAATTATGCATGTAACAGTTTTGATAGGAAAGAGATATGTCATGTGTAATTGAGAATCAAATAAATCAAATTTCTTACCAACTCATTTCTACCTATATCTGGATCTTTGCATTCTGGGTAGAACTCTTTCTGCAACACTTTCTCCAAACTGCATTTGCTGCAATATTTTGCAGACCAGCCTAGGAGCAAGATAAGTGTTATCAACAACATAGCCCCTACTTCTATCATCAGTTCATGTGTGTGGTACTTCATAGCAGAACTTACTACTGCTAAAATCACATCCCCAGTTCTTGATGTATTGAAGGCTGGTCTTTGATACAGCATAATAATTGTCAGTATCAAAACAATTTTCTTTATTTTTGAAATGAATTTTCTCTTGGCCTATAAGCATATAATCCTCCTGGGATTAACTCGGGAAATTTCTTTAGCAATCTGATAGTTTATTGAGCTCATTTTATGAAAGTGCTTCATTTGATGTGTGAACTACATCATACTATTGGCCCATCAGAAATGTGGACATTTGCTTTGCTTTCATGAGCAGTTCATTGAAGAGTGTTTCTGGGTGTTGCTGTTGTTGTTTTGTTTTGCTTTATAAAATTTGCTGATCATAACATTTTAGATAAGTGCATGAATCATGTTTGACTAAATTGCTGAAAAGCAAATGGTGGATGGCAACAAATATATGAACATTTTGTGAACAAGATGTTCCCTGTGTTAAGCTATTTCCCATGTAAACTATTCTTCCTTGGCAGGATGATTCTGTTCAGTTTTAAATTATGATGGTACTATAGAGTTTTATAGTTGGCAGGGGTCAACTTATTTTTGACAATAAGGAACCCAATAGTGGAAAAAAGAATATTCAATTCGCATAAAAAATACAGTTATTTAATAACAGACTCAGGACTAGTATTCAGGTCTTTTCATATTGTTTAGTTTCCCACTTAAACTTTAAACTGCCCATCTATGTAATCTATTTTAGAGACATATATAAAAGCACCTATTTCATGACTGAAATTTCACATTAATTTTCTTGTTGCTGTTGCAAAGCCACATAAAAAAATAAAACAAAATCAAACAAATGAGTATTTTGTTAGAAATACTAACATTTGGTTCAGGAAAAATGTTTCTTATTTTCTATTCCATCTAAAATAAACATTAACTTTGATATATTTTGTTTAAATGGCATGTGTTTAACACATCAATAAAATTTTATTTATGTGCCACAGCTGTCAACTACATGCAAATCCTGTTAGTGCAGTGATATGGAAACCTTTCCCTGAAATCTTGTTAAAAATACCTCTGGGAATTCATATTCATATCCATTTAAGAGAGCAGATGAACAGAATCTGCCTAACGTAATTGGAGAAGAAAATCAATAAGATTTATCAACTGTCCTCATTGCTTTCTGGTTATTGTTAGCACAGTAAGTATAAAGAAAGAACTATTTAATTTGTTCTATTTGTTTTTAAAATTGTATTTTAGTTATTTTAGAAAGGAAAGAAAAGACAAATATTCTATGGATTTTGGATACAGATCCATTATTTCAGCTGGTACTTGAAGGTTAAGTTCATCATCTTTATATATATATATATATATATATATATATATGTGTGTGTGTGTGTGTGTGTGTGTGTGTGTGTGTGTGTGTGTGTGTGTGTATATATATATATATATATAAAAGCAATATATATATCAGCAATTTTAAAAGTTACCTTGGTGGTAAAATTAACCTTTCATTTTACGGGACGCTGGAGTTTAGAGAGAGTAGGTCATTACTCAAGGCTGCCCAGTTAGAGAGCAAGACAAGACTTTAACCTACAGATCTGACATCTTAGTGTCCTCTTTCCACTCTACTACACTGTCTTTGATGACAAAAGTCTTGATTACCTATATATCTTTATTCCATTCAGAAATATTTTATTACATAATAAATAATGTGATTGATTCACATTGAAAGTATTAGTTGATTAAAAATGGACAAAGATATTTTTAAAAATTAGAGTACTTTTAAAGACTCAAATTTCAGTGATATAAATTGATTTCCATTTGTTTAAAATTCAACAAATATTATTGTCTTAGCTTGGGCTGTTATACTAAAATACCATTAATGAAGTGACTTATCAACAATAGAAATTTATTTTCCATAGTTCTGGAGGGTGGGAATTCCAAGATCAGGATGCAGGTTGATTTGGTGTCTAGTGAAAATTCTCTTCCTTATTGCCGACAACTGTCTTCTAGCTGTGTCTTTACATGGCAGAAAGCTAGCTCTTTTACTGCTTATAAGGCCACTGATCCTATTCATGAGGTCTCCATTCTTATGACTTAATTATCTTCTCAAGGCCCCACCTCCAAAAGCTTTCACATTGGGATTAGATTTTTAACATATGAATTTGGGGCATGGGGGGGAAGACACAAACATTCTGTTCATAAAACATCATGGAAGGAAGAAGCTGCAGGTTCCACAAGTTCTTTTCTCTCCCACCTATAACAATTTACAGAATCATTTAGAGGCTCAGCCAACAAAGACCTATGAGAAGGTTCAAAAAGCTCCTTTCTGAAGCACAGGTGCTATGGCACTGCAGACCAGGAAGAAGGCACAGGCAGTTGAGCCAAAAGAGCAGGAACAGCATTACTTACTTGAATTGAAAAACTAAATAAATACCATCTCTGACATCTGATACCATCTCTAGAAGCAAATGAAAAAAAGATATAATTTAACTATATTAAATTAAAATGTATGAAATATTTAGAATTTTCACTGGCCACACTGACAATCCCTAATCACATAATGAGTACAGCGATCTGTTTGAAATGAAAAGTAATGCAGTTGTAATAGTAAACATTTAACCAAAGAAAAATTCAAATTTTAGGCATTAGGATTTATAAATCATTTTAGAAGCCTCAAAAATGCTTTGATTCTATGTCTCTCTGATGCCAAAATAGCCACTAAATTTACTAAATGCAGAATCAAAGGTGATAGAACAGTTTTGGAACAAGATATAAAATTATGTTAGGAGTACAAAAAAAGAATGATTTTAATGTCGTTAATATTGCTCAATTATGGTCTTTTGATTATTGTGCCACTCAAAGATAAAAGAAATCTTATGGACAGAAACATCCAATGTGCTGTCTTCTGGTATAATTTCTAATAACTTTACTTATCTAAATTAGATACTCTCTTCAAATAAAAATATTCCATTTTAAATCACTTGGTTTTTACAATATCCTTTAGAAAACAATATCAAACAGTTGATCCTTTAAAGAGTACCTAGTTTATGTCGAACTAGATTAATTTATTTGTGATAGCAAATACAGTTTTAAAGTTTTAATCCATAACTGGAAAGTTTTCAGTGCATTTCTAATAATTAAAAAAATAACTATTGGCCTTTTTTATGATTCTGCTGATGAGAAGAAAGTACAGTTAAGTGATTGTGCGCTGTGGAGGCATTAAATTTGGTACTATCAACTAATCAGTATGCTCAGTCATCTGTTCTCACTTTATGTCTAAAACTGTAAAGGCACTTCTGTAGTACTGCCTTCTCTGTTTAATCCGAAGGTTATATTCAAATTCTTAGCTTTCTAAAAATCAAGTACACATCAGAAACTCAGAGGAATATTTCATCCATCAATTCAGTTTTTATCTTCAACAAAAGCATGTATTTTTCCTAATAAAGTATTTATAGGATCTGTTCAATTCATTTGTTGAGTTCTAGATTACATGAAAATATAGCAGTAGAATTGAGTCATGAAGATGACTGCATCAAAGAATGAATGATCTGAAACCAAACGTGCTATACTATTCAACGTCTCATGTTTTAAATACAGAAATGCCATAATCTATAATTTAATTCAATGAGCTTTTAAGTAATGGTACATAATGCTGTTTATGGTTCAAGCAATATAGTTACAGAATTCTAATTTAACAGGGATTGGGGCACCATCGCATTTCTGATTGATTTGAGTTTAGCAACAGATGGACCTCTCATAAGGAATGAAACCACTGAGGGCAATAGAGATGTTACCTGAGGAAAGAATGTCTCCACATGCTATCAAGTAAATTAAAATTACAAATTTGATGTTTTGTTTTGGTAAATGCTATTTTTGTTAATGTTTTCAAATCTCTATAAGGAAAAAAAGAATTTCAGTACTTAGGCAACCTGTTAAGTCTCCTGAAGATTTTGCTGTTTAGAACTCCCTGGTTATACTACGCACGTAATGAATTGTCCCCCTTGATGTGATAAATTATGTATTAGAATAATGGACAGATCAATCAGTGGAGCTGTGTAAGTGAAACACACAGCTTTTGGCAAAGTAGGGTCTGCATGTTTACATTTATCACCCAAGTGCCTGACTTTGATAAAGACCTTTGAGAGGCATTTATTAATCATGATTTCATTAAAAATTTTTGGCAAACTAATGACTTATTTGTCAGAAATATTGCTGATGATATACTGCTGGTATCCAAAAACACTAATCTACTTTTTTCTACTTAACCTTCTGTGTGATTATTAAACAATAACTTGCATGAGACATCATACTTTAGATTACTAAAAAGGTTTTGGTGTCAGAACTAATCAGATTATATATTTACTGCTAAAGGAATGGTGTGGATTTGTCAAGTTCAATTCTGGTTGGAGTTCACTTCCCACACCTCTTCTGTTGAAGAATGAAGAGTTTTATTCTAGAGAAAATTAATACTTTTAGTGGTAATATGCATGGAATGACTAATGGTGCAAATTATTAGTATTTTTATATATTTCAATGATTATGAAAAATTTAGGTTTGAGTAAATGACAACCAAATTTATTTTTCTCTATCACCTCTTTTTAGTCTTTAAATATAAACATTTATTGCGACATAAACTCTAACAAGTTACTCTGTGGAGAATGAAAATCAAACTTTTCTATAATTCCAAGGAACTTAAAATCACTTGGCTGGACAAAAGTTGTTATTATGGAAAGTGAGAGGCTAATAAATGCACTATATAGCAGTGAAATACCTCTAAACAATAAAATTTAAAAAAAAACGGGGAAATGAATAACATAAAACATAGTACTGTTGCTTTGAAAAAGAGGAGAAATCTTTGCAATATTTTCTATAAATTATATTTAGTAGATATAACTCATAATTAGGTTAGTAGTTTAAAGTTACCTGGGAGAATCTATTTCCTGGTATTTATAAAGTAATTTTTGAATTATGTTTTTGAATCCATTTCAGGATAAGATATGAATTTTTAAGTCTTTTATTTTTCTATTTTCAAAAAAACTAATATAACCTCCTTTCAAAATTATTTAAAGAATGATTGAGTTAACTTTCTAGGCAAAAAATAGGTGTTTTATGAGGTTTTATTTGCTAACTAAAATCACCTAAGTGAACTAAGGTTCTTAGGCTCCATGTTGCTGATCTAAGTGTCCTCATTCTGATATTTGTAACCAGATGGTTTCCTGGCTAAATAAAAATGAACTCGACCCACTCTAAAGACCATGGCTTTCACCAAAGAGAGGCAAACCAAACCCTAAGCTGCTGGTCACTAAAAATCCTCAAAGTTCATCAGCCAAAAAAGAGGTGGAAGGTTTTGTTAGAGCCAATACCTTACTGGATACTGCCTGTTGTTCTCGTTCTTTCTCTGATTGTTGATTTTCATATCATGGAGTACGTTACACAAAGAGTTAAACCAGAAAGAAACTGTTATAAAGTTGAAGTGCATTGCCTCTGAAAGTTCATTTTTGTTTTATTTATTATAATCCTTTTAATACATTTGATTTATAAATTAGGTACATGTGTTACTTTGATTTTAAAAAGTAAATATGTCTTTTAAAAAAGAGCCAGTAGAGGAGCAAGCCAGTCAGAGGAAAGAGCAAAAATAAAAAGGACTAGAGGCAGGAGTAAGCTTGGTGTGTTCAGGTAATGGTGGTGGGTAGGGTGGGGAGGAGATCACTAGAGCATAATAGATGAGGAAGAGAGTACTAGTAAAATGAGGAGCAGTTAAAGGAGACTATAAAAAGACTCCTGTAAAGTGTATTTCTGATTCAAGGTTACTCTTTGAAACCAGTTGTTAACTGGAGATGGTTGACCACCCCCACTTTCGATCCACACTCAGCATATATCCTTCCTAATCAATATTAAAGTCCATTTGGGAAAAAAAAAGATTGTGTATTTCCTCTTTTTCCTGTTCTAGCAAAGGATTTGAAGCACAATAAATCCAGTGTGTGTGTGTGTGTGTGTGTGTGTGTGTGTGTGTGTGTGTGTGTGTGTGTGTGTATTTATTTTTATTTGTTGTTAAGATTGAAGAGGCCTTAGAGGAATAGTTGCAATTCATAATTTTATAATCAGAAGATGAAAGCAAGTAATAAGACAAATAACATTTGGTAGAGCTGAATAATAATTTATGATTCTAGTCTCCTAATACGGAGTTGCAATGTTGTCTGACATTGTTACTTTAAGTATAATGGGGTGAAACTAAAATATTCCTAATATGCCACACAAAATTTTGGGGGAGGAAGTCTAAGAAAATTTAAAGCTCTAAGGTTAAATTTAATATTTTAATTTTTAAAAATATTAAACAGGCTGAACAATTAAAAAAAAACAATTTAAAGATTATCAGATGAGAATTAGAGAAAAAAAGCATTTTCCTCTTGGACCAAAATGCACACCATCTTGATCCCATAATTCTGGTTGTCTTAAATGAATCTTGTATGTTTCATGATAAAATGTCAGGTTGACAAGAAATTAAATAAAAGAAGCATCCATAAAGGGAGACTAAGACAGGAGTTCATTTCACATTATTTGTCAAATTTTAGAAATCAGTTTATTATAATAATGTAAAGAAAAAGTAAATGTTTAAACAGTGTGTTTAATTTCAAAGTGTGTACTTTTAAACATTTTTTTTGTATCTTCCTGTGTATAAATATCAACAAAATGAAGAGAATTAACTAAAACAGTATTCTTTTTAACAGACATGTTTGCAGCATGTACCATGCAGTAAAAATCACTTTAGCATGTGAAACATCTTACTAAATATCAAGTTTCACTTAAGTGTAGTGGTATAAGGAATATGAAATTAGTTTATTGTAAGGTTAGTTTATATGCACTCTCTTCATGGTAAAAAAGAAATAACATTAACCTAAACTGTAGATCAATAAACTCCACATTATTTGGAAGAATATACTTCTTTTCTTAAGGCAGAAAATACACTTTATCATATCTTCAAGTAGCTTACATAATATTTGTTCTGCGGACATATCCCTAAAGAACCCTGTTTTGCTTCTGTTCTGTTTGGTTAATTCTCCTAAATTGAAAAAAAACAAGTTTCTCTTTTCAATGAACAAGTGCTATTTTAATAACTTCCCTCAATGTTCAGGAAAAGAGAAACTCATCAGTCCAACTTCTTCTGTGGCTTCTGTAGAGGAAGTATGAGCCTGTTAAAAACTCATATATTGATACCAGACACATATGTTTACTGACAGGTATTAGGGCAAGAGGAGGAGAGGAAGACTATCTGTCCGATGTGTGAGCCAGCATTTAGACCAGAGGACTCATATCATTATCAACCACATATTTGAAAGTGGAATGAAGCCAGAACTTTACTTCTTTAGTGCTAAAGCTGCCTTAGAAGTTGAACCCTTATTTTCTAAGAAAATTGATGACCAGAGAAGGTATTTTCTTATGATTAGTTTGTGAAAAGATACTATACAACACTGAATTTATAGAAATCTGAGCCCACTGCTCTTTCATATTATCCATAGAACCATGTAAAATTTATTTGTTTGTTTGTTTATTTATTTATTTATTTAAATTAATTAGTTAATTTTTTTATGGTGGCATCGGTTAACAAAATTCAATAAAAGTTTCAGCTATACATTTTAACAGTAAGGCATATATATATATTTAAACTGTATGTTCACCTCTCATAGTTAGATTTCTTTCTGTCACCATATATTTAACCCCCCTTACCCTATCTACCTCCCCCCTCTCCCCTCCCCCTAACCTCTGGTAATCACTAGTCTATTGTCCACGTCCATGAGTCTCTGTTTGTTTGTCCTGTTCATTTTTTGTTTTTAGGTGTATATCCCACATATAAATTATATCATGTGATTTTCAACTTTTTCTGTCTGGCTTATTTTGCTTAGCATGATTATCTAGAGATCCATCCATGTTGTTGCAAAAAGCAGTATTTCATCGCTTCTTATGGCTGAGTAATATTCCACTGTACATATGTACCACAGCTTCTTTAGCCAATCATCTATCGTAGGACACTTCAGTTGCTTCCATGTTCTGGCTACTGTGAATAATGCTGCTATGAACATCGGTATGCAAATATCTTTTTGGATATGTGTTTTCAAGTCTTTGGGGTAAATACACAGTAAAGGGATCATATGGTAGATCAATTCTTAGTTTTTGAGGAACCTCCATACTGTTTTCCATAGTGGCTGTACCAGTTTTCAGTCCCACCAGCGGTGGATGAGGGTTCCTTTTTCTTCGCATCCTCTCCGACATTTGTTATTACTTGTCCTGTTGATTATAGCTATTCTAACAAGTGTGATATGGTTTCTCATTGTAGTTTTGATTTGCATTTCCCTATGGCCTAGTGATGTTGAGCCTCTTCTCATATTTGTTGGCCATTTGTATATCTTCTAGAGAGAAGTATCTGTTCAGGTTCTCTTCCCATTTTTTGACTGGGCCATTTGTTTTTTGTTGTTGTTATTACTGAGTTGTAGGAGTTCTTTATATGTTTTGGATATTAGGCCCTTATCAGAGGCATTGCTTATAAATATATTTTCCCATTTGGATGGTTGTCTCTTAACCTTGTTGACGATTTCTTTTGCTGAGCAGAAGCTTTTTAGTTTCATGTAGTCTCATTCATTTATTTTTACTTTTACATCCCTAGCCTTTGAGGTCAAATTCATAAAATCCTCTTTAAGGCCAAGGTTCTTGAGTTTAGTTTCTATGTTTTCTTCTATGCATTTTATTGTTTCAGGTCTTATATTCAGGTCCTTAATCCATTTTGAGTTAATTTTGTTGTACCTATAACATTTAAATGGCATTTATTTATTAGGCTTTTGCTTCGTATCATTAATTTCCTTATTGGAAATATGACAGTGAGCCACAAGAGACCCCATTCCTAGCCTCATGCATT
The DNA here is from genome assembly GCA_028627145.1 of Eidolon dupreanum. NCBI lineage: Eukaryota > Metazoa > Chordata > Mammalia > Chiroptera > Pteropodidae > Eidolon > Eidolon dupreanum. The sequence goes on from CM053501.1 coordinate 89,319,945, forward strand.
ATGTGAATTATATTGATAGATACTTATATAACAGCTATTAAATAGGATTTTCAAAAAAGAAGCTGCATTTCATATGCTTTAAAGTACTGTGAATTTTTTTCATTCAACCAGATGGTACATTAAATCATCAACAGTCAGAAACTCATTTATCCATTTTCTTCTAACCCTTAGGCTAATTGAAAAAACAAAACTTCTGATAAAATTATGCTATTGCGTTTAAAGTTTTAAATTCTTAAAACTTTCATTTCTCGAGCTCAGGATTGTCTTCTAGTCAAATTACTGTTAAACCAATATGATAACTGGGTAATACATAGAGTGCTGAATGAAGACTGCAAATACCTGGCAATCACCTGCAAGAATCTAACTTCTACAGTGACTTCAACCCCCTCACAGTTACAGAGACATCTGTAACGGGCAGTGGAATGGAGAGGGCCATTGACTCGTTGACATTTTCCCTTTTTGAGCATTAGACTCCTTTGCAAAGAAGACAAAAGTGATAAGGAATGAAGAATAACATCTTTGGAGGATGTTGCATTACTTGAGAAAAAAAATACTAATTAAAAGCATGTCTCAATTTTATACTTCACAAATTATGGTGGAAGGCACAAATTCCCTGGTTCCAAACAATGAAAATTTGGTCCCTATGACTCAACAGTGGAATCAAAATATCCAATGCTTCATTTTTAGTTAGGCAATTTTGTCTATAAACTGTTCAAATTACATGGAAAGAATGATCTCAGAGTTGAAAGCAGTAATTTTGTTGTTAATTACTTTAATATTTAACTTAATTTTCTGTTTTCTTGTTCTTTAAAGATAGTTACAATGAACTGGTCTTTTGCCTACCCTCATTGAATTCCCACCCCAAACATACAGAAACAGAGTCATGACCTTAAGAAATGGTTTGTTTATAATGACAGAAGGAACAGAAGCCTGAGATAGCTCCCCACTTTTCATTGACATATTAGCCCAGTGATATTGACCTCAGTTCTGATACTATGTGTAGCTTTGTGTGTTTTCCACTCTTGTGTGTTTTCTCAGACCATAAAACCAAGGTTTTCCAAATGCTCCCAAGGAAGACTTGGTAACATATTTACAGCATGCACCCTGGATAATAATGTGAGTTTGTGGATGAGACAATGTCAAAGAATCATGTTATCATCATGGAGGAAAAATAGAGCTGCTCTTGATCAGCTTGATGCTACTAGAAGAGACCACAGAAGTAAAAAATTTGTGTCTGTGTTTTACTTCCTGTTAAGCATGTTTTGTATAAGAACAAACTATTAATTTTAACACTGCTTAGGCACTTTGGTGTTTCACTGAAAGAAACAATACAAAGCAAAAAAAAAATGAGAAATTTATCTCTAAAGAAATGATTTATATCTGTGATATACCTAGTGTTATTCCCATAACACTTTTTAAAGTAATGATAACAGATGAAAGTGTGGTAGTCATAAGACTGATTCTACACCAATGATATATTATTTCTCTACATAATCTTTAAACCTCCTAGAGTATAATGTGCAGTGAGCCATGATCTTTCTTAGCCCAGACCATGCACAGTATTGTTTTCCATTGATTTGCCTAATTTGGCAATACTATCCCAACTGTGAATGCCAGATATGTTGTACCGGATAATGGTTGATAATATTTGGAATACCTCTTAATGATGAAGTTAATGAAACTGTTAAAATAGAGAATAGTAGAAGTCATACTATTAAATGCAATGTACATAAATTTTTTCTATAAATTAATGCAAAAAATTCAGCCTAAGAATAATAGTAAGACCTGGAAAAATATTTTATCAATAAATTAGTTACATATATGCAAAAATATAAATGATCAAGTGTGGGGGTTTAAATACTAATTTTTAATTTTCTCCTAACTATTGCATTTTAAAACTCCACAGTGGCTTTTTCTGTTCTCTTTGGGTTTGAATTTCTTTTCTTGTGCTGCTGATTGTCTTTTGCCTCACACTGTTCGTGCGCACATCACCATGCTCTTGGCTGACCACACCCTCTAATTAGAGTCTGTATCACTAGGTGCAGAGAATTCTAAATCTCCCAATATTCAGAATTTACAATAATTACACATTGTTCAGTCATCCTTCTCAAAAAGGGTTATTTTGTCCTAAACACCATTTAAAAAATACTGCCATCAGTAGTTTTTTTCTGTGTGTGTTAATAAGGATAATTCATGATAATTGCTGTAATAAAACCCCCAAAAGCTCAGTGGCTTAGAACTATTTCTTGTTAATATCATAGTTTAATGAGGGTCTGGTGACTCAATTGGGCATCTCTTCCATCTTGGTTTCTGAATATTGCATTTCATCTCTTCCTACATAAATGAATGCCCTCACTTTTGCCTGAAGAGTAACAGCATGACAATACAGAATCCTATCATTTAGTCTACACAAGTCATATCCAGAATTTCCAGTTTATCCACATCAAGTGAGGTGTCCTCTTAATGTTTGTGATTGGTTCTTAAATTTCATTTTCTTAGCTATAAACGCATATATAGGGTTGACTCTGGGTTAGGTCTTGGTTTGCTTATGTAGGCAACCAAGTCATTATAGCCACTTCAGTCTAATGGCCATTTTATTTAAATATTTTGACACTGCAAGGATCTAGGCATAATATTTTTTAACATGAGTTGTATTCTTAATGTTGTTAAGTTTGTGCATTTTGATCATGTGTCTACATGTAGTTCCTAAGACATTTAAAATGCATAATTTTCTGTGTTAAAGTGTTAGAATGAGCAAATGTAATCTACTGAACCAACACTAACTTATCCTTAAGCAACAGACCAGGGGTCATTACTTGATGTTGTTCAGTTATATACATTGTGTAGCAAAAGGTTCTTCTGAATTAAGCAGAAGTACAACTTTTGAAGTAGGAAGTAAGCATCAGAATAAAGTGCTTCAAAATATAAAATACAACAAAACAAGAAGTTGTTTTTATGACTAATTTAAGGTTATAATCGTAGAGAATGCAATGTCGAAATTAAGCTTTGTTTTGGTATTTTGAAGATAGAACCACAAATATTCATTTTTAAATTTTATTAAATTTATTGGAGAAACATTGCTTAATAAAATTATATAGGTTCCAATACATTATCTGTTGCATTATGTGTTCACCACCCCCAAATCAAGGTTCCTTTGACCCCCTTTACCTTCTTCTACCTCCTCCCACCCACCTTTCCCTCTGGTAACCACCATATTTTTGACCGTGTCTATGAGTTTTTGTTTGTCTTGTTCATATGTTGCTTTCAGTTTTATATCTCACATAGGAGTAAAATTATGTTTCTTGATTTTTTCTGTCTGGCTTATTTTGCTTAGCATGATATTCTCTAGATCCATCCACATTGTCTCAAATGCCAGTATTTCAACTTTTCTTATGGCTAATATTCCATTGTGTATATGTACCACTTCTTTAACCTGTCACCTATCAAAAGTAATTTTGGTTGTTTCTGTGTCTTGTGAATAATGCTGCAACAAACAGAAGTGTACATTTATGAATAAATATTTTCAAATTTTGGGGTAGATACCCAGAAGAGGGATTGCTGGGTCATATGATAACTCTATTAATATTTTGAGGAATCTCCAAACTGTTTTCCATAGTGGCTGTACCAGTTTACATTCCCACCAGCAGTGTATGAGGAACCTCTCTAGCACTTACTTTTCTTGTTGATAATAGCCATTCTAACAGGTGTGAAGTAGTATCTCATTGTGGTTTTCATTTGCATTTCCCTAATAGCTAGTGAACTTGAAATCCTTTTCATGTATCTGTTGACCATTTGAATATCTTCTTGGGCTAAGTGTCTGTTCAGGTATTCTGCCCATTTTTAACTGAATTGTTTGTTTTTGTTGTTCAGTTGTACGATTTCTTTGTATATTTTTGATATTAACCCCTTATCAGAGGTGTTGTTTTGCAAATATCTTCTCCCATTCGATTGGTTGCATTTTTGTTTTGTTGATGGTTTATTTTTATGTGCAGAAGCTTTTTAGTTTGTTATAGTTCCATTCATTGACTTTTGCCTTTACTTCCCTTGCCTTCAAGGACAAAGTCATAAAAGTTCCAGGTCCATGAGTTTGGTACCTATGTTTTCTTCTATGCATTATATTGTTTTGAACTTATATTTAGATCTTTGATCCATTTTGAGTTAATTTTTGTGTATGGTGACAAGTAGCACTCCAGTTTCACTCTTTTGCTGATGGCTTTCCAATTTTCCCAGCACCATTTATTGAAGAAGTTTTCTCTATTGTATATTTTTGGCTCTTTTGTCAAAAATTATTTGCCCATATATACCAGAATTTATTTCTGGGCTCTCAGTTCTGTTGCATTGGCTTGTGTGTCTGTTTTTCCATCCTGTTTTGATTATTGTTGCTTTGTAGTAGAATTTGAAGTTAGGAAGTATGATACCTCTGGCTTTATTTTTCTCAGGATTGCTTTGGCTATTTGGTGTCTTTTGTGGTTGCATACAAATATGACTTTTGTTCTATTTCTTTCAAAAAATGCCATTGGGATTTTAATGGGGCTTGCATTAAATCTACATATTGCTTTAAATCTACATATTACATGAACTCAGAATACCTTTCATTTCTTTGTGTCTTCTTTGATTTCTTTTAATAACGTCTTATAGTTTTCAGTGCTTAGGTTTAGTCATTGCTTTGTTATATTTATTCTTAGGCTTTTATTCTTTTTGTTGCAGTTGTAACAAATATTCTAATGCTGTGCTAAAATTCTCCACAGTACTTTAAGTTGAAACACTTTTGCATTTTCAAAAACGCTAAACTAAAAATAAACTTCTAAATGATATATTATATAGATAGCTAAGTGATATCAAAGATAATAGGAAAATTAAACCTACTTCCCTATTTGTATTCAATCCATATGAGCATAGTTTAAAATTCACATCTAATGTCCAACAGACAACCTCACCTGATTCTGAATACATCTCACTCTGAACGAATATAAACTCTGGTAATAGCATGAGACAGATCGATTGTCCTAGCCTGCTGTTTGAATAATACAGCCTTGGAATTTTTATACTTCTTCAAAAATAGATCACTTAAGATATTTATATGCTTTCTACTTAGGAGAGTTTACTTTTTACTTGAAACAAATAAATTCAATAATTAGCCTTATCCATTTTCCTACATATTTAACCTATTTCGTTTCTAGAAATTTTAGTATTATGAAATTTTTTATTTAAAAATATTTGTTTCAAGACATAGAATTATACATTAGACAAAGGAGGAAAACATAAGGGTGTATAGACCAAAAAAGGTGGCGCACTTTCTTTTGGATGTGTGCACACACGCACACACACACTCACAGTTTCCCTCTCCTTTCCTTGCTCAGCCATGAAGGAACTTTTTTTTTTACCTCTTAGTAGACATGGTATGCAAAAGGCAACCCAAACCCTAGCATATATCTTCAATTAAATTTATGCAATTCTAGCTAAGTAGAACAGCTAGGGAAGAGATTTAATAATTTAATAGATGGGACTTTTGAATAACATTTGTGCAAAAAAATACAAAATAAAAACAAAGAGAAAGATCATGTTAGTTTTCTATAAAAAGCTTGAAGTTCATTGTCAAAGATATATCTAATTTTAGTCATCGATCCTCCTTTCTCGAATAATACAAACTTTAGTTAAAAGGACTGTGTAGATTTATTTATAGCTACATACATATGCAGTTTACATAGAAGTACATATACATGTCAGTTTTACTAGTTCTAATTGAGAAGAGCTTTGAAGGAATTTTCCTAGAATGAGAAATAGAAAATTTAGTTGAAATTAAAATTAAATAAAAGAAAAGGATTAAATCTATTCTGGGCAATTTTTAGAAGCAGTTTATGTATTTTATTGAAAAATGTCATATCATAGCTCAACAAATTGTTTTGTGTTAATCTACCATATTATTTCAATAGAGGTACTGGTTTCAAAAAAATATTACTCCATTTAAATGCTAATGCAGATACTACTTTGGAGGTCTCTCAAAGATTATGGGTTCTGAATATTCTAGTTATAGTACATTTGGCCTTTATAGATAAAATTTCTTTACTTCAGTTAAAAAGCTGTATCTATAAAAGGAAAATGACTTTGTCACTTCATTGGTTTCTAATATTATTAAATATTTATTAAAATTCAACAGTACACTAAGGATTTATAAAGTAAGACGAGAATGATGTTTACTTTAATTAATCTAGTATCTGAAGACTTTTAAGGAGGATAGATGTATGGTACACCTGCTCTGTATTGTTTTTCTGGGTGTAGATTGGATTCAGACTGACAGTAGCTCAGATCTGTTAACTTTTATTTTTATGGAATTAGAAAAAAGCACTTAAAATTTCCCTAAGTTCATTAGAGTAAGCTCCTAAAGTTGAAGACAGATATATACTTGAGATTTTCCTTACTGCTTTTGCAGTTTTGCTTTTTTAAAATTTTTATTTTGATATTTATTCTACTAAACATTGTTGGCATCCAGAATGATAAAAAAATATATATTTATAGCTCATATGAAGAGGCTGTAATATTTCTGTAATATATTGAACTGACAGAGCCTCATGAGACTTCTAAGATATACTTAGTGTGCCAGTAAAAACTTGAGTTCTTGCCAGAGAACTTAAGGCTCATTGACAATCCAGTGCTTTTATCAAGCTATCAATCACGGGGACAGACAGACATTCAAAATAGTTAAATTAGAAAGCTGTGCATCTAGCCAGAAAAAAAAAAAGACATACTGTGAACCTGAAATAAAAACCATCGTCTTCAATAGCTGCAGATAAATATGGACTCTGGTTGTAGAACTGTCGTTATCACGTTACTGCCGTGTAAATGATCGAATTCATCTTTTCTAATGTGTTTGCTGGAAATAATGGTTCTAAGGCATTTTCTTTAGAGCAGGGAAAAATCTCCCTCAAAATGCAGTCCTTCATGGTAAAGGGAAGATTTCACATATTTGTAGAAAAAGCATTTTTTTTTCCCTCAGGGTAGAGGGCAGGAAGGAGAGCACTTCTTTCTTGATAAGTGATTCTCCTATTATTGAGATATTTCTTATATGGTAAATAGCTCCACCCTTAAAGTGAATTTCTCATTGAATTTTCAGGGTTAAATGCTACCACACAAATATATGCAGACTAAAAACTAGGCATAAATTCCAACATTTAATATTTTTAAACGAATAATGGGAGAGTGGGAACGACTCTTCAGTACTACCTATGCCAAGAGATGACTCAACAGGCTCATAATAGTCTTCTCTTTGAATTACTATGAAATCTTCCTTGATGCAAAAAATTGTGATACTGTTTTCCCTCCACATGACAGAAAAGATTATTTTCCTATAATGTTTGCCTCTGTTCTTTTCTTATCAGCCTGTGATATATACAGTGGAAATACTTCATATCCAAAGGCAAATAAATCACCTGTTAATACTTGATGGTGAAGGTGCTGATGATGATGATGATGATGATGATGATGATGGAGATGTAGTTGGTGACGGGAATGGTGATCATCATGGACATGATCATAGTATCTAACATTGACCTCCTATGTCCTAAGCATTGTTCTGATCACTTTAAATGTATTATCTCATTTATTTATCACAGTGATTCTATGAGATAGCTAAAATGGTCAGTCTCAGTTTTAAATAAGAAAACTCATATATGGAGAGGTGAAATGCCTATATTAAAACCCTGCATGTAATTTAAAACTTGCAACATTCTAGCTCAATTCATTTATAGAGTGGCTTTATTAGTATTCTCATTAATATAATTAGCAATATATAGATATAGATCATTTGTTTATTTACAAGATTTTACAGTTAACTGGAATATCTCAAACAATTAGTTGTTAAACTCGAGCTTAAGATATATCTGCATTTTTATATCACTGGTAAAGAGTATCTGTATGTACTATCTCAAAGTGACCACTTTGGGTCACTGTTTAAATGGTTCATATAAACGGTCTTTAAATGTCACAGGTGAAATTATTCTGTTTAATATAAAATATCATGACTGCCTTAAGTTCTTTATGCAAAGTAAGAAATGAAGGCCATGGTGCAAATTTAGTAATTTTCCTTATTAGAAAATATTACATTCACATTTTGAATTATTTTAATGTAACTCAGTGACTCAATTATTCATTTCACAATGTTAGAAAAAAAAAGTGGTCCAAAAGTCATATAAAAGTATATATTAATATGAGCCAACTTGACAGACTAGATTAAAGTAGGAGGTTATTTGGAAACTTTCTAACATTTGTACAGTTACAGTGAGCTGTATTTATTTTATCTTCAATGTTGCCTAAAATGAGACTTCAATCTATAGGGAATATTATTTTCTCAGATTAGGCCACTTCCACTAGATGCAGCATAAATACTTAGGTATTTCAGGATGTTCAAAGAGATAAGCCCAATAATTCAAGACAGCCATCTTTTCCCTTCTCCCCAGGAAGTGCACATGATCCCTATACATAAAAATCATGTACTTCCTGTTATGGACTGACTGTTGTGTCCCTCTTTTCCCTCATTCTTCTCTCCCTCTCCTCATCTGTCCTTCCCCTCTCCCCACTCCTTTTCTCCTACTCTTCTTTCCTTCTCCCTGTCTCCCTCTCTCCCTTCCTCCCTACCCACCTTCCCTTACCCAGTGCCCAAAGAAGAAATCACATGAGGACAGAGTGAGATGGCAGCTTCCTCACAAGACAGGAAGGAAGTTCTCACCAGAAACTGACCATGCTGGCACCTTGATCTTGGATTTCTAGCCTCTAGAACTATGAGAAAATAAATATCTGTTGTTTAAGCCATCTAGTCTGTGGGCAGACCAATTTTGTTGTCTTAGTCCGAGTAGACCAATACAGTTCTTAAATATGATTTTTCTCCATCCCTTTTCATATCACTGTACAGTACAGTATTTTTTGTACTGAAATGTGGGACAGTGTAATACCTTAGGTTATAGTTACAAATTGTCTTTAGGCATTCCAGTTTCACTTCTGCATTTGGTGATTACATTTCACCTCAGCGTAGTTTTCAGGGGATGCAAGCATGGACTGCAGGCTATGAGAATTATACCTGGAGACATGGATCTTTCTTTCTAGATCCTTGACTTATTTTTTTAAATTGTTCGATCAAAATTTATCTAAGTCAAATGTGAGAAGTCAACTAATGAATACTTAGTTGTCCCCCCATCCCCACAAGCCTTGTAACAGAAAAATAGAAATGAGAGACTTTCATTTCCAATTTAGAATGGGGTTAGTGATGCTGAGAATAGTTGTGTTCTCTTTTCCCACAAATCTCATGCTTGAAAAAATGGCGCTATCTTGGAACTAATTTAGGTAGTAAGATATTCTTAAATTCATTTATACTTCTTCAGCTCCACTTTGAATTTTATTACTGTATGTGGCAAACAAAGAACTTAAAGCAGATCTAGTCTGGCAAGCTGGCATGAAACTTACCTATTACTGGTTGTGAATCTAAATGTTAGATGTTTGAATTAGACACTAATTTTATGTTGTTACTGGTTAAGAAATAGCTTCTAAAAATATTTTCTACTTCTGAAGTAGTCTCATTTAAATATGAAGGAAGTAGCCCTTTGCTCTAAGACACTGACAAATATTAAGCAACCTGAATAGTCTTGATAATCTATACGAATAGTCTTCTTAAGAATACTTATTTAGAGAGATTACAATATTGGAAAGCTCCTAAAGAGGTTATTAAATTATTAACCTGTACTAGACAGAAAGGTGAAATAAGATTTCAGTATATTGATTGGAGAATTCCAGGTTGTTAATTTCCAGTGCCATAGCTGTGGCATTATATGAGACCATATGTCTTTATTCACTGTTACGGTATAATTAGTATAGTTGTACCATTAGGAGAGTAAGGAGTAAAGATTATTTACACAAGTTATAAGTATGCCTTGTAAATACACAATCACTTATTCAAAAGTGTAGCTAATGTGATATTGATTCCCTAGCTCATTGTGGACCCAGTGTCAAGTCCTAACATTAGTCAGGTAAAGAAACTTTTCCTCAAGGAAAAGTTTAGTGAACGGTTTCATATTTTCTGATTTTGTACAAAACTACTTTTACAAAGTTTGAAGGATAATAATTTAGATTAAGCTGTTTTAATAGATTCTGGAGGTGGAATTTTTTCATCTTTGGTCAAGGTTCTCCCTGGAAGTATCTGCCTCTGGAAAAATTTCCATTAACCGTCTGATTCATTTAACCACCTGCAATTCTCAGAAAGCAAACAATACTGGCTGTCACCGGAGGCTTTGTATTGAAAAAAAGACCACTTTGGTCTTATAAGCCTGTGGATTCTTTTTCATCTGCTCACTGTGCTTAGGTAAATGGTATCTAACTATTTGCTCTGTACCACAGAAAGACTGTTTTTTGGAATTTATCCAAATTAAAGAACTAAGATTCCATAGAAGTACATCTGACTCCAGTCAGCTCCATTCTCCACTCCCTCTATGTTTCCTAACTTGCTCTCCATTCTAGATGTGCTTTTCTTCTCTGAAATACCTGTCTCCTTTATGCATATCATTATTTCGTGGTCATTTATTTTACCTGCCTGCCAGAATCCACAGAGAAAGAGAATATGCTCTCATTACAACGTGCATAGGCAATTTTGGAGATTTTGAACTATAGTTGTGCATTTGTTGAACACTCCCCTACCTTCTCCTGCATATAGGTATTGCATGCTTTATTTTATCCCCCCTAATAATTCAACTTTGGAGTGTAAAAACACAGATGCTGCATTGGGATTAGCAATATTTTTAAGTGTAGCCATTCTAAAAGTTTTTGGTTTTGTTTTTGTTTTTTAAAAAAAAACATCAAGGATTTTCAGAACTATATATTCAGGCATGTTGAAAAGTGTCCCAGGTCCTTGCCTCAGTACCTTCTACTTTCTGCTCTAAATTGAAGGTAAAGAATGTTAAAAAATCACAGGGCTAAAGAGCAATTACCAACATAAAGATAACTTATGGAATTGATTAGATAACTCCTAAGTCCATTGAGAAAACTATGCACATTTATATTGGGTGAATTGTCACCAATATTGCATTTTTAAAAGTATATACATCCTGAAAATACCTGGCATTGTCATTTGGAGAGTTTCTCTTCGCTCACTACACCCTCCACATGAACACTGCATAACCTAAGAAGATATACATTAGATGGCGAGATACTTTATACCAAAGGAAAAAATATTTTCAAAGATAATTATTGTGCCCATACTGTTTTATTTTTAACATTCTACAAGATTCTTTTAAATTAGTACAAAATATAAAACTATGAGTTGGCTACAATGTGAGAACCTCACAGTCAAAATCATGATGCAAGAATCTCCATGTTAGTTCACTGTACATGAAATTGAGGGTAAGATAAAGCCACGTGTGGAATTAAGGGCTGTCTGCCTTGCAAAGTATTGCCTCCCTCAGGATTTTTTTTTTATAGAAATTCCTAAGTGCATTGAGAAAACTGAACTTTCATACTAAATGCACCAGTGGATGTTATTGACCTGACTTGGTAGTTAGCTGTGGAAGTTAGCTGACAACTTACATAAGATGTCTCATTAGAGAAATTTATCTTCTCTGAGAGCCACATGGTATTGTGGACATGAAATAATGGGATAGAGAAGGGCAGTGAATTCTTTATAACATCTCCCTATTCCGTGGTAATGGAAAAAAACAAAACGAAATGTAAACTTAGAGGGCTGGTTTTTGCTCATGCTTTATTGATTACTGTTTTACGAAAACAGGCCAAAACTTTCATCTGATTGGATTTCAGTTTTGTATTCTACAAAATAGAAATTAAAATAGTCCTTGTTCCCCCCCACCCCACAGGAATTTTTGTAAGTAATCAGAATGAGTGTGTTGTATGTGTGTCGGGAGTGGGGGAGAGACAGAGAGTGAGAATGAAAACATTTTGAGAAATGTAAACATCTAAATGTTAGATAAAAGAAATAGAAAATAGTTAGAAGGAATATGTTCACTTTTCTTAGGAAGGTCATTTCAGTTTTACCCCCTAAATCTTTGTATTTTGCATAGTGTAATACTTCTTTATGTCCAAACCAGTCAAAATAAAACATGATTTTATCAAGTGGTTATAGTACTGGACTCAGCTGGCCCTTCTAAAAATTTAATTTCTGTACTTACTCTGAAATTATGCTTCTTAATTTGATGGAAACAAGATTCTTTTTTTAAAACAATGACACTGGTATTTTGATCACATCAGGCATCTCACTTCTTTTTTATCACACCAAATTTGTATTTGCTTTACAAATGTGGTTATTTCTCACCTCCCACAGTTGTATAGTCAACTTGCTCTATCACTTCAGTTCACTACAATTTGAAACACAGGAGGGCTTTGCACATTCAACCATGAGAGGGTTCCCCCCCCATTCTATTCTTATATTCAACCCCTATTTGGTTTGGAAGCATGAGAATATTTTCTTTCAGTCGCCTCTCAGAACCTCACTAGGTTTAGAAATTGTGGAGTTAATAGAAGTTATTTTCTGTAGCAGTAACATTTTGGAGGCTGATAAGAGGCTTCTATTGCTGTCCTTACCTTTTTAATTCAGTCTTAGAAATGATTAAATATTCTTTTTGAAAAGGTGGGTGACTGGTATCAACATCGTAAGTTTCTTTTAAAATATTTTCAGATAACATGCTCTAAATGGTAATATTTGAAAAAAATATGTGGCTCTCCAGAAGGTGGAAACTTATTGTGTATATCATCATTATAACTAAGACAGCTATAAAAATAAATATTGCCTCATATAGATCAAGTCATAAGATGTATATAATTAATGGGGTTGTCATTCCTTGGAATATATGGTTTTAACATGTTAATTATGATTTATACTAGAATCAACTTTGAAAGTAATAATTTGTTCATAGGTGATATGTTTATAAGATATGCTAAAATATACATTTAATAAATGATTCATATGTGTCCTATGTTCTCTAAGTACTTTATACATAGTATATAATCTTAGGTGTTATATTAAAATAGATTTTATAGCAATTATTAAATGCCTACTTTTATTTTATTTTATTTATTTTTATTTTATTTAATTCATTGGGGTGACATTGGTCAATAAAATTATATAGATTTCAAGTGTACAGTTTAATAATACATCATATGTACATTGCATTATGTGTCCGCTACCCAAAATACCTATTTTTAAATGAGAGACTTAGAGGTATTAAATAACTGGTTGAAGGTTCCCCAGCTAAAAAGATGTGGACCCAAGATACAAAGTGAGGAAAAAATTTTCTCTTACCCGCTCACATACAGCTTCCTCTGTGTCTGAAGCCTATTCTATATCCTTTATACCTCTTCCTGGTAGAGTAGATATACAGTAATAAACAAACTATAAATGAATTAACTTTATATAAAGATCTTAGCTTTTCTCAGAATATTTCAGTATATGTACATGTACTGTACATAGCAGTGAAGCATGTGGCAGGATCAAGGTGTGTGTCTTTAGGATTGCATCTTCAGTGAATATCTATAAGCACATAGTCTACTTCATTTGTCTCTTCATCTGGGACTAGAATTGACATGCCTGTTAGACATATTCCATTTGTCTGAATGACATTTGTCAGTTTTTCAGTCTAGCAATTTACTTTAGTAAGCATCTAATGTGTCTACATATATCATAGTTCAACCTCAGAGTGCTTGCTTTGTCCTATTCCATTTTCCATTCCTTTTCCATCTAAAATATTTAATGATTTCTATAATAATGACAACGGATACAAGTGATAGCCTAACAGGCTTATCTGATATGCTCGAAGATATACTAGTGTTTGTTTTTTTCTCTTTTCTCTCATTATTTAATTGTGCTTATAGTATTATTAATCTAGATATGATACTGAAATCAGGAGTGATTGAATTAGGCATACACTTACTCTAAAATGTGTTTTCATTGTAAACACATACCTAACATTTTATAGGTATATTAACCTCAAAAAATATGTTGTGTCACTGAGGTACCATATCTAACTGGTCTTTCATATCCAATTCACTGAATTCAAGGCCATAATTTTTGTCACCAGTGTTTTATTATAAGAGTCTGAGAAGCTGATTTAGGCATAATTTAATTGATGCAGTAATTGCCACCAAACTAGCTCTCCTGCTAAAAAAAAAAGTTTATACCAACAAACTTTTCAGATGTTGGACATAAGCACATTATTATATGGTATCTGAGAAAAAGAAAGTTGCTCAGGTGGTTCTAGCACTTTGACTGGAGGCCCTTTTCAAACTTCAGTGGAATTGGAAAGTGATGCTGGTGCTGAGTAGGGAATCCTTGAGAAGGTTGAGATTGGAGTTCATGGGCTATAAGGTTGGCTGGGATTTGAGTGGCAGAATACCAGAGGGGAGGGAGCTAAACAGAGAAGGAGGTCCACAAATTTATGTAGGAGTCTCCTTAAGTTCTTGACTGTATTATATATGGTGAATATGAATTGTAAGTCTCCATGAATCTCAGATAAAAATTACTTTGGGACAGTGAAAACAGGACAATATACTGGGATATGTAAGAATATCAAACATGCAAATAGCCAAGAGACCTATTTGCATACAACAGGAATTCAGTTAATCCCTTGAAAGGCCATGCCTAAGGATTAAGTTGACTATAATGAGAGGTCTTATAGGTTTATCTTAATTCACTTAAAAACAAATATCTACAAAATAAAGCTGATCCATTATTAGTAACTGAACTGCCTCACCACCACTCCCCTGCCCCCTGCCCCCTGCCCCCCAAAAAAACTTAGGAATGTTTAAAGGAACACAATAAAATCTGTTCTCAACATTATAACATTTAGAATGTCCAGCATACAATAAAATTTGTAAAGGGACTCATAAACCAGGAAAAAAGTAGTCTAAAGATATACAACTAGAGATGTAAAGTTGTTGAAATTAGCATCAAGTGATTTTATATAGCTGTTTTAAATTTGGTAAAGAGAGTTAGGAAGAAAAGGAAGACAATGAGAGAAGAGATAGGGAAAAATATAAAAATATATCAAATAAAAATTTGATTGGAAAAGTCAATATCTGAAATGAAGAATTCACTAGATGAACTTAGTAGTAGGTTACTGAGATCGTAATTCTGTATTTATTGAAAATATCCTTCAAAAATGTGGAGGGAGGAGTAAAGAAATATTTGAGATAAACCTGTGCTGAGAGATTTACCACTAAGAGACCTGTATCACAAGATATATTTAAAAGAAGTTATGATGTCCAAAGACATTTATAACAAACTAAAACTCAGCTCCACATAAATTATCAAATGGAAATGGTGAATATGCATATAAATATAAAAAGATGTTTTCTCTTTAAATTTCTTTGAAAAGAATGACTGCTTAAAAGAAAATAATAACAATGAATTTTAAGGTTTATCAGAGAAATAGAACATGTATGATAAGAGATAAAGGTATGGGAGGGGAGTTAAAGTGAGGCTTGATGTTATAAGATTTACACTATATCTGAAGTGTAGTAATATTTACTGATAGTAGATTGCGAAAAGAATAAAGATTATCTTGTAATTCCTACAACGATTTAAAAAAATTCTGCTAAAAATTCAATAGAGAAGGTAAAATTACTTGATGAAAACAGGAAAGGAAGAGAGAAAAATGAGACAAATAGAAAACAAATAGCAAGGAATTAGAATAAAATCATTTTATATGAAGTCTGACTATCCATTACTGAGGACAACCACATGATGTGAGTGATATCAGATTAGAACCAACCAGCTCAGTGCAGTCAACCCACAAGAACATGACAAATCATAACTTTTTATTTTAAACCAGCAATTCCTGACATGACTGACTCCTCAACAATAGCTAACTGACATGGAAGACTCCTACTACAGGGAGAAAACAAGCAAAAAACAACAATCAACAAAAGTAGTTGCAAAGAGTACACACACATACACACATATTTAAACATGTCAGGAAATAATTGATAAAAGAATTCAGGTGACCAGAGGATTAATGATCTCAAGCACCTATGACAGTGGATAATCTGAAAGAATATATATTACGTAATAGGGCTGTGCTGGATGTAATAAATAAGGACTTCTCTGCATTTTACTTGGGAGATAGAATTTTATTCGAATCTAAACTGAGACATGTGAATTATGAACAGTGCTGTATATACTTTATAAGAAATGCAAAGTATATGACTTGAAGTGAAATAATACTTAATAAAACCTAGTATCATTTATATTTAGAAGTCAAGGGAACAACCAGAAGTTCTATTAATCTAATTAACTTGATTATAATAAGTACTTTTACTTAGTTTTATTTTATAGCAATTAACTGTGCTAGAATAACAACTATTATATACTTAACTATATTATCATTAACTAGCATTGTTTTAAATTATAAGCCTATGAAGAAAGCAGACTAACTTGAGCTTATAAACATCATTTATTACATTATGTCTTGAAAAATGATATCCCAAATATTAGAGAACTAGCTTATAGACAGATAATTAAATGTGAGAATTAATTTTGTTTCATGGAGATCAATTACCTTATGTAAACAATGTTATTTAAGCTTTGTAGTTATAAACGACATACATATTCAAAATGCCACGATTATCTTCTGTGAATAAGAAGTAGGTATGTATTTTAGTCAGATGACCTGCTGTTTAGAGGAGTGCTAACGTTTGCTTATCCTTACAATGAACTTTCAGTTCCAGGTCAAGTTGTAGCTAAGCATCTGCTGTGGCCATATGTCAGTAGATTGCCACCAGGTGAAATTTGTAATGTGACACACCAATTTCTAAAAATTATCACAGGAGATGCTAAAATACATAAGGCTCCCCTGCTTGGCCTCCCAGTCCTCGTGGGAGAGACAGTTCTGCATTTCAGCTAATATTATTTTGGTTCCTGCCATGAAGCTGGAAAATATTTCCTGCTGTATAGAATCTCCCACTGGCATCTAGAAAGTGAGCATAAGATTAACAGTTGGAGAAGGAATTTATTCACCATGGGAAAATATTTTTGAGGACTAGCAATCAAAAATGTGAAAGGTGACAATATATTTTTTTATTACTTATGCTAAACTGACCCTATGTTTCTGACTCTCAAAGACTCCAAAAAAGTGATTAGATTTAACTGATATTTTGAGATACCTATGGTAGTTTAACTACTTTCTATAAAGCATGAATATCTTTCATTCAGTAAGATACTTCCAATCCCTTAATTCCTAGAAGTTTTATATCACACTTAAGCTGTTGTGTTTATTTTTCATTAATATTGGTCAGTTTATTTGCTTTTTAAACAGAATGAAGTCTCCATCTTTAATAAATTAAATACATTAAAATGTTACCATAGTGTTAAAAAGTTCAGCATTAAAATATTTACCACAAATAATTTAAAAATAAATCCAAATATTTATTTTTCATATTCAAGTTCTCAAATGACAGTTTGGCATGGAATAGGAATGAAGGCGTTTAAGTGTAGAAACATCAGAATAGCATTTTATATTTGAAATGTACGTGAAAAGCATCCATCTTGATATTAAAACTATATCCATTAGATTGCTGATTTTTAAGAGTTAAAGCTTTTTCTCATCTGGAAGAAGAGAGGTTGATAATGTTTGTATCTAATTTGGAAAAATGATCTGTGGCAGACAGAATTCTACGGCACCCCAGATTTCCTGCCCCTGACATATATACCCTATGTTATCCCCTCCTCTTGAGTTTACTGAACCTTTGAATATGATGGGATGTTATTCCTGTGATTAGATTATCAAGTAGTTCACTGTGACTTAATCAGAAGGGAGATTATCCTGGGTAGACCTGACCTACATGAACCATTTAAAAGAAAGCAAAGCATCAGAAAGATGGTCCCCTGTTAGCCCTAAAAAAATTGACTGCCATGCTGTGAAGACCATGGAGAGAAAACAATGGGTGGCCTCTTGGAGCTGAGAGCCTCCGTCCTATAAAATTACAAAGAAATGAATTCTGCCAGCAATCAATGAGTTTGGAAAAGGACTCCAAATCTAAAATGTGATTGCAGTCCTTGCCAATGCCTTAACTTCAGCCTGGGGAGACCCAGAACAGAGAACCCAGTTAATCCATGTCTGGACTCTTGACCTGAAAACTATAAAATAAATGGTGTTTTACACTGCAAAATTTATGATAATTTGTTACAGGGCAGTAGGAAAGTAATCTGTGGTCATATTGAGCTTGTACTCTCTCCAAAGTATTAAACTAAGAGTGATAGCAAGCATACATATCCAAGTCCAGTAGAAATAATACCAAGCCAGCCTCAACTAACTTTTGTTCTTTCTCAATTGTGAAAAGCTATGTGCTATACATTTGGAAGGCGTGAAGTTTGTATTTTTTGAGGTTGAAAATATAGTGATTAGATGAATAATGCATATATGTTACGTGTTATATATCATATATAATATAGTATAACTCACACATATATGTGTGTGTATCTGCAGAATAACTACTCAAAACTCAACAATGCAAACTATAATGCATCTTCTATTTAAGAGGGAAAAGATTTGCATGTGACCCAAGTTAGAAAGCAGGACAATACCACTCAGTAGTTCAGGTTGTGGAGCCAGGCGGTGTGGGTTAGAAATGCAACCTCTAACTCATATTGCCTAGATTCCTAAACAAATTATTTAATCTCTCAGTGCTTCAGTTTCTAAGTCTATAAAATAGGGATAATATTAACTTTCTAGTGTTACTTTTTTGAAGACTACATGAATTAGAGTATATAAAATCTTTGTTTCTCACACATAGAAAATGCTTATAATTAGCTTAACTGTATGTCAGGAGTGCAGAAGACCTCAAGTGTTGCTTATATAAGATTACTACAAATGTTTATTTTTTGTTACTTGCAAAATTATACTTAAATTGAAATAATTCTTCTCAAAAATGTAAACTCTAAAACTGAAGTGTTGTATTTCATGCACAGTATGTTTAATTCATGTATGACTCAGCTAGATGCATGATTTGTCAGGGTCTTTAATGTTGATTTTAAATCTAAAATTAGCAACTGATTTATTTTGTTTCCTCATTTCAACATTTGATCTTCTTATATTCCATTCAAGTTACTTTATTTGCATGTCTTTAAACCATTGTTTGGTTTTATCATGTGGCCATATTCAAAGTTTGCTTGTTTATTAAACTGCGAAACTGAGTTCATCAAAGGAATAATGAATAGTACATATGGCAATCATTATTTTGATTTTCAATAAATAGAGTAAATTGCATCCACAGTTTGTTACTCATTTCACTTTAAATGAAAGAGATAGCTTTTCCAATAATTATTCTATTCATTGACAATAACCAGTCTGTTACCTGGATATCAAGTAATGGTTCTATTATATATCCATAAGTATAACTTTTCAACAAAAGGAGACAGTTATTAAATTGATCTTTTCTATGAAAATTAGCATTGAGCAGTATAATTTAAACAATGCAAAAAGTAAACATTGTCCCTGTGGTAAACAAAATAATGTATTTCCTCACTCCCAGCATATCTACTTCCTAACCCCAGGAATGAGTAAATATGGTCTGTTACATGGCAAAAGGAAACTAAGATTGCAGATGAAACTAAATTTGCTGAACAGCTGACCTTAACATAACAAGATTATTATAGATTATATGAGTGGGCCCGATGTTACCACTTAAAGGTGGAAGAGATATGCAGAAGAGGAAGTCAGGTTGATGCAATGTAAGGAGGATTCAACCCGCCCTTGTGAAGTTGGAGAAAGGTGCCTTAAGTCAAGGCTTCAGGGTGAACTCTACAAGCTGGAAAAGTCAAGGAAACCAGCTTCTGCCTTAGAGATTACAGAAAGGACACAGCCCTTACCATCCCCTTGATGTTAGCCAGGCAAAACCTATATCAGACTTCTGTCCTGCAGAACAGTGAGATAATAAATGTACCTTGTTTTAGGCTACTACATTTGTGGTAATTTGTTAAACAGCTGTGGAAAACTAATATGATCCTGTTTCTAAGGAGTCTTCTTGCAGATTCATAGTCCAAGGTGCAAATTGAACACCTATAACCATAGACACACGTACTTTTCAGACAGTGTATTTTGCAGAGGAGGAATATTTCATGAGCCCCCATTAGAGAAATGTTACAAGTGTGACAAGTCTGCATATAGCATTTGATGTCAATTTCACAAACCCCAAGCAAGTTCCTTTGGAGGAAAAAAATGTTAGCTTGATATATCCCATGAATCTACTTTATATCTTTAATAGTTTTCTGGGTCATTTTAAATTTTACTTAAACTGTAATAAACATCATATAGTTTCCCATTTTTTCACAGAACAGCTTAGCGATTGAGTCCCATTATCCATTGTTCATATTGCTTATTCAGGAGAAATTATATATCTATATCTATATATCTATATACCTATATATCTATATCTATATATATAAATATATAGATATACATACACACACACACACATATATATATATATATATATTTTCCTTAGCCTTTCCAAAAATGAATAAAGGGACAACACTTTGGTTTGGTTTTAGAAATATATGGCTATATATTCACTCATGGATTTGCCGAAATGCAGTGGAATGTTCCTTTTTTTCTCCCATGCTCTCAGAAGAACATTCTTGCTTTGCCTGCCAGCATTTGAAGAGGAATGAAAGAATTAGTTCATAAGGTATGAAGGAGCAGGAAATTCCTTCCTAAAGTTGTCATGTTATCTTTCTGGCCACCTGGCCTGCATTTTGACACAAGAGAGACCAGTTTAGTTTATTATTTAAACCTGAACACATTAGTTCTTCAAGAGAAGTCTAAGACTCTAAAGCAGTACTTCACTGCAGACAAGAAATTACTATGACCTTGACTACATGTTCCATTAATAGTGAACTCTTTTCATTTTAAATGTCTATTTATATTAAAGCAGCAGGTGGTGTTGAACGTAAGAGCAATCGTGACCTATTTAAAGATTGTTATTTTCAACATTGTAAGTATTGAGAGTTATTTGGTTTATTTCCAGAATGAGAATGTGGTACATATTAGAAACATCAGCCTAAAATATGACAAAACATTTCTTAAAAGATTTACTTTAGAATTTTTTGAATAGTTTTTACATCTGTCAGATAAAGCACTGATTTCAAAAGTTCTCTTTCATCCCCTACTCCTTTCTTAAAGAAGCACTGTTAACCAACTCCAGAAAAAAAAGAAGCTAGTACAGTAATCAATTGGACCCTATTGCTTCCTGCTACATTAACATGTGACATATAGTATGGAATTGACAAATTAAAAATTTTTCCAAAATGGGACTGATAAAGATAAGAGTCAACACACATAGTGCTTACTATGTGAAAGCACTGTTTTAAGCATTTTATAGGTATTAATTTACTTAATTGGCATAAGAAATAGAGATATTATTGTTTACATTTTACAAAAAATAGTTTAAGTAATGTGCCCAGAATTATATAGTAGACCTGGTAAGCATATTGCTAGTAGAGAAAATTCATTTTCTGTGCTTTTATCCAAAACTTAAATTAAAATTAGTTTGGGGTCTGGTTGCAAGTAACAGAATACATTCAAGAAAGAAAGGACAAGACAGCAACAAAATATACTTTAAGGGCATAGTAGCACCTCTTGGGACACAAGGACAGGAGGTACTAAGGAAGGGCTTGGAGCCATGCAGTAAAAAACTGTTAGAATCACATTTTCATCTTTTTTATCTTTTACTTCTGCTGCTTTAGTCTTTCTTCTGTCTAGATGAGTCTTCTCTGCTCTCTTCTCTTCGTGGTTGACAAAAGGTAACCCCTACATAGCTCTCATGTCTCATGTCTTCCATTCCATGACTAAACCATATGAAGCTTGTCCTCATCATACAATCCTAGCCTGAGAAACTAGATTGATCAGACTTAGTTTAGGTACCAATCTTTTTCACAACAGTTCTGCTGTTAATGACTTGACTTTCAAATACCCTCAATTAAAGAAACAGGCAGAAGCAATTGACTAGAAAATACCTTAATTTGGGGAAATGCAATTTTTCAAAGTAAACTAATATATTTGTTATATATTATTAATTTAAATTCATGTACTATCATCAGTCTGCTGTGCAGATTATATGACTACACAAAAGAACATGAAAACTAAAATAAAAAGCTTTTTTTTTTTTTTTCGCTCCCAGTTACCCCCTCCAACACACCAAAAAAAAGTTAAAAGAGCACAAAAAAAACTCAGTAATTTGAGGAGGTATCTACATAACTATATTAAATTAGTGTATATATATATATACATATATATAAAAATATAAAATTTACTTGATTTATACTTTTGTAATGTACTTTAAAATAAATATCATTATAAATGTAAAATAGGTAATTTATTATAATCCCAAAATTCTTTGTTCTCTGTTTTTTGGTTATATGAAAATTCTTGATTTCTTGAAAGAATAAATTTCGTTATTACAAAAATATGATTAAAAAAATAACCAGGTGTAATTTGAACAAGCCAGTTATGGTACCTGCTTCTAGCACATTTTCTGACAAGATACTTTTGGAAGCTTACTATTAAAGAGCTAAATTCTGCATAAAATATAAGTACTATGAATTCGAGGGCACATGCAGCACATTATAGAAAATGTTCACTGGCCAAAATAGCACTACGGTTATGGGATATTAGGGTGTTCTGTGGGGTGGAGAGATAAGACCATGGGCCATGAAATGGGCCTACATCGGTGGCACACCCTTGATCCTACCAGTGGGAAATGAAAATTCATTGAGAGAAAGCATTATTAATTTAGGCCCCAAGTTTCTACAAATTACTAATTACTAAATAATAAGCTTACAATCAAATATTAATATATATATACACACAATCACATGAAAATTTATGGGAGTAGGAAAGCAACAACAGATTTAGACCCTCATGGACTTTATTGTTGACATATCAAGAAATAAATATAAATTAACTTTGAACTGTATAAGGAGGTAAAATGTAGAAAAATGAATGTGACCTAGCGACAAGAGAATAGGTGAAAAAACACCCATGAAATGCTATATACATTTTAATGCCATTTTTTAAAAAACTAAGAATAAAAAAAGGCAAACACTATATTGTTTAAAGGTAAACATGTGATAAAAATATAAATTAGAAGGCAAAGGATGATAAGTTCAAAATTCAGAATGTTATCACTTTTGGACAGGGAGGCGAGCCATCAGGGATTGGGAATCGTGAGTGAGGAAAGTATTAGATGTAGAGACTTACAGAGTTATAGTCATTTTGCTGTTCTTAAATTGTCTGTAGGTTCTCAGGTACTCTATCATGCTTCATAATTCATGTGTCACATATATTTTATATATAGAGAGAGATATCAAATATTTAAAAACAATAAATAAAACTAAATAGGAATATGTGATTCTGTAGTCTAATATAAAATTAAATACTGTTTTATAAACAAATTTAAACTTTATATTTTAGATCAAGGAATCACAAAGCCTAAATCAGCGTCTCCCAGGGAGCCATATATTCCTGAAGGTTCTGAAAATTTCTCCTCTTCTACTTCTTCTCCGTCTCCCTATCCCACTCCTCCTCCTTCCTCTTCTTTTTCTTGGTGATTATCATGAAAAAAATTTAGGTGTCTGTATTTATTTCAATTTAAGTTTAAACAATTACTAGTGGTATATTTTGCATCGTTTCAATGATTACCTTAGAACTGGAAGTTAATTATAACTATAATGGCTAGATCATAGAGTGAATTCAGCGAGTATATTTACTTCTATGTTTATGTTTTGTCGAGTCAACAAATCATTTTACTTTTTAATGGTTTCAGGTTAATGAGAAAAGAATAGAGATCAAGGGAAAAGTAGACAGTATTCTTGCTAAGCCAAGGCCATGGGACTTCATAGCACACAGTATAAACTCAAATTTTAGAGTACTTTGAATAACAAAACTAAAATTGATTCAAGAATGGAATCATCATATACCTGACACTAGAGTAAGTATATTATACTCGAAAAACCCATACTACAATGCAGTATATATATATGCCTTACTGTTGAATTGTACACCTGAAACTTACTGGATTTCATTAACCAATGTTACCATAATAAAAATAGATAAAATAAATTAATTAATTTAAGAAATAAAATAAAAACTAAAAAAAAAAAAAAAAAAACCCATACTGATGTGGTAACACTGGTTTTATATTTTATGTGGTGATTTAGTTTTACCAAAACATTATCTGCCATGTTGTATTAATTTATCATCTAATTCATCAATATTTTATTGTAATTTATATTTAATTAGTAATTGTTGGCTTTATGTTTGTATAAATGACATGAGTTTATTACTAGTTTCATGTTTCAGTAAATTTAACTTTATAGTTAAATTATTTGTCATCACTGAAAGACAGCTAAATATTTTTTATCTCCTAAAGGCCACGTATCTTGTTAAACATGGGTAAGATCACCAGATCGAGTCTCAAAAAGTTCAGGTAGTTTCGAAGAGTGGTGTATTTCTGTTGACTTAAATTATCATTTGAAAATCTGAGGGACTCATAACTAATAGAATACAAATTTCACATATCAAATCATAGTCATAATTTACTAAAATGAAATTAAACCAGTGATGTTAGATAGGTGGTGAGAAGGCAAATGAACTTACACTCCCACATCGAACATTTCACACTGCCACTTTTTTTTATTTTTATAAAAAAACTTGGAAGATACTATATGAACTTCTCATTACAAAGATATTGTAACTACTTGTGTAAAGTACGACTAATGTGGGGTATTCTTGCACAGCATTGCAGCTCACTGCACATAGCTTGTTACAATATAGTCATGTTTATTTTTATGAATTTATGAAGTAAATGAACAAATCCTGTAGGCATCTATTTTATATATAATCAGAATTGCTCTCTTTCAATGAAAGATATATTCTGGGATCCTAAGTTCTAGAAACTAGTGGTCTCTTCTGGTCTATGTCTGAATCTCTCATTCTTCCTTTAATCTCCTGGCATTTTCTTGCTAAAATGCTTCTTAGAAGTGCATCCAGATATATGAATAACCAAGATGTCTTCTGAAACCTGTGCCATTTTACTACTATTTAATTAATATTTTTTAAAGTTAATAGCTTATTAAGTTCGAGATTTTGTATCTGACTCCAATGTATAATAGATATGAAATTCCAAGGATGAATCACCATTTGTAGAATCTACAAAAAAAAATTTAATAAAAATAAATTTATCTTAGTTTTTTGAATTTTCTCACCTCAAGTATATCTGAGGAGAGAAGGAACAGAGAGGGTCTGGGGAAGAAGCTATTGGGAAGATATATTTGGATATAAATATGATGTGATTTTCTTTCCTTTCTCTTCTCCTTCCCTCTACTCGAACATTTTTGTGGGGTGCAAACTCTCACAGGATCTATGGAGAGCATTATATGTGATGCTTTCATTTGGGAGGGAGAGCTGACTAGGACCTGACTCCCACCTTGGAACTCTTGCAAAAGAAAAAGGACATAATGAATCTTTGGAGAATGAGGCTATTTTGGAGTCAGCCTACCTACACTCCCTGGAGGTGTTCTAACAATGGACACACGCCTGTAGGGTTCTCCCCTAGCCAGTGTGAACTGTACAGACAGCAGGCTGTTCTGACTTCTGTCCAATAGCGCCACCTGGAGTCAGGGAGGGAACACAGCAGCAAGAAGCTAAAAGTACATATTCAGAGCTCCCAAAAAGTGGCCAAAAAAAAAAAAAAAAAAAAGCAAAAACAAAAACAAAACAAAAAACAAACCAAAACAATAACAACAACAACAACAACAACAGCAACAACAACAACAACTACCTGAATAGAAGTTAAGAGAAAGGCAGGAGAGAGGGGGCAAGCAGAGAACCTCAGAACTCAAGAAAGAAACCCTCTGAAAATATGTCAGGCCCCTGGACTGTTTTATGGTTAAAATAAGAACCATCCTTACCTTGAAAACAGCGTCTAGAAAAGACGGTGGGAGACAGTTGCTTATGAGAGAAGTTTAGATGAATAAATAGAAAAGCCAACTATACCCATAATTTTAATCCTGAAGACTTCCAGTCTGGAACAAGCTGGTGTTAATGTAAAGTGGTAAAAATATGCTATTAAATCAAAGTTCAGAGTTGTGATTAATATCTTGGACTAAACATTCTGATTACCAAATTGTGCCTGTAATAGCAATGTAAAGTATCTGTAGAACAGATTTTATCTAAAAGTGAACAGAAATGTCCTGACAATTGCCTAAGTATATTTTAAAGGGGCAGTGAGTGACAAAAATAAATTTGCATTTGGATACATCAGAAAGAGTCATTGCACCTCCAGGTTACATGAGAAAATGTAAAAGTTTTCTTAAATGAGCTAATTTAGTTTTCTATTATACACTGTAAAAATGAGAGGCAATGTTCTTTAACAGGGTTGTGTATGGCTTTACTTCTGTTTCCTCTATTTCTTTTGGATTTATTATTCAAATTCTGTTTTCTGACTAAAGGTGAATGTAAGGGCAAACATCACTATCACAAAAATTATCTTTCTAAAGATAATTTTGACATTTTAACAAACCTTTCTTATTACAATTTAACTTTTAAACATTTTAATATTTAAGTGTTAAAATCTTAATATAATGAAGAATAGCAATCTCTGCACTGTCACCTGCGAGACTTTTGTTGTAGACCTGTAGTACACATTTGAAATATTATGTAGTTGTTCATTTTCAGCTGAGATCAGAGGAAAAGCAAGGTACTTTTTTCCCCTCTTTAATAGTGAATGTCTAAGATTACATCTTATCTTCTCTTTAATGTATGGATTTGTAGCTATCCTCCTGGTGGGATGCAGTTTCATTTAAGCAATCTGAGAAGTGAAGTTTATACGTTTCTTGAAGAGGCCTTCTGGATGTTCTTAAGCAGATTTAAGGCTGTCATTTTCAGTTGTATTTTGTCTTTGATTTCTTTTACATTTGCTCCACTTGCTGCTTTACAAAATCACCAGAGTGCTTACTTAGCCTTAGGTGTATAAATTTGGCAATGGTGCCATTTAAATGGTGTTCAAGAAAACAAAATTATCTGAATTTTTAACTGCATTTCTGCTTCCACTGTACTCCTATCAGTTTTAGTGATCAGTGGACATTTGGTCCTGCTCAAAACGTCCAGGGAGACGTTTGTCCACAGTAAACATAAATCCCTCTCTTTAGCAAGATTCTGACCCTAATCCAAATACCTAACTGCATGTGCCATTACCAGCGAGGCTACTTTAGCAAGAAGGGTTATTATTGTCAATACAGCCACAAAACTATTGGATTAGTAAACCATGATAGTATTTTTTATGGATTAATCCTGCAAACCAAAAGTATAAATAAATGTTATAGGATATTTGAACCCAGGAATGCTTCTAAGCATGGACTTTTTGGACAGGACCAAATGTCCCACAATGATTTTCACATCTTCTTTGCCAAAGATATAGAAGAGGCTTTTTACAATAGGTCTCATGCAAGAAATGCACATATTTTGATGACATATCAATATCATATTTCATCATCAGCAACCAGTAATTGAACAACTTCATGTATAAATGGAAATGAGCTTCGCTGTGTCAAAGTAAGATATTTAAGATTTTTACTGGTTAAGCAGTGTTTTAACACCGTAATAGCAGCTATGACATCTTGTTTGAACATTTTGTGTTAATATGACAAGATACTTACAAAACTTTTTTCTTGCCATGAGGTTTATTTCAGGCTAAATAATAATATAATAATAATAATGATGATGATGATGAAGTTAAATTGGTTATCTGTTGGCTTAAAACCAGTATTTTTATTTTCTATTTTGCTGTGTTACTAATGTGTTATGAACCCATAACAAAAGTATGTAAACAAAGCAATAGATCATGTGCTTTGATACTTGTATTTATCTCATCCTTTAACATCATCATAGAAGTTAACTGATGTTCCATTCTATAAATATTTTTCAATCATACTGCCTTGTTGTTAGTTGAGTAATATTCTGAAATCTCTCAAGTAAAGCAGAAACTCAAGTTTATTATAAATCCATGATTTACATCATAAAAAAACTCATTATTCATTCCCTAGCATCTGATCTTGAATAAATTTAAATAACAATGTATTACATAATTAACCATTTTTGTGCAAGAATCTATATACTATAGTAATTTTAACAAAATATTGTGGTAGCACAGGGGAGCAAGGAATAAACAATGCCTTCATGATGGAAAACTTCTGAAAGAAGATATATTTTTACTTTGTCAAAAGAATAAATAAGAGTTTTCCAGGCTAAAAGTTATAGAGTATTTTAAATGATTTGGCCTCTGTTCTTTTTTCTTTCCTTTCACCTTTCCTCCCTCCTTCCCTTCTTTGCTTTCTTCCTCCTCCTCCCCTTCTCCTATAAACTATACAATTGGTTTGTATTTCTCAGGGTATTCCAGATATCCATGAATAACTAAAGATTATTCTTTGATGATATGAGTGTGTATTATGAATATCAGGCATGGTCCCTCAAAAACATAGAGTGTGCCCATTAACACATATGGTTCACACATGTTAAAATAATTCAATGATTTCTAACTTTTGTGTATGTGCTGTCCTTGATATCTGACTTCCTAGTTCTTTGCTTTAGATGAAGAATTATATCCTCACTATTACCTTTCTCTCATATTCTTTATAAAATTTAATAACACTCTGCTTTTCAATATAATTTCAAGAAAGTACTTATTTCTCAACAGTCTTTTAGTATGAAGAGATGCAATAACTCTTGTCCCTACGTCCTATGATTTGTCTGCATTTTAAAAATACTGAGGTTAATATATTTCTTTTCAATAAAACCAATGTCACCTTGTTTTTCTATAGAGCCATTAAAAGGTCTCTATCAGCATCTTTACCAAAGGTGCTTCCCTGCCCTTGTAATTTGTGCTTTAAATACTTTGCTGATTGTGCATTCACTCAGATGATATTTTGAGTCACATTTATAGTAGATCTTTGTCCTTTATACCAGATGTAAATCTATTTTCCCCCTAAAAGTAAAACATTTGGGAAATGTTAATCCCCAGCTCCCCTCATCACTATTCTCTTTCACACTTCCATGACATGTGCCTTAAGAAAAGGGTTAGATGTATAAAACAATGAAGAAGCACATGAATATAGATAAATTAAATCTCTGGGTTTTTAGGAAATTTATATTTAATGGGAAGAAATAGACAAAAAATAATCCAATAAGTTCAAAGGATTATATGACATAGTGTACAATGGTGATGGGTACTAGAAGATATAGTAGCAGAGTTTTTATTTTTAAATAGAACTGACGAAGTAGTCCTCTATGATAAAGTGACTTTTGAACAAAAACCTGAAGAAAGGGAGGAAATAAGAACATGTTTGAGGGACCAGCACTCCAAGTAGACGGAACAGTAAGTACAAAGCCCTGAGTTAGGAGCATGTATACACATATGTTCAAGATGTACAAGGACAATGTGTGTCGAGCTGAGTGACTAATAAGAGTGATAGGAGGTTAAATCATAGACGTGGCCAGGGGTAGAAGTGTGGTGTGGTGCTTCCTGATCTTATTGAATTGAGTACCTTTGCTTATGGGTGATATGTGTATGTGTGTGTGGGTGTGTGTATGTGTGTATGTGTATATATATATATGTTATAGGGGATCAAAATATGATACCCCAAAATATACTACTTACTTTGAACTGAAGACATTTGAGATTCAGCAGCTGCATAAATGTTTCCCAGAGATTTCCTCATCTGACTAAAAACAGAAACTTTTGACATATGAATGCTATAAATCCCCTTTTGGGGGAAGTTTTATGGCCATGATGAAGATGGTGCCAAAATGGACCTTCACAAACAAAGTTTACTCATTAGTTTCCTCTGTATATTTACCTTGTCACAGTTTGTGACCTTGGAAACCTAAAACTTTTCTTTCATCTTGTCACTTTTCTACACATTTATTGTTCTTCATTAAGATGTTCTATAAGCCATATTTCTAACCTACCCCCTTTTAGTTACTGGTCATTGAGTTTCTCCTGTATATATTCACAATGCACGTAATGAACTCTGCTTTTGTTTTCCCTCTTATTAATCTGTCTTTTGCCAGTCTAATTAATTAGGCCCCAGCCAGAGAAATTAGGAGGATAGAGTAAAAGTTTTTTTTTTTTTTAATTTCTTCTCTACAATATATTTTTAATTTTGCTATCTTTGGATGAAAATCATAGATTATTTAACATATGTATGCATCGTGTTTTTAAAGATAATATAATGTCTTATAAGTGAGAAGGAAAAATAAAATTAAGTAACATAAAAATACTCATTTCAATGCAAATGCACAATTACTCTTTATGTCACAATAAAGCTGCCAGATGCTTGCTCTTGTTTGTAGAATTACAGTGATCCTTGGCTCTATAGCTAGCTGTAGCCTGAATTGGCAATGCAACACTGAAGACACTTTTGATTATGGCAATGTGATTGTTCAAAAAGCGAACAATGCTTGGCAAAATTATGATAAAAACATAGCCCTAATTTCACCTAACTTGCCTACTTGATTTTTGACTTCTCATAAATGGGAAAGTAATTTACATTTAAATTTAAAATGATACAAGGGTCAAGTCCAGACCCCCCAAAAATATTGAAACATGCAAGGCAAGTCTTTGTTGTGTGACATTGTTTTTGGATTTCAGAATGTTGTACTGTCTGGCTATACTAAACATTGTGTCACAGTCTGTGGAATAACCAAAGTATTTTGAAAGTTTTCCAAAATTTACCTTGGGTCTTAGTAAAAATCTTAGTTTTATTTTGAGTTTAATGGGAAATCATTGTAGTCTTTTGAAGAAAAGCAACATAAGCACATTTATATTTTAAAAGGATCATTCTGTTGATTAAATATTAAGTTTTAAAGCATGAAAATTAAAAATCATAATCAAATCAAATATTTTTATTTATATATGTTACTGTTTTACTTTTTATTTTACCCTTAATATTTCAAAATAAAGTATTATTTTAGAAAAATATTGAATTTATTTTAAAAACCACTTTATCATTCCGTGTACAGTAACCCAGTTATCAAGCTTGAATGTTATATATAGTAAGGAACTTAAGTTTAACAAATCTCAAGGGTGTGGACCATTGGAGAAACAGTACAAAACTGCAGATTTGGAGTTCACGTTCTGGAATACTAATAGTGTCTGGATTCTTAACCTCTATGTGAAAGTGGGCAGCTAATTCTTTAACACTTACAAATACGAATCTAAAATTGTATTCTACCTCTGAATGGCCCCCTCCCCCTTAAAATTCACACAGTATTTTTGGGATAACACAGTTTCCTTTCTCATTTCAGGAAATACATAATCCAGCAATGAGCCAAAAACAATGGGTATCATTTGGGCTTAAAAATGGATTTCTGTTTATCTTCTCCCTGTTCGTATCTCCTGTTAAAAGCTTTCCCACCCCTTAATTCGTCCTGAGAATAAACTGACCAGGGTAGCCAGGAAAACTGCTTAAATCAGGAGATATGTGGTCCTTCTCTCTGAACCTTCTATCATACTCAGTGGATTCAAAAAATGTAGTTTAAAGGAGATTTTTTTTTTCCGTAGGCCCAATTCATCACATACATTAGGAAACTTTTCACACTAAAAAACTGTGTGTAGCAATAAATCATTCAGTAGTACCTCTCAGAGAGAAAAACAAAACTGCTTTAATTGTTTCTGCAGTTAAATTAGTCAAGAAGAAGAGACCATTTTAGGAATTTTCACAGTCAGATTTCATTTATGACCCATCTGTTAAGTTCACCAAGTTTATCTTTAATGTTGTATATATGAAAGCATTTGGTTCGATGTTAACATCAAATATTAACATATACTGAGATTAGTAAAAATGTAGTCCCAGGATCAAACAACATTACCTACATAGTGTTGGATGAAGTATACTATTTCATCGAAAAGCAGAGAATCTGAATCTAGCTCTCTAGATTTAAATGTTAGCTCTGTCACTAACCAGACGTGTTACCTCAAGCAGTTACTTCCTTTACTAGATCTCAAGTCCCCTATCTGTAAGGGGTTTTTAACTACGTACTTGTGAAAATACGGTAGTTCATGTACTGAAAATCCTTAAAATACATTTTATGCACAGGAATCCACAGATTATTATTATTATTATTATAAGATTTTGCATTATTATTATAATTTAGAAGATGAGGTGTACTCACTATTTATGGTTTGATTTAAGAAAGAGGAACAAAATTTTGACACAGAATGAGTCAGAACATGTACATGTGTACTACTTTTGCTTAAGAGATAATGTTTTTCCTATTGCATAATGAACTATGATACTTAAATATTCTTTTCTCTCTTAAAGTTCACATCTGAACATTAATCACTTTTTTTCTGCAGAACAGACAGCTTCTGTTGTCACAACAGGGATTAAGGACCAGATGTATGTTTTGACAGCACATAGATTCTTAAATAAACTTGCATATGTGGCTTGAATTCATGCCCTTTTGTTAATTTTCTAATATTCAAGACAAAAAACAATGGCTATTGTTAAGTTGGTAATAACAATTAATTCTACGAAGTCCTAGAGTGGAACTGAAGAAGTAAGAAAAAATTACAGTTGAGAAGTGAAGCAAATTAAAAAAAAATTACAGAGATTATTTAGAAAATAGGGCACTTCTGCTTTCACTTAAGCCATTTAAATAAATTTACCCAAATTAGGATATTTGACTAAATAACCTAAATAACTGCTTCTGTTTTCAACTTTAATTTTAATAGAGATATCTTTGGTAGAACATATTAAAATTGCCAGAGAAGGTAGAATAAAGGAAAGAATTATAGACATTTCCAGGTTCGTAAGACAAACTCATTCTAAGTTTAGACATTAACAAGTATTCATTAAAGTTTTTCTTTAAAAAAGTGGTAGAAAAATAATTCAAGGTACTTTATTAAAGTTGACAAATTATGAAGAAAACCCCCAAAAGGCAAGAACATTGCAAAATATCTACCATGTCTTCAGAAACTTTAGTAATACCATTTTTTTCTGGTCCTTGAGAAACAAAGGCAAAGAATATGTGGTTCCTGCCTTCAAGTTGCTTCTGATGTGTTGGGAAGCAAATGAAGAGTTATAAGGACACTGATAAGTGTTAAAATGGTGGTATATATATGGAGGGCTAAAAGAAGCTTAATGAGAGAAGAGTTTGATGGGGAAAAGGATTTAATGCAGAGATGAGATAAGTGAAAGGAACATTTAAACTGAATTTTGAAAATACACAGTAGTGCCTCAGGACTCTCAGGAGACATCTGTTATAAGCAGAAAAAATAGCAGAGAGAAATATTTGAAAGTCTGCAGTGATACTTGGGGAATTATATTAGTCTAAAATGAATAAACGGTATGCTCCATGGAGTGGAATGGTCAGATAGAAAAGGAAAGCGTAAATGGATCTGGCCTTAACAATTGTTTCAGAGACATTAGTACTCTAGTACTGATTCTTAAAGCATTTTATTTTTCTCGTACATTTTTTTAAAAACTTTTTTTTTCCCCCTAGAGCAATGCTTTCCTACTTCCTACAAAGGCTTCTCTTAAAGCTCTTTAAAAACTGCCCCTCCCCCAAAGTTGCTCAACTGTAGCCTCCTTAATGGAAGACAACTTATTTCATTTTTCAAAGATAAGACTCAAAATGCAGTTCCTTGGGAGGCATATTTATTTCCTACAATCACTTAAAATTATAAAGGACTGATACACTTTTTTACTCAAGTACCATTTGAGGCGAAGACATGCAAAGGATGTGAGACTGAGGACATTTCCAGCAAGGGAGTTGAACTCTGAATAAGGAACGTAATCCTCACTTCTTCATTTTGGTCTCTGGGGCTTATTGTGTTCAGCAGTAAAGCTGAGGGAGCATCTGCTTTTTATTTCTTTATTTTAGTTCATTCATACAAACAATTTTTTTTTCTGAAAAATCGGAGCTAAGTCTCATTTATAAAGTTAAATGTCACCTAAAGTCATGGCAGAAGGAAATACCAAAAATAAAAATAAAAAATTGGTGTCAAAATAAAATAGCATTCTCTTTTCAGACTCGTGCTAGCCCATGAATGCAAGAAAAATCCAAACCTGCTATTACAATATTAGAACTGCAGAAATACTAACTGTTCATCAAAGCTGTAGAATTTTTCATGGGGGAGGATGAGAGGAGGGCAAAAGGACTACTGTATTAATTTTATGGTTAACTCCCGTTTTATGTTATTTGTCCATCAAATGTTTAAGAAGTTACTGTGCTTCCTACTCATTTGCACAGTACGACTGTCTGATATCTACAATGTATGTTACTTTTTTCTCTGAATAATGTTCTCACCCGTTAGTGTGGACACAGTTGTCAGCAGCAACAATAGCCACAGGAATGGCTATGATGTTTTGGAAACCATTATAAAGACAGAGAGTCAGAAAGTCTCAAGAAGACAGTGGAGGGCTTGCTAGTATTTGTTAGGTGCTCACTATGTATCAAGTGACTTCTTTAGGCAAGAGGGGTGCAAACCTGAGTGAAACAGAGTCACTCTTTCAGAAACACTCGCCAGGTCCATTGTGAGCAAATAACATGCATACACTTGAGGCTGCTCAGGCCGCTGCTGTTCTCCGTTCCTCTCCTTTGTTGTTTGTGCTGGCAGTTCATCTGAGCAGGCCCCTTCACCGCCACTGCAGAGTAACTGGGGTGGGATGAGGTACTACTAGTTATGAAAGTGAAGATGAGATTAAGGTGCTATTAAACACAAACAAGCTCCCTATAAATTCATGTTTCAGTGAGAAAGACGGTGACACATTAAAATATTTCTGTTGGCAAGAATCTAAAATTCAGTGTAGGCCATGGAGGAGTTCTAACAGCTTTAAAGCACAGTTTTCTAAAATCAGATTAAGGGAATTTTACTGTGATTCATCATTTGCCTGAGGATATATCTGGTCACTGTATACACACTGCCTTAAAGTTAAACTCACACAGGTATATTTTATATTTTATATAACATATGATATAAAAGTATCTCTTATATTTTGAAACTTAAAAATTAAATGTGTATGGCATGTATATAAATGTATTCAATATTTATGTAAATGTAATAGTAAGTAAAGTAAATGGGCTCCAAAAATTCTATAAATGTAAATATTTATTTTTTGGTATGGCATTTAAATGTACTCTGATATTTGTTTTAGATTTTTGAGATAACTTCGTTTATCACATGAAAATAATCAGCTTAAAATGATTCTGTACATTTACAAAATGTGAAATATTTAAAAAGAAATATCTATTTAGTTTATTAAAAGTCAATTAAGCAAACTTATGCTTAACTTTCTGTTAGTGCTTCAATAAAACCGCATTGCATAAGGGATACATTTTATCACCCAGCTAAAAGTGGGAACCTGAAAGCTATTGAGCACTGTAGATTTCCCAATATATCATAATTATAGAAACACCTGTGTTAAATAACTCTGAGTTGATCCACTCTAAAAATATAGAGTGCTTAATAGTCCTGAGAAGTAAACACGTTGCCAGCAAGCCACAGGTGTTCACCACAGGAAGATAAAAAATGTGATGATGAAGGATGTGATGACATTTCCCAACCCATAATACATATATCCCAAAATGAACTTAAGCATCTATAATTGGGTTGGTTTTTAAAAATTTTAATATGGCATTTAGATTTTTAAAAAAATAAAAAGCAATAAAATTTCCAAAGTGTGCATAGTAGATTGGTTTATAAAATTGGAAGCAAAGGGATACAATCAAGCTAGAATCAGAGGTTTAATTTAAAAAAAAAAAAAAAAAAACTTTTATTCATGATACCCCATGAAATGCCTGTGTCCTGTATTGAGTATAATGTTTTATGCAGATAAGTAATTATTTGAATGAATCTTCATTATAATAAAATACAGTTTTTAAATTTTATTAATTCAAGTAACAGCCTTCAGATAGACTATTTACTGCAGTAAAAAATTATAATGTTTCACCTAAGATTTTATTGTTATTGCTCATATAAAAAGTTATATCTACAGGGAGCCATAATCAAATTGCCCTATATTTCTTTAACATGTGTAGTAATCTTTCTATTTAATTCCATTCAACATAAAAATAATACTTAGTAAGGCATTTTGCAAGCTTTATTAATGCCTCCCAGACATTAATGTTTGTTAACTGAACTCAACACTTGATTATCCATGCTGATGAAAGGCTACAGAAGCGTGGATAATTGAAAATAGTAGGTAATTCAGAAAATTACTGTACAGTCAATTGCACATACACAGAAACATACTTTCACATGTTTATTCAAATATAGTCCCCTTTTGTTAGTCCTATAAGTAAATAACCCAAAGTGGTTGATGAAGGAGAAGCAGTTTCTGCCAGAGAACATGCAGGTAATAAAATACATGTGCTATCATCTGAAAAAACACAGAAGAAGAATGTCTCCGCTTCTGCCTCTAGGACCTAATTGATGACTTCATGTTTCCATATAGGTAATTCAAATCTTTCCCTCTAGTTCAGTTCTATCCGAGGTCTTCCAGTTGTAATACCAGGTCATTACCAGTTTAAAAGAAGATGTATAGTTTAGGGTTATACACCATTTTGACTGGTAGATCTGACTCGTAGGCAAGAGTCAGCACAGTGGATGATAAAGCAGAAACAGAAACAACTTTTGACACTTTTGAAATAAATATATTATTAAGGATATTTATTTAACTACTTCAAAAGACACAAAATGTCAGTGGTATAAATAAGATAGAAATATATTTCTCTTTTGTGTTAAGCATGACCTGCGAGGACTGCCAACGAGAGGACAGCCAAGGAGACAGGCTTCTGTGCTCCATAAGATTACGTAGGCATCCAGGCTCCTTATATTTTTGTTGTTCCAACATCTGCTGCCACAGTCTGCTCATAACACGACCAGAGATAGCTCACAACAACCATGTCCACTTCGCAGCCCACAAGAGGGAGAAGAGGATATGTGAGACAAGCAGTTTCCATTCAAAGAGGCTCACCTGGAAGAAGCCAGCATCATATTTCCGGAATTTAAGCAGAAGTTCAAGGCTGGCTGCAGTGTAATTTCCAATTCAGGGCTTATTTACTCAGTAAAACTTGGGAATTCAGACTAAAAGAAAAAAGAAAAATGAACATATGAAGATAATCATAGTTTCTTTCCAGAGGGGATAACAAAGAGGAAATATTATAATAAATTATAATGAAAGCCAGGATTCTCCCCACCCCACCAGAAATGGTTGAAAACAGGTCAGATTCTGAGGCTACAATGAGAGTAGACCTTTTAGTCATAAGAGGCTTCATATGGAAACAGTCTAAGATTATTAAAAGGTCTCATCTTCCCTGTTGAGACAGTGGTCATTATTATGCCTTATAATGGAGGCACTATATTCTGAAAACAAAATTGTTTAAATTTTATAAGTGAAAAGTCAGAACTTAAAGGGATAATTTATATTTATCACTATTCTCCAAAATATGTTCCCTTAAGTACAATCTTTATGAGATATTTCTTGGAAAATTTTCCTGTCACATAGGTTTGGGAGATATTGTACACTGTATTTCTGCTTAAATAATTATAAAGTAAATGAGCATATTAATGGATATTACTACACATTCCAAATGTGTTAATCACATAATTCTTATTAATATATCTTAAAAAAACATTTTCAGAAAATTGATTTAATCCAAACTGCTTATTTTATAAGGGAGTATAACAAATGAGAACCTAACATTTGTATACCTTAATAAGAGCTAGATAAGTCAACTGACCTAACATTCCAACCAGTGAAGTCTCAACTTTTAGTATGGACAATTTTATTAATTTAATCCAGGGATCAGGAAACTATGGTTCATGGTTCTGCCTCTTTTTATTAATAAAGTATGATTGGAAAATAGTCACACACATTTATCTACATATTGTCTGTGGCTCATTTCTCACTGCAGCAGCAGAGTTGAATAGTTGCAACAGAAGCTGTATGGTCCACAAAGCCTACAATACTATTGGGCTCTTTACAGAAAAACCATCAACTCTTGATTTAATTTATTTAGCAATATTATATAACCTAAATATGAATCAGTATCTCAGGTACCCCAGCGTATAACAGAAGAAAACCAGTTTAATATGAAATTGAATTAAGCTGAAAAAAAAAAGGTTTTGGAAGCAGTAATTCTCTCAATTTTAGTAATTTTGCACAAAACTTATTGGCGAGCAATTCAACTAAATAAAATTTAAGGTATCTCAACTGGGTTTTATTTGCTGCTTGAAAACACTAAACTCCATTGCTGCCATTATGTGAAGCTGACTATATGGAGATGAGTGAGGCATAGGACCAGCTCTTGATGAGCTCACTGTCCACCAGAGAGGAAAGAAATCCATCACTTGTTATATGATGACAAGATCTCTAATAACATCCACCATTAGAAAGGGGTATGCAATTTTACTTAAATTTCAGCTTTAAAAATTTTTCTGTTAACAGTTGCATATCACATATATGGCAGACATGTTTTCCATTACTTTAGTCATAAAATCATCACAATAAATATAAATATAGTGTATCTCAGTCTGAGAGACAGAGATTGAAGAGGAAAAACAAGTATTTTACTTAGAACAGAGTGTGCTGAGACAGTGCAAAAGAGGTGTTGAAACAGAAAAAGTAGATAGAACTTCTTAAGTCATATATTTTGTTTCAAATGCAATACCATGAAGGATAGGAAACAGGAGTGTATACATCAGCTCAGAAGGGCACTTGTCTGGAAGATTGTATCAAAATTAGAAGAAGCATAATATAAAACCAGCAAGTGTCAGATGACAGATACTGAAGTAAGATAAATTTAGAAACAATACTTAATTTCATGGTTTGGGTTTAATTCGGTTCTGTTTTCTGGTATCGAATGTGGTGAGATAATAGTGTGAAATTTCTGAGCGGCTCCATGATAGTTTGATTTGCCACACAAACTCCACGATGTCCAATTCACTCAGCTATATAGTTTGTGTACAAGCTAGCATTATGAAGAATAGTTTAAATAGAATAATGGTTTAGGAAATTAATTATATTTTATGTATATACCTAGACATTATATGCATAGACTGGCATTGATAAAATAAAATATAAAATTAAGGGTTATTTAGCTCAATATCTTAATTTTCTTGGAATGGTTAGACAAGTTTTATAAAGCTATACAGCTAATTCTATAATTATGATTTCCAGAATATTAGAAAATCTTCATACTGCAATGTACTGATTTATAATATAAAATTATTTCTTACTGAAATAGAGTATTTGTGTATTTAAAATGTGAATTCTGTCTTAACTAATTTACTCTATCTAATTTTATAGCTACTATTTTTAGATAGCATTCCAAAGCCCCTTTTGTACTACCAATAAAGCAGATTCTCAGGCCATTATAATACATTTGTGGAAATTTTATTGTTACATTCTTTGGGATAAGACATGTTAAAAAATGCCATTGTTGAATAATCCAACTTATTAAAAATCCTGAAAGATAGAGTTCAGTAGACATAGAGATGAATATATAATTTTGGAAGAACTTCTCAAATTGCATAAATATGAAATGAAAAATAATCAGTGTTAGTAATAAGCTTAGGCAAACATATGCAGTTAACATAATAAAAACAAGTTTGGCAAAACACTGTGTTGCTAGAAAAGTAATCAAATATCTGTGTCAGTAAATATTTTCACAGTGTGTAGAAAACCAGATCCAGGCTCTCTCTTGTCCTTGGGCTAAGGACAGCTACACTAAAGATTATGTCCAATTCTGAACTCCAAAATTAAAAGATTCATGACATATGCTTGAGCTATGCACTTGAAAGAAAATCAGAATAAATAGCAAGGTTTAATAATATCTATTTTAATGTTTTTACATTATAACCCTGAAAGCAAATGGGAGACTTAATCTGCAGCCTGAAGTATGTTCATAAAAAAAAAAAAAAAAGGAAGAAAATAGTAAACATGAGATTACTTAATGAGCTTAGTAAAAGAAAACATGGGATTAGTAAGAAGGTGCATTTACTGGTCATAGCTGTCTGGGATAACAACTGGTCCAGAGTCTAATTCTAGGATGGACAGAGATAACAAATAGTGATGTAGCAAAATATAATG
The DNA here is from genome assembly GCA_028627145.1 of Eidolon dupreanum. Classification (NCBI taxonomy): domain Eukaryota; kingdom Metazoa; phylum Chordata; class Mammalia; order Chiroptera; family Pteropodidae; genus Eidolon; species Eidolon dupreanum. The sequence continues at coordinate 89,360,077 of CM053501.1, forward strand.
ATAAACTAAGACATCTGTCATGAGAAAAATCATCTCATACCTAAACTTTGTCATCAATCGATTATAATTTTTCTGAGGTGTGAAAAAAACTGTGTAATATTCATCTTCCATTGTTCAGTGATCAAAAAAAGTATTCTATAACAAGATTGCCTTCAAGTCACAACTCATTTTATTAATTCTGTTACCATGGGAGAGGCAATTAATCTCTCTATTCCTCATTTTTAACATCTTTAAAATGGAAATAATGATAATAATAGAACCTTTCTTACGATTTTTTATAGCATTAACTTTTGATTTCATAGGAGACTGTCTGACACAGGTTAAACTATGCAAGTAAAATATCCCTTTTGTTGTGTCCATAATAGACAACTATTATTTAAAACTATTGTTTATTTAATAAACTGGACTGATAATATTAAAGAACAAGGTTATTATCCGAAACTATATTCCAAAAACTTCTAGTGCTTCTTATATACTTATAATGTCTCTTGGTTATATTAACATTAAAAGCCAGACGATATTTTGGTAAAAGTATAGACAAGAATAAGATAGGCACTTGCAGAGTACATGGACTCTTTCAGGTTCTTATAGTACCATTTACATTGAAATTTGGGGTGAGGAGTGGTTAGAGGGAGAGGGTCTTGAACCTGAATCTTGAACCAGCCACTTACGTTCATGTATATTGTATAGTAAACAGCAAGAAAATGTATTGTCTATTGATATCTCGGCAAATTTCTCAAACTCTTATCTGCTCTCCGACAAAGAATAGCAAGATTGGAGTATGTGTATGTTTGGAAACTCTTTAGGACCTTTTAAAATAAAACTTAAATATGAAGAGAGCCTGATTAGATGCTTCCAGACTTTCTTTTCAGAGTACCTCAAAGAGCAAGTACACTTCTTAAAGCAAAGGTACCTACTTATCTCAATTTACCATAAAAAAAAATTGAAAAAAAAAAAAAAGAAAACCAAGAGATCTAAAATCAGAGAGAAAAAAAAAATAACATATCTCTGCTTCGTGATATCTAAAATTTCTTCTTTCTCAAAATTTCAGCTGCCAAGACCAATGACCCTGTTGTGTGCTTTTGATAAGACTAGATTTTGTCATTAAAAACAAACAAACAAACAAACAAACAAACAAACAAACAAACAAAAAACCCTTAGCTTCTCACTGATGGAAACACTGCCTGCAGAAATAGAATTCCAGCAAGCTGGAAGCCCACACCTCTGAAGGATAGAAAATAGGCAAATGATTCATTCAAATTTTTATAGTAATCCTTAAAAATATTCTGAAATTATCTGCAGCCAATAGACATGCAAACAGGTAGCCAGAGTCTGTAGGGGTGTTAAGAGAAATCAAAATGATTTAAATACCCTGCCCTCAAAGTGAGAATGGATAAATTTATCAGTTGAAAGATATGGAATAACAGCTTAAACTGGGTTCCTTCTTGGAATTTCAATACTAGTGTAGTAAAACTTGTTCCCAGCTAGTAGGCCTGCAGTGTCTTTCAGAAAATATTTTACCTTTGCACAAACTCAAAAATTATTTTGCCTTTACCTGCTCTAAAGGAACTCACATCCAGACCTTTTGTCTATTGGTGTCTTTCTGTCATTTTTATCATCAAAATTGTTTCTGTAAAACCACTGTCTTCTAAGATAGAGGGAAGAAAAAAATTTTGCTAAAACTGATCATTTGGACTCTGTAATTCTAGGTGGAGTAGTCAAAGAATATTTGTGTCCTGAGACCCAAAGCATGCTTGCCCTTATGAGAATGTTCTTCCTGCTAAATGGTGTTCTCATCTACCTCTCAGCTTCCAAATCCCCTGATTTGGTGGAACCAGTTAATCTGCGATCAACTGGGAGACTCTTGCTTTTTGTTCCTCTCCTCCTCTCATGTCCCTAGCATACTACTTTACTTAAAACTTAAGACACACATTAACAATTTCATGCTTCTATAAGATCGTGCTCTGTATTTCAGTCAAGGTTTCAGCAATTATCAGAAAAATACATGCTAAAAAACTGTGGAATTTCTTTGATTATAACTCACCCAGGCTATTTATCACTAAATATCTTGGCAAAATTTCAGGAAGGCTTTTGCTTATGTTAACGTGTCACTGAAAACATTAGTAAATATAGGGTATAAAAGCAAGTTAGCTTGTCATATATAAAGTAACTGATTGAGTAAACACATTTTATTTTTACTTTTTAACCAAATAAATAATCTGATGAGAAATAACCCCTGGCCAAAAGCAAACCACTTCCCAATACTATATGTTTGGTCTTCTAACTTTACTATAAATGGTAATTTTTCATATATTTTGGGGTTAGGTACTTTTATAGTGTGAAAATGTATATATTAGTTTTTATAATTTCCCTTCATTTTGTATTTATTTTCCTGAGTGTATATTTAACTGTGTATGAGTTCTATTTCCTATACAAACAGCTATGTGAGAATTCTATATTCCTTTGTTTATCAGTGAGTTTCTACAAAAATCTTCAGTTCATCTGCATCACACCTGTGACTCATTCAGCTCTGATCTTTGGGAGTTATTCTTTCTATTGCAGACTTTCTGCTTGAAAGATAATTCAGTTTACAGTGTTGCTTCTGACAGGAAAAAAAAACATGAATTATTTCTTGAATTTCAAAAGCACAACACTTCTGGAGCATGGGATAAAACACAAATATATTACACTTGGGATGTTTTAAAACATCAGGAATTAGAGCAGGTTTTATGACTATGTCAGGTAAAAATGGTATTAAAATATTTTTCAGCCTTTTATAGTACTTTTAGTTTAAAATAAACAGTGCCTTTGAAAATAGCAATACAAAATGAAATGTTAACCATTTAGGATAGAAATTTATCAGTGATATCAAGAAAATTAAGAAAGTACATACTCTCATAATGAATAATTCCATTTCTGGAAATTAGCCTGAGAAAATAACCCCCCAAAATGGAAATTTTATACACACACACACACACACACACACACACACACACACAGACATATCTGTTATAATATCTGTTATATTCTAATAAAGATAATTGATTAGCACATACTTTAATTCTTTGGAGCTCTAAGTAACATGACCAATAACAAGTAAATATTAAAGTATGTATAATAAAATTCATAACCACGCTAAAAAAAAAGACAAATTTCTCTATAGTCTAGAAGAAGAAACTTAACCTCACAGTGTTATTTGGGGGGTAATCTTGTGAGGCTCATGATTTTCAGCGAGCCTTGGAGAAGTTTGACTTCATTTTTGGTAACTTACGACCAAAATTTCCATTATGTCACTGAGGGCTCAGGCCAATCATTTCATATCAAGATCTGGAGCAGTGTCTTGTACTCCCTTAAAATGTAGAGATAAACTCTGACAGCTTCCTGGAGTTGCTGCCTTTTTAAAATTGAGGTATAACTGACTTAACAATATTATATTAGTTTAGGTGTACAATCCAGTGATTCAATATTTATACACATTATGAAGTGATCACAATGAAAAGTCTAGTTAGTTCTCTTCCATCACCACACAAAGTTAACACAGTATAGTTGACTGTATTCTCTATGTTGTTTGTTACTTCCCTGTGACTTATTCATTTTATAACTGGAAGCGCCACTTCTATAAAACTATGTCAATAATAAGGTAGGAGGAAAGAGAAGGGGGCCACAAAATTAGGACTTATGCTAAGGTTTTCACTGGTACAGTGAAAAGGTCTATGACATTAATTATGTCATCTGAGATCAGATAACCTTACTCTTACCAAGGAATTTATAAGACTAGGGGAGAAGTGGCAGTTGGGTATAGTGACCATAACCAGGGACATATGCAAACACACACTCAGAGAAAGGGCCTATTAAGGCCAATTTAAAACAGCATTTGCTGTTTACTTGATTTACATATAAAATAAACCAATACTGAATGTTATGTCTAAAACTACAGAAAGCTAAATCAAACAATAAAGCTAATCAAAAGAAAGTACTAATATTACTATAGGATAGTATATTCATTTCCAAAAATATTGCTACTGTCACAAATTACCACAAACTTGTAGTGTCATTAAAACAATACAGGTATATCCATTGACAGTTCCATTTCCTTGCCCTTTTCAGCTCCTAGTGGCCAAGTATTCCTTGGCTTGTAGTCTCTTACTCCATTGTCAAAGCATATCATTCCATCTCTGTTTCCACCATCACATGAACTTTTCCTCTGAATCTGACTCCTTCTGAATTGCTTTTATAATAAGGACCATATGCCCACATAATCCATGATAATCTCCTCAGCGAGTTCAGACCTAATCACATCTGCAAACTTTTGCCATATAATGTAATGGTCACTGGTTCCCGAGATAAGGACGGGGGCAATATTTGGAGGCCCTTACTCAGATTAACAAATTAAATGAGTAAGGAGACATTGTTTGGAGAAATATAATTCTTGTACAAATAAACTTTTATATAAATTCCATTATATTTGTGCCATTATCTGAATTATAACCAAGGAATACAGGTGGCCACTAGAAGTTGAAAAGGGCAGGAAAATAGATTCTCGCCTCAGTCTCCAGAAAGAGCCGGACTCTCTTGAGTGACTTCAGACTTACCTTCAGAACTGTAAATAGATATATCTGTAAATGGATATGTCAAGAACTTGACAGTTTAGAAGAATAAATTAAATAAAGGAAAAGATAATGGGAACTGTTACTACTGGTTATGAATACTAATAGAATTATAGTAATAAATAAGCAAAGAAATAAAGTGGTTGCTAATGATACAGGCAAATGCGTTTTTATATGGTAAAACATAAATTGGGTATTTACCTTGATTCATTAAAATATCCTCCAGATAAATGATATAACAAAATATAGAAAATTTAAAATCACTAGAAGGGAACATAACAGAATGTCTTTATAACCTCTCTATTGTAAAGAATCTTTTGAATCAGACAAAAATAGAAATCTTAAAGAAAAAGAATGATATTTGACCCTGCAAAATTAAATAATTCTGTATGACTGATTGACTAAACAACATGAAAAAAATAAACCACTGTCTGAGATAAGGTATGTCATATATAAATGATAGTTAATAATCAATATATTATAAATCATATATAATAAGCAATATAGGGTAGCCTCACAAATCGATTAAAAATGCAATTAACTTACATGAGGCTGTAAAGAAAATTTAACACTCACCCACAATGGGTAGTGATGGAAATTCCTTCATCAGTTTGATCTCCCTCCCTCCTTCTCTCCCTCCTCCCTTCCTCTTTCTCTCTCTCTCCCCTCCCCCTCATGTATATGTATGTGTGTGTATCTCCAAGAGAAACTTTAGTGCATGTTCATCAGAATTTGAATTATGTTTTGTTTACCATTATTACATTAGCAAAAATATGAAATCAACCAACAGGTTAGACAGTAAGGGAACAGTGGTATATTTATGTGATAAAGTACTGTATAGTATTTAAAATAAATGAGCTGAATTCATATGTATTAATGTAGATAGGACTGCATGCATCATGTTGATTCAAAAAAATCAATGTTACATACAGTATGATAATATTTATATAAATTTAAAAAATAATACTATGTAATATAAGCAAGTACATATGAATGTAGTGTGCATACATACATGCATATATAAAATGTACACAAATTGCTTGCCTCTACTGAGGGAAGCAGAGAAGAAAAGGAACAAAATAAAGAACTTTGATTATTTTGTAAATTTTTATTTACTTTTCACAAATATTTAAGCAATATAAGAAACTATTCAAATTTGCTGATTTGTGATTCAGGATTCAGAGAAATGTATTATTTGGACTATTTATTACAGTTGTTTTTACTAATGAATATTAAAATAATTTAAACATTTAAAGATATTTTAATGGCTATGTAAACTTCAAATAGTATCTATTATAACATTAATGTTTGAGAAATTTCTACAACATGTAAAAGTTATGTTTACAATATGAAGTAGAATTAAACCCACAAATGTATTATGCATACATAGTTATGCACTAACTTAGGAAGAGTTCTTGTGCCAAAACTTTTCCATAGTTTGTCAGAATAAAACAGTATTTTAATAAACTTCAAAAAATATGTGAATACTGCTACAGTTGAAATATTTTTTTTAACTTCTATTTATTATTTTTTTACAACATTTTCTTTTACTTCCCCTCTCCCCTCTGGTGAAATATTTTCACGTTTAAATATTAACTGATAGAAGATACTTCAATCTGGGGAGTCAGGGAGGCTGCAAACCATTACTTTTAAAAAGGAAGTACTGTTAGGGAACTTAGTTGATTCATTCTACTGTTTTGTCTCAACAAGTGAAACACTACTGTATCCATGAAAATCACTTGAATAAAGTCCATTAATGAGGAAGCTAGCTTCATGATCTGTTTATTGAAATTAAATAATCCTATTCTCATTTTTTTGTGGACATAGAGGATAACTGGTTATCACTCTCAGTTTGTCAATATGTCTACTAAATAGCTTCCTAAGACATTGATTTGCATTGTGATGAATCTCTTGATCAAACTGGAAGAATTAAAATCTTCACAGTAAGGTAATATTCATCAGTAAGGTAATAGCTAGATGTAGAGCCAGAGGAGAGAAAAAGTGATCCCGGAGATTTTTTTATAAACTATATAACTGTCTAACCAATGTACTGTATACATGAAACTAATAATATTGAATTAAAAAAAAATCCTCACAGTATTGAGTTCTCCAATTCATAAACATAGAGTATATCTCCTATTTAGATCTTCTTTTGTTTCTCTTATCACTGTTTTTATAGTTTTTAACATACAGATCTCATAAATATTATATTTATACCTACATAAATCTTTCATTATATTTATAACAACTTTTTTTTTAGTATTTTCATAGGTAGTATTTTTTTTTTAATTTCAAATTCCAGTTGTTTATCGCTGATATGTTGAAAGTGATTGATTTTTAAGTGGATGCTTGTATTCTGGCCTTGTACCCTAACACCTTTGCATTTTTGCTTATTAGTGCCATATGATTATTGTAGACCCTTTGAGGTTTCCTATGTAGACAATCCTGTCATGTTTGAATAACATGCTTATTTCTTCTTTTCCAATCTCTATATTTTTTCATGTCTTAATGCATCTGCTCAGATACAAATACAGATGCAAATACAGATGAAGTATAGCTCTCTCTATTGCCGCTTACCTCCTGCTGTGTGGCCCAGTTCCTAAGAGGCCACAGACTGGTACTGGTCCATGGCTCAGGGGTTGTGGACCCCTGTACGAGATTACCAGTTTATTATAAAGGGATACAGCACAGGAACATCCAGATGGAAGAGATTCTTAGGCCAAGGTGTGGAGGACCAGTGTGGAGCTTCCACACCTTCTTCAGGTGTGCCTCCCTCCCAGCACCACCATGTGTTCACCAACCCAGAAGCTTTTCGAATTGCTTTGGGGTTTTTGGAGGCTTTGTCCATAGTCATGATTGATTAAATCGTTGGCTATTGGTGATTGAGCTTAATCTGCAACCTCACTTCCATTTTCAGAGGCCTTTAGTGTGGCAGAAAAGTTCCAACCCTCTAATCACATATGGTTGGTTTCCTTGGTAACCACCTTCCATCCTTTGGGGCTTTCTAAAAGTCACCTTATTAACACAAACTGTTGTTGAAAGGGATATGTTATGAGTAACAAAGTATACTCCTTTTACTTTATCTCTCCTAAGCCATTTTGGGAACTAGAAATGAGACCCCAAAATTATAACAAAACATGCCCATATCGCTCTTCCTCTTATAATTTAGGAAATTTTAAGAATGAAGGTCAAAAATGAAGGCATATTCAATTAATGCTATAAATTTCCCTCTAATTGCTGGTTTCACAGTATCCCACAAGTTGAGATAAATTGCGTTTTCATTTTCATTTAATTCAAAGAATTTTTAAATTTCTCTTAAGACCTTTTTTTTGACCCATTGATTATTTAGAATCATGCTATTTATTTTCCAAATATTTGGGGGAAAATTCCAGCTACTTTTTTGTTCTTGATTTATAGTTTAATTCCATGTAGTTTGAGAATGTGCTTAACAAGGTTTATATTCTTGTAAATGTTTAAGGAGTATTCTGTAATTCAGAATTCAGCCAATCGTGTTGAGTGATCTATGTGAGTTTAAAAATAAGGCTTATTTCCTGCTGTTAAATGGAGTATTCTATAAATATCAATTAGATCAAATTGATTAATGGTTCATTTTATGTCATCTATATTCCTCCTAATTTTCTACCTGCTTCATCTATAAATTTCTGATAGAGAAGTGGTGATGTCTCCAACTATTTTAGTAGATTTTTCTATCGCTATTATCAATTTCATCACTTTGCCCCATGTAGTTTTATGCTCTTTTTGGTACATACACATTAAAATTTTTATTTTTGTTGGGAATTTGAACCATTGATTTTTATGTAACAGTGCTCCTTTTTATCTTTGATAGTTTTCCTTGTTATGAAATCTGCTGTCTTAAGTAAATATAGCTACTTCAGCTTTCTTTTTTATTAATGTTAGCATGGTATATCTTCCTGCAGTCTTTAACTTTTAACCTGAGTCTTTGTTTTAAATTGAGTGACTTGTAGATAGAATGTTTGTTTTTACTTTTTTAATCCACTCTGATAATATCTTATTTTGTGTAGTTAGGACATTTACATTTTAGTGATTGTTGATACAGTTGGATTATAATCTATCAAATTCTAAACTGTTTTCTATTAGTTATCTTTGTTTTGTTTCTTTTTCTTTCCTTCTTTTTCTACCGTTTATACCTTAACAGTTTATATAATTACATTTCCTATTTTCTCTGAGCTTGTCAATTATACTTTTAAAAAAATTAGTGGTTTTGTTTGAGTTACAATATATACTTTTAAACTAATTTTAGTTACTTTAACTTCCTTGATAATTCTAAAATCTATGTCTTATCTGAGTCTTGTTTTTATGATGACTTTGTCTCCTCGGAATATTTTTTCTTGCCTTTTATCATGCTCTGTAAGTTTTTGTTAAAATCCGTACATGTTGTATGGGAAAACAGAAAGTGAGGTAAACAGACCCTGAATGTGATGATGTCTGTTAATCTGACTAGGGGTTTCACTGTTGAATGCTTGTTGGAGATACGGGTATTAGGCTTCTAATGTTCTTAGTGTCCTTATTTTTCATCTTCCCTCTTGACTTTGAGAATTCCAAATGTACTCCTCCATAAAAGTTAGTTTTTTTCCCCTTTTCCAGATGAATTAAGAAGAAGCAACAGGCCCAAGTGGAGTCACTTTTGCCAAGCCCAAGACTTAAAACCTAACCTAACTGCAGTTACAGTTACTCTCAGAAATGGAATTTTAAATCAGTCAGCCTGACATTTCCTGAAATGTGTTAATGAGGTAATCTGTATGATGAGACCCATCACCCTGACCCCTGAGGGAGGGGGACCCTGCCTGAAATAATTCTTTCTTTACTTTTGCTAATAGTTTTCTTATTCCTCCCAGTTTCTACCTATTAAAACCTTCCATTTTATACAACTTCTCTTCAGAGCACCATTTTATTTAGTAGATGTTGCCTAATTCACGAAACGTTCAATACAGCCAGTTACATCTTTTACTTGGTTAAATTTTTGCTCATTAACAAATGTAACCCAGTGTTTTCAGACTGAAGCTTTTGAGATGAAATGTGAGGTAGGGGGAGGATTCTGCATTCTGATTAAGTCCCAATCTTTTATGGCCCTCTCTCTAGGTTCTGTTATCTTTAAACAGTATTTCTTCACTCATACAGCTTCCCCATCCCTACCCACCCCCCCATACCATATTTCCTTCTTTAGCAACAACATTCCCATCTATTTTCTTTAAGTTCTGTCTCCTGTTTGCCATTATTATTTTCTCCCCTTTAAGTGAGATAGAATGACAGCATCAATGCTGTGCGGGGAGGAGTTCCCTTCTTGCAGCTGAGGTAAGATTTCCAAATTGCTCTGTGGCGAAGCCCTTCTCCCTGGAGAGTACCCTTATGTTTGAGAAAAGGCACTGATCGTGTTTCATAATGACTGCTCTCCTCACCGTGCCAGAGACAAGAGGGGTTATTTCTTGGAGCCACGCCACAGAATCTCATGACTTCCTAGAGAGCCCTCGAAAGTGTGGAGGTCCAACTGAGACCCCAGGAGTTTCCCATTGTCATCCACACTCAAACACCAGCATTAATCAGAATGGTCATTTAAGTGATGCCACCAGTTTATGTAAATTTCACTCACACAGAACAGTTTGTGTCTATTTCCCTCATTTAGCACTAGATTTCACTCCTTGGTTTGCTAGTTTGGTTTCACTCATCCACGAGGTTTGTGTCTTAAAAAATTGTTGTATCCCTGTTACGTCATACTCTTTTTAGTACATATGGATTTGTACTTTTTTTTCTCCTTTATTGTCACTTAGTGAAGTTTTAGTAGTAGGGATTAGTTGACATGTGGCTACTCTTCTATATTCTGTGAACTTGTCTATTTTCCATATTTCTTTATTTGTTGAAAGTTTAGTTACTAAGCACATACCATATGTAACGTATACTGCTAGATTTAGACATAAATAGCAAAAAAATTTGGTTTCTGGCCTTATAGTGTTTATAGTCCTGTGAGGACAAATGGATGAGAAAATGTATAAATATTATATTGAATAAAGCAGACGTGATACTTGAACCTTTTTTTTTTTGTTTGTTACTCTTATTTAGAAAATTCTAGGTGGGCTACTTCTTTTCTTATCTCTGGATAAAGCCTTAGTTAGGTTCCAAAAATTTTCAGTTACACAGACATTCATTTTATAGATTCATAGATTTCATGGACTTCAGTCATATGGTCGACTGTTTGCATTGAGAGCTATATGTCTCTTCTAGCTGGTACTACGTTTCTAACTTGAACGGTCAAGAGATTTTATAAACTGGATAGGAGAATATATCTTTTTTAAAAAGTTGAATTCGAAACAACTGTGACCCTTTAAGATCTGCCCCAGAATCTGTCGTACTCTCCTTGATGCAGCCTGCATTTGATAACTGAATAAGATTGGAGTATTATGATCCAGCCATGTTGGCCAGGCATAGGACAATTCTAATGAAAAATTATCACTCCTGAGCAAAATTATCACTCATGGCTGTTTTGGACTAAATGTTGTATCTCCCCAAAACGCATATCGAAATCCTGATCCCCACTACGATGGTATTAGAAAGTGGGGCCTTTGATAGGTAATTCAATCATGAAGGCAGAGCAGAGCCCTCATGAGTGGGATTAGTGCCATTATAAGAGAGACACCAAAGGGCTCTCTTGCCCTTTCTGCCATGTAAGAATACAATGAGAAAACAGCTTTTGCAAATGGGAAGAGGGCTCTCACCAGAACCTGACTATACTGGCACCCTGATCTTTGAGTTCCAGAACTTCAGAACCATGAGAAGTAAATTTCTGTCATTTATAAGCCACCCAGTCTATGGTAATCTATTTTAGCAGCCCAAGCAGACTGAGACATTGGCCAAGGCTTCGTGGGGCCTGAATCACAGTTTGACTTCTCTCTTCACCCAATCCTGTTTCACCCACTTCATTTCAAAGGTGCTGTCCTCCTATATCCCAAACCCAGTATCTCAGCATTTGCTAAGAAGCCAGTTTGCGACAGTAACAAAAATCAGTTAAAATCTGGAACATTTCTAAGTATTTGTTTGTTCACTGTACTCTTCTTAGCACAAGTTACTTTGGAGAAGCAGTTCCTTACTTATCGTTATGGCATCATGTTTACCTTAAAGGAATAGATTATTCTGGGGATGATAACAAGATTACTTATACAATGGAAAAATTGTATAAGTATATTTAAGAATCCTTAAAACCTTTTTAAAGCTGTATAACTTATCCTGAGGAAAAAGGGGGGTTCTTAGCAACTTTCCTCTGAACTCTTTGTTGAACTTTTCAACTGCTATTATCTGTTCCTCCATCCAGAATCCCCTTTACTCTGCTCTCCATCCATATCAGTAAGCCTGTTAGGCTTGATGTCATTCATTCTTTATATGCTTATCTCCCCCCACCCTTTTGTGAACACCCTGAAAGCCATGCTTTTTTGTTAAATTCAAAACCCTAGTGCCTAGCAAAGAGCCTATAATGTAATAACATTTCATATAGTTCACTGAATATAATTTCATCGACTTTAACTTTTTTCCCACATGCAAGCTGAAATACTGAAGTACGATGCAAAGGCATTAAAGATATTGCCTAAAATGAAAAATACAAAAGCAAACACATGTAATGATTAGAAAGTAGATGGATTTAACCGATTATTTTTGTCTTAGCAACTGTCAACACAAGGAAATTAAGAAAATACAAAGTAACATTAATAGTCTTTCCTTGCCTGTGCAATATTATGTTTTCCTATAAAAATGAATGATTTGTGACAATGAAAATCCATAGTAAGATTTTTTTTAAATAGCATTTCTTTTCTGAATTAACTCAAACTATTAGCATTATGCTTCCTTTTCCTTCATCATACTTTTAAATACAAGCTCAGATCTAAATAGGAAACTTAAATCGATAGTAAATAAAGGAAATATATTTTTTTTAAGATTTATGGGGAAGAAAAGCAACCAGAAGCACTGAATGTTTTATATTTAACTTACAAAACTATCAAACTACCCGTTAATTTGTTTGGCTTTGCCTTATTTTTCCTTTCTTCCTTCAAGATCAGTTATTAACTTAATCATACTCTGTGGCATTTGTTTGTTGTTTTCATATGTATGTGAAACTTTGTTATTTCTCTTTCTCTGTTTTTAATGTCTGCTAAGTGATCTAAATATTGGTTTTTGAAAATAAGCCCATTTTCTCACCTGCTGATAAGTTCCTTATGAATAATTTAGTCCCTGGAACTACCTTAGATGTGGAGAGACTATAACTTACTGTGGACTCTTTCATATTGCCCATGTGTAAATTGAAACATTGAATGTGGAAGCAATCATCATCATAATATGATTGTTATAAAAAATCATTACCTTTCATGCTGAAAATGTCATTTAAATGTCAGTTTGGAAAATACAGAAATCCAATATGGGCTCTAACTACATGCTGCTTTATTCACCTATTTTAAGTGAAGTGACATTCTACTAACCAGTCATCATTTTGTCACTAAATATTTTCTTGATTGAGTAAAATGGCTGGAATATGCACAATATATCAACTGAAGGATTGCAATTATTCCTTTTTCTTCTCAATTTATAAGACCAGCTGTACAAATTGCAATAATAACAACAAGAGACATAAACTACCAGAGGAAATATGCATTTTTCATGGGTCCTACTATCTGGTTATGCAAAGTAGTAGGATTTAGCCATTTTAGAACTTTGCTTATATGAAATTCAACTTAATAAACTTTCTTGCCTCGTAAAGTGTAGGATGAATAAGTCTCCAAAATTGTTAGGTGAACCACATGTCAGGAGAAAATGAAGAATTTTTATTATTGAAACACTTCTGTTACATCTCTAGAAGAAATTTAATTTGGGGAGGTAAGATGAATCTAGTGATTTATTAAATAAGGAAGGATGCAGATAATTTCAGGGGTAAGAAAGTATTGTTTACTTCTTAATAGACAGTCCTAAAATACTGTATAATGTCTAAATGTTTTATTTTCATAGCCTTTCATGCAGGAGATAAACATATCCCCAAAGAAGTCCCGCTCCACGTGGTATTTAATGAAGTAAATAAGACTATAGCATGCAATTTTGGTGGAGACACGTCAGTGGCTCTGGAGTGGAGAGATAACACAGCACCATTAATAAGCATTGCCGTGAGTTCTTACAGCTACAAGCAATTTATCAAAGAAAACCACATGCTTTACAATTAGTCTGTCTCACAACTAGAATCTACATCCCATGTGATCTCACTACTCATATAAATTAGTCCATATCATGAAACAGAAGGTTAGAACAGGAATTGTCATATTTTTTAAGATACTAGAATTTACAGGGTCATGAAGAGAAGGCACAATCATTAGTGCAATATCAAAGTGTCTGCATTTCTTTGGCACGTTTCCTAAGAAAAGGCCCCTTCTTTGCTCCCTTGCCAAAAGTCATCTAAAAATACTGTAGAAAAATCATATAACTGTGAAGAAGGATGCCATTTCGAAGTCACAGCAGGACACTCAGGGACTATTAGCAATCTTTTTTTATGTCCCATCAGCAGCTAGATTCATCTTCTATTACAAGGAGTAGATACTGAAGAATTTCATCACTTCTCTCTAAGGGTTTATATCTTATCTTTCCTTGGCCTCATCTTCAAATTCACAGATGTCATTCAGGCTAGTAAGCACAATTTCTTTTGAGTTTATTATACCTGTCACCCTCTATTCCTCTTGTAATCTCTATAGTCTCACAAATTTTGTCCTTTTTTCTTGAATCCACTATTTTTTTCAAACTTTATTGTCTAGCAAAGTTTTTTAAAAACAGAATGTTTTTTAAAACACAGAATGTTGGGCTCCAAGACCAGACTTTCTTATTCAGTAGGTCTGGGGTAGGGCTTGAAAATTTTACTTCTAAAAACTTCTATATTGTTTGGGGAACACTTTGAGAACCACATGTCTAAGAAAAAGAAGTAACCTTTATCGTATTCAAATTTAATTTCACCAACTGCTTACATTAAAACCCACTTTATCTTAGTTGAGTCAATTGCTTCCTCTCATTTTTATTCATTTTGTCCCTCACAATATAATATTTAAGTACTTTCTATTTTAAAGATCTTCTGATGATCCTGCGTTTACTGAGCTAGTGACCACATATTTTTAATACGACCACTTGTGTTTAATATGTCCATGTTGTTCTTAACACATTTGTCAGTGCAGTGCATTCTTGCCTTCAGTTCGTGCTATTCTTCTAAACCTCTTTATAGATCCAATAATAATTTCCTAATTGTCATATCTTAAAAATTCATTAACATAATTAATGAACTGGCCATTCTGACCACCACCTTGTCTTGAAAACTTACCATGTCTTCTGTGCTTCCTCTCATGGATCACCATATTTTTCTCTACTTCTCCTTTCATTTTCTTTCCTGAAATCCACTTCTGTCTTAGCTTTTTCGGGTTGCTATAACAGAATACCATAAAGTAGGTGGCTTATAAGTAACAAAAATTGTTCTCACATTTCCAGAGGCTAGGAAGTCCAAGATCAAGGCAGTGGAAAATTGGTGTCTGATAAGAGCCTCCTTCCTAGTTCACAGATGATTGTCTTTTCTCTGTCCTCACATTGTGGAAGGCAGAGCTCTCTGGGCTCTGTCCTAATGACCTAATGACCTCCCAAAGGGCCCAACTCCTAATACCATCATGTTGGGGGTTAAGATTTTAACATTTGAATTGTGGAGGCACGTCAACGTTCAGTGCATTGCAACTCCCTTGCTTCCTTTCTGCTCGCCCTCACCAGGCTTCTCTTGTTATTAATTTTGTCGTCTTTACACACACACACACCCACACACACCCACAATGCTGGGTTAAATAATCGACACCCACAGGTTTAGCACACACTTACACTCTTGTGTATCAAAAATCAACCTTTGTAGCCTAGAGCCTTCTACTGAAGTTGAGGGCTGTACAACCAAATTTCTACTGGACATAACCATCCAAATGTACTACACAAACTTTAAACTCCATGAGAATATAAGAAGATGATAATTTATTTTTATATACCAATTGCTTGGTAATTTTAAATCTTTATTAAAAACTTTTCCATCTAATTAGTTCTCTGCAGTAAAAGATTTAGGGGTTCTGCTCTTCCATACATGTAATCAGTCCGTCAGTCCTGATGCTGCCTCAGTTCTTATAACCTGTTGTCTTCTACCTTCAGCTTTCTCCAAATCATACTGTTATACTGCTGCCAGTGCAAACTTTCTGCAACAAAACTCTAATTTTTTAAATCCCCTGTATAAAATATTTTCCTGGATCTCTCCCTGTAAATAAGATTCAAAAGTTCTGTCTGCATGTCTAAACTTACTGCCTGTCTCTTCTCCACTTAGAGTTTGCATCCTCACCTACTAATTCAATTGCTGTTGCCAAAAGATAATGTGTTATTTTTTATTCTTCATGGTATTGGTACTAGTTGGAATTTCTAATATTCTTGTGTTAGCTACGTTGACCTTTCCTTTTTGAGAAATTTATTCCGCTTCTCAAATAATCATTTTAAGTGTTCTTTAGAAAATATCATACCATTTGGTAATTTTGAAAACTTGGATTATTCTCCTAAATTTGTTTCCTTATGTCAAGAATTTTGACTTGTATGTTTTATATATCTAGAATCTACTAAGTTGTCTGATACATAATAGTTGCTCAAGATATGTTTATTGAAATGAACTCAAATTAAATGATAGAGTAGGGAACCATTTGAAAATGATGGGGACAGTAAGGCTATTGCCTATGGGACCCAAGAGAAATAAATACAAATATCAACATAAAGACTTAATGCAAAGTTAAGAGCAGTTTTATTCATAATAACTAAAAATTGGAAACAAAGCATCCATCAACTTGTGAATCGATTGGCATATCCCTATGATGCAGTTACTTCTCAGCAATGTAGAGGAATGAACTATTGACAGAAAAACATGAATCCATCTCAAAAGAAAAAGAATGATGGTGATTCAAAGAAACTTGTAGTAGAATAACATATAGTCCACGATTGTGTTTATATTAAATTCTAGAATAAAGAGCACAAGGAAACTTTTCAGGGTATAGAAATATTCTGTATCTTGACTGTAGTGGCAATTACATAGATATATTTATTTGTCAAATTTAAGAAACTATACCCATAAAGTTGATTTTATTGTATGTAAGTTATACCTGAATTTGTTTATAATTTTAAACCTAATTTTAAATCACATGTTTCAAGTTCAAATTTTATAAAGATAAGGACAGAAACATACATACATGGAGGTACAGGTGAAAGTTAATATAAAATATTAAGAATTCTGTTAAATTGGAAATTGCATGCTATATCTAAAAACTTTCAAATTTAAATACTATTAAAGATTTCTCTAGTCAAAGAAAACAAAAATCCTTGATAGAGCCAGTCCATGGGCATTATTTGCAAACTGGTATGTGAGATAAAACAATAGTTTTTCCAAGATCAAGCTGAAAGAAAAAAAATCAGAGAGAGAATCAAGTTAATTTATTACAATGAAAAAAGTAAATTTTACCTTTTGGCATTTCTCCAGTAAAACAGTTCTGCTATAACTTGACCTGGTGAGATTAATGGTGAGTCCAAAAGCATAAACCATTCTCTGGAAAGATATTGCAAGCCCATGCAAGGTGAATTAATTATTCCAGAGTAAAATTTAAGAGCTGTGTGTGTGTGTTTGGGGGGCAGGGTGAAAGGTAGAGAAAGAGAGAACACATAAATATATATACTGTCACATCAAGAATACATACATTTATAAATGGCCTTTTGCAAAAGAACAAACAAACAAACAAACAAAAACCAACCAAACAAAAACGACAAAAAAATTAGGCTGCAAAAATTCAATTTAGCTAGTGAAACTTTTGGTATATAAGCTAGAAACTTGAATTTCTTCTGAATTAACTATAGTTGAGGTAATCTTCAGTGTCCTATCAAAACATTTTTAAATAAGTCATCAAGTTACTAAACCTGAGATTTCTGATAACAGAGGAAAGAATCTTGGGTTAATTAGACATTTTGCTATGAAGTTAATGTTATCAGTTCAGAGGTTCAGGACTGGGTTATCAAGATGTATACATAAACATGAAGTTCAAGCTGTCAAAGTATAGTGGTAATCAGGAGAAGCTAAGTAAACATTATGGTACAGACTTGCATGTAGGAACAAAGCAGACTCGTAGGGACAGATCATCATTTGAAAAGCAGATTGCCAAACAGGCCTGATGCATGTGTGTGCTCCACTGGGACTCTTCTTCATTAGCTGATGCTCATTTGTACATTAGTGAAGTCTTGACAATGCATCCTAATCACATGTAGATCTTTACAAATATGACTATGTCATGAAACCACTTCAGAATTGTTAAATCTGAATATCTAGAGTAAGATGCAGTCATCTGTATTTATAGTTTTAAAAATTCTCCATGTGGTTAGGTTGTCCCTTGTCCCTATAAATTTGAGAAGCTCTTGGTAAGCCCCTTTTTGTATAGTCTATGTGCTTCTCTGATGCATGTGCTCTCCCACATTCATCTCTGCCATCTCTTGACTTAGGCGAATATCTTGGCTGCATATCTAATTCTTATTCCCATGTTAGATTTAAGGAAAGCTTTCTGGTAAATATGCTATATTAAGGAGATTAATATAAAGTAACATTCCCAGAATTTAGAGGTCAGGTGCCTATCAATTGCATCTATCTATATAGTCAAGAGACCGGAAATCAGTTTTAACTCTCTATCCTTCTCCACTCCTTGTGCAGTTATTTCTGTTAAAATTTCATTACCTTTTATCAGCACCATTGTTTTAGTTACCTAATTGGTGTTCCTGTCTGGATTCTCTACTTTTCTAATCCATCCTACACATTCTTGTCAAATTAATTTCCCTATAGAACAATACTATTCCAGGCACAGTCCTGTTAAAAATCTGAACCTGCTAACTAAAATGCAAATGTTATTCAAACTCTCTAAGAACAAGTCTACATCTATATTTTCAATTTACTAGTGCTCTACTCCTATTCACATAATGCTCCCCAGAAAAGTTGATTGTCTCCATAACAACTTCATGGTTTTCTGATTCCATGCTCAGAAAAAAATGCTGTTATTTCTGGAATACTTTTTCTCCACCAAAATAACTCTCTATTCCCCCAAGGAAGCTAGTAACCCTCGTCTTAAGCTGTTCTGTTCTTGTTTAAGTGGTTAGTCTTTGTAAAAGTAATTCCTCAAAACAGGAAGCTAATATTGTCTTCATGTTCCATCTCTCACTGATGCTGTACCAACAACTAGTATCAAATTCTACCACATCCTCAAAGTCAAATACCAGCTAGAATAGAATTTAAGAAAAGAAGAATAAACTACTAAAAAGCTACATTATATAGGGGTTTTGAGTACATATGAGCAAAATCAACCAACCAACAACAAAAATTCTGAAAAAATATTTAAAAATCATCTGAATCTGGTGGTATGATTTCCTATATGGGAGCATCTGCATTTGGAATGCTTATATGAAGAATGAGTATTATGCTTCCATTTTGTCTGGCTGCTTCATAAAATCTGTGACTAATCATTAACATTATTTAGAGTAAATTGAGGGGCTAGATAGTCTCTGGTCAATACAAAAAAAAATAATCTAAATAACTAGGAAATTGAGCATCTTTTGTGTGTATAAGCTAGTCTCACCTTCAAGGAACAACTTTTTAAAGTACTCCAAAGTCTCTTTTTCAGCATATGTTTGACCCATATATGTGTGTGGAAAGTACCAGCATGATGAAATGCTTTACTGATTGCTTGGTCTCTTAGCTGGGGATGCTCAGGAGAACTTTATTTTACATGGGCTTCCTTGTCTCAGTGAAATGGAAAAATAGAAGTTACAGAGGTTAGCAGCAGAATTAATGTCAGTGGCAAATTCCCACCACTGGAATAAGTCGCCTGTCCATTTCTGCACCTCATTTGAATGATCTTAATTGTGTTGACATTTCACAGGATCCCACTGTTTATTAAACAGATCCCACCTATATTTTCTGGAGAACAAATGTTAGCAGCTGTCATAAAGACAGTGTTAATTCACATGTGTACTAGAGAATAAAAGGCCGATTCTCTGAAAAGAGCAGATTCCATTATCTCAGTGAAGTTTTAGGGCATGGGATGTAAAGACCATGGCAAGTTATTCTCTCCTTAGTCAAAGACAAATTGATTGATCTTGTTACCCCTTCAATAAAATAGCTCAGTAATGTTTAATATGTTCATTTGAGTCAATGTGTATGCTTTGTTGCCTGGGCAATAGAAGCAAAAAAACTTACAGATTTGAGTGAAGATGAGAACCCATTATGGCTACCAACTATCCAGTATGGGGTGCAGCTACTTTTGGCATTCTACCATGGAGAACCTGCAGATCCAAAACTACTTGAAGAATTTGGTAGAATTTCAGGATTTTTGTGGATCCTGTGCCTCATTCAAATAAAAGAGTCATGATAGAAACTCAAAAAGTGTTGAGACCTTTCAGGACATAACTATTCCCTTTTAGGAAAATAGCTGCTGTTTACATTAGGCCTTAGGTGATACAGCAACTAAAAGAGCACATCTGTACTTTTTGGCCTTGTGTAAATATAGATGTGCCCTGAAGCAACTTGAAGGTGGAAAGCCTGGAGGACAATGCCTGAGAGCTTCCACTTAAAAGCACACCAGGTCCTGCCACAAAGTCGTGGCTGGCTCTCTACTGCTTTCATGGGGTGTTTCCTGTGAGGACTGAGTGAGGGAGAAACTATCCAAACTTTTTCATAAATCCCTCTGCTCTATGCCTATACGAGCCGCAAGGAGTCTGATGTACGTCACAGAGATAGCTAAGATGTCCTAGCCAGAAAATGAAAAAACAATAATATAACAGGATTTGAGGACTTGATGGAGTATGAAAAAGGTAATTCACCTGGCCTTAGTGTTGGGACCCCTCTTTCAAGTAACAGAAATTCAATTGTATTTTCTTCCGTATGTGTTCCGTTTTTTATCTGTTTGCTTCGGCTGTGTTAAATTTTTCATACAGGGTGACCTGGTTCTCCTGTGAGAAGAGACGGAGCTATTGTAGAGATGAAGGTTTTTACTTTCGTTTATGTATTTAATCTGTGCTGTTTGATTTTCTAGCCATGTATAGTCATTTCTTTATATCAATAGCAGTTACATGGATGGCAATTCCTAAGACATTTTAAATGTTCTTTGTAAGTTTTTATACCCAAAACACTGAAATGTTATTAAAAATAAACTAATGCAGGAGTAATACTGTAGAAAGAAATTTGGATGTAAAATAGAGGAAAGGTGAAGGGAATGTAGGCATCATGGATGCTACATAAAATGAATCAAGGAAGAGTTATATAAGCTTTAAAATGTAGGACTATTACTAAAAGTGATAACAATGAAATACAGGAAGGAGAGTAATGGGAAATGGGGGTTGATATGTCTGAAAAAGAGGTAGAAGTACATGTTCTAGTTCTGAAAGGAATCACTTTATGAACTTAAAAAACAGAACTCATAAAATCGTCACCTCCTAGAACAATAATTCTTAACTAGGGAACAAATTTTGTCCCCAGGGGACATTTGGAAACGTCTGGAAATATTTTTGATTGTCACATCTTGAGAGAGATGAGTGATGCCACTGGCATCTGTTTGGTAGGGGGCAGGGGATCCCACAAAACATCCTGGAATGCACAGGACAGCTTTGCACACAAAGAGCTGGCTAGTGCAAAGGTCAAGAGTGCCAGGCTGAGAAGCCTGTTGACACTGCTTACAGAGGGCAATGAGGGGATGGTTGGGAAAGACTAGAAAGCAGACTTTCATTTTCATCTATTTGTAATGTTTGAATCTTTCTCATTTTTACTTTATTATTTTCATATTTATCTTGTTAAAGATTCATTATATTCCAGAAATTATGAAAACACATTGCGAGCTAGATATGTAGATGAAATTTTTATTTGAAAGAAAATCCCAGAAGAATCAAAGATTACAGTTAAATAAGTGTGTATGTAAAGAGACAAAAGCCAGTTGGCCTCAGAATTATCCTCTAATGATCTTCCAATTATCCTCCACAGTACTAAATCCTAGAAGATAAGCTCCCTAGGTCAATTGCATTTTAAGGAGGAAAGTTTGAATTTTAATAATTTACATTTCATTCTAGTAGTTCATATGTAAACAAAAAAAATAATCGAATTCTTAGGTTTCAGTGGCTATTTTGCTGCTCAGATATGTGCAAAAGATGACAAAACGGAGCCTGTGCCAGTCAGTCTCATTACATACTTCTAGAAGATTCCTTGGTAGACACACTGTGTCCTTTGAGAATTTCAGTGAAGTAGAGTGAGAGGACTGTGCTTTTCAACCTCCCTTCTCTGAAGTGTTTCTTCCACTCTTTGGACCCAGAGGTAGGTGTTAAGGAAATCTTTTACACATACTGGGGACACAGGTCTCTCTCCCTGGCTGACACTGCTGGTTTGTAGGATCTCATAGGCTCACTGAATGTCAAAACAGTTCTTAGGAAAGCATGACATGTGTTCTAGGAGTTTTCTGGGGTTGACCTATGGTGATAAAATGGATGCTTGCTGCTTTTCAAGAGAAACCAGAATATGGGTTGTCATCTGAAGCGGCCTGAAATAGCATGGTCAGGAGAGAGGGTTGGCAGTAGGAGCAGCCTTCATTTATAGCATTTGAGGTGGCTAACATAAATGAGTTTTCCCTTGGGCCAACAAGATAACCTAAAACATAGCTGGGCTAAGCCGCTAGGATAAGAACACCCTAGGAGAGAACTGCTGGAAGCAAGGAGAGCATAGTCCTTGCCAGGGAATGATGTGTGGAGAACGAGGGACTCATAAATTTACTAAAATAATCAGTAAAATTTATAGCTTTTGGTACCTGAAAGTGGATTGGTTATAGATAAAAGGGAACAAATAGTACCAGCTAAGTACAGTCATGTTTATCTTGTTATTATTGTTCCCTCCCCCTTACATCTGACCCAGGAGTCAGAATGGGAGGAGACACATGCAAAACAAAACCATTTTCTATTTCCCCACCAATATCTTTAGACTATGGAGCAGGCCTGAGTAAGAGAAGTGGAGAATGCTTACATGAGATTTATGATATTAAAGTTATAGTACAGACCAAATCAAATTTCTTCAATCCAAAACAAACAACAACAACAACAAAAAACTCCAACATGATTCGAAACCCTAAATACTAAAATACTAGAAAAAAGGGAAAAACTAGGCTGTAAATTAGTTGCGTGTGTATGTGCTATATATGTATGTGTATATGCATGCTTGCAATTGGGAGTTAAGTTGGAAATTTCAACTGATATACCAGATTAAATAAAAAATAAGATTCCAAAATGAAGCTTCAGGCAAAGATGCAGCCCTTAAAAAGCAATGCTGAGAAGTCATGTCATGACTCATAAACCACTTTCCTGTACATCCTTCCCAGCTAGAAGCTCCGTGTTCACCAATACTGTGGCAGAAGCTGAGGGCGCAATTGCCTTTTACTCCTGGGAGTTGTCAGAAGGGCACACACAGTGGGGAATCCTCTGAAGAACACCATGAAAGCACTCACAGGGCAGAGGGTCAGCTTTAATCCCCGTCAGGCCCAGAGAGTGTAACACTGTCTTACAACAGGTCTAGTTAGTAAGAAAGTTCTACTTCCTTTCTTCCTCCTGCATCTTTATGCATCAACCTCAGAGAGATAGAAAACTACAGTAGGCTGCAAGGGGAGGAGGTTCTCAATTTAGAAAGAAGTTACCCATCCCACCTTTCCAGGCTGAAATTTCTCACCTGCTGAGTGAGGATTTAATTACAAAATGGAATCTGTTTTCAAACTAAACACAAGAATAACCTCAGTGTAAAAGAAGAATGAGATGGAAATATTATATGCTGATTACACATCATAAATTGTGCTAGTTCCAAATACTAAAATTGTGGGTGGGTGGGTGTGTGTGTGTGTGTCTTAGTAGAGTCCCTGCCTTCATACAGTTTAAGAGTCTATTGAAGAAGAAAGATGTAGGGAAAAATATTGAGATAATTAGTGATTCTTTTTTTAAGCTATAAGGCAGTGGCTGATAATCTATGGTTCACTGACCAAATCCTGCCCACTACCTGTTTTTATTGATAAAGTTTTGTTCGAACACAGTTGTGCTTATTTCTTTATATATTGTCTATGGCTCCCTTTGTAACCTAAAGGCAGGATTGAGTAGTCGTGAGAGCCTAACTGGATAAAAAAAAAAAGCCTAAATTATTTGCTACCTGTTCATTTACAGGAAAATTTTCCAGTCCTCCTGCTGTAAGAGTTTAAAAGCCATGAGAGACTCTAGGTTAAAATTATGAGTTGCATATGCGCATATAATGTCATTCTCTCTGAAACTTTATTAAAGTGATTAAGGAAAACAAGATTAAAAAGAAAGTGAATCATAAAGTTAGCAAGGCAGGGACAACAGAGGAGTATATTGTACATCAACAAATTATTGAAAGCTGGAAAACAGAAGGTTTAAAAGTAACAGCGAACAGAACCAATAATGTTGATTTCTAAGCAGAATATGGGTTAAGTAGAGAAACAGAAATATTTTATAGTGCACAATCCTCAAAAGGCTCGTAAAATGATACCAAAGAAATAGTGATGAAGGGAGATGGCAATACTGATAATGGTTGGCTGAACTAAATGATAGGCAATAAAGATATGTGATTTTTTTATGTATATTAATATTAAAGTCTGGT
This sequence comes from Eidolon dupreanum, assembly GCA_028627145.1. Classification (NCBI taxonomy): domain Eukaryota; kingdom Metazoa; phylum Chordata; class Mammalia; order Chiroptera; family Pteropodidae; genus Eidolon; species Eidolon dupreanum. The sequence continues at coordinate 89,384,446 of CM053501.1, forward strand.
GCCTCTCTTTATAAAGCCAAGATTCTGGCAAGACCATACTGATTTCTGTAAAATGTCTGTCCTGATGATAAGAACTCTTATATCTCTGGAAAGCTCTTTGTACAAACAATTAGTATTGGTGTTGCCTTTAGGAAGAAAACCTAAGGTATTTGGGGGTAATGGTGTGAGGAAGATTTATTTTTATTGGTTTGACCTTTGGTCCTTTTGTATTTTTTTTCCGTGAGTATTTATATGTCATGAATCAAAAATCAATGATATAAAAGGCATTTCTCCAAAATACATTTTTTTCTTTTAAATAAAAATTATTTCTACTACCGTTCCCTAGATGTAAGCCAAAACTTTATATATTTCTGTCTAGATTCCTTGTGGAAAGGAGTTATTAAGCACTAGATTTTATTTTACGATGCAGAATTCAGAAGTTGTCAGTCTCCCAGAAGCCCATTGATGTATTTATTCCTCCTCCCTACAAACACATAGTCCACTGCCAAACTTTGTGTGTTCTAAAAGGTTCAATGAGGGAGAAATAAGCAAGGTCAGTGTTGGGAGATGAAAGATATGACACTCAACTGAGGACAGAGATGAGGAGTTTCTTTTCTAGCAAAGTTTCAAAAGAGACTCATCTCCTCTCTGCCTAGTTGAGTGTCATTTCTCTAATCTCCCAGAACCAGCCTTACACCTGACCGTTATGAGGCAAATCAGATAATGGTCGAATAAGCGTGTGTGTATGTACACACACACACACACATATACACACACACATATATATGACATTATATATATATGTGTGTGGGTGTGTATATATAAATATATATATGTGATAAATGATGTTCTATTACAGAAAAATTACAGTATGCTTTAAGGGCAAACATACTGGCATCTGGTGAAATCGGCAAAAACAGAGAGGTTTTCTCTGCATATACCTTAGAACTGGTATTTTAAGAGTGAGTTAGAAATATGTAATGGAGAACTAGAGCAGGTAGAATCATTTCTAACAGAGGAAACAGCACGTGCAAAGTATTTATGGCAGAAGACAACATGAATGAAAGTTTGGGGGATTGCAAAGAAGGCCCACATACTTGGAAGAGCGCAAAGCAAAGAAGGCAATGGTGATGTTAGACTGGATGGGAAGTCAGGAGCCACAGAGCGAACTTGTAGGTAATGCAAAGAATTTTCTCTATGTCTTGAAATCAATGGAAGCCATTGAATATTTTAAGAGTAGAATTGCATGATTTGAATAATCTTTTTAAAAGACCACCTGACTAAATTGAGAATGGGTTGCAAAAGGACGGGTGTGGAGAGTGGATATTATTTTAGCTAGTACTAGAGTAAATCAAGTAAGATATTGTGATAATGTAGATTTATTGGAAAAGAGAGTAACATTGAAGAGTTTACAGATTCAGGTTTGGAAACTGGAGTTATGATGGTGAAATTTCCAAAATAGGGAGTACTGGGAAACATTGTTGAACATCATTAAAAATACATGACATGTGCTAGGGAATGCTGGGTAGATAAGAAAGTCAGAGACCCTGTCTTCACAGCATTAAAAACAAAAAAGGGACGCAATCGGGGTATGGATTTAATTACAATACAAGGAGTCAAGATGCGGTTTTGCAAGGAGTCAGAAAAGGTCTGTCTGCAAAGTGGTTCCTAAACAAAGGCCTGAAGGGTTAGAAAGAGAGCACTAGGACACATCAGGAAGGTGTTTCAGGCAGAGGGGAGGGACAGCGTGTGTAAAATGCAAAATGGAAACAACAGCACAAAATTGAAAGAACTTTATAATCTTAGATCAGAGATGGAGAAGAAAATCCCCGAGAGATGAGAAAAAAGGAGATGATATGCAATGTAGATAAAGACTTTAAGTGCAATTTACTGCAAAAGTGTTTATGAAGTGGTATATATTTGGAAACAAAATGAATATGTGCTAATAAAACTATATTTAAATATATGACCATACAGCTGGATGTATATTGTGAATACAGCTAGTAGAAATAATACTGTGCAGTCATAAAAAATGCATAATCATATATACAGATTGGAAGTATCTATGCTTTTCTACTAATACAAAAATGTCATTATTGTGATTAGTAAATCTCTGTGGGTGATTGTAACCTTCTTATTATAACTTATATTTTTAAAAATTTTCACGACAAATCTACATTGTTTTCACTAGTAGTTGAAACAAATACCAGAAAGAAGGGTTAAAGGTTTCTAATAGGTTTTAGACTAATATGATAACAGAAATGGAAATAATTTTGTTTGTTTGACGAGTAACTTCATTTACTGTTATTGGTAAAATTGCATACCCTGAAAAGGTATGTTGAAGTCCTAACCCCCAGAACTCTAGAATATAACCTTATTTAAAGTTAGCGTTGTTGTAGATTTTACTTAATTACTTAAGATGAAGTCATACTAGAGTGGGATGAGCCCTTGATCATCCAATATGATAGGTGTTCTTAGAAGAAGAGAGGACAGGTGTGCACAGATAGAGGACAATGTGAACACAGACATATGATGGGAGAATGCCATGTGATGGCAGAGTCAGAGATTGGAGAGATGCAGCTACAAGCTTAGGAATGGCAAGGACTGATGATCACTGCCAGTAGTTAAGGAGACAAAGAAGGATTTTGCCCAGTCTGAGAAGAGGCATGATTCTAATGACACCTTGATTTTGGACTTCTAGCATCAAGAACTGTAAGAGAATGAATCCGTTGGTTTAAGCCATACCCTGTTTATATTATGGCAGTCTCAGGAAAAACTAATGCAGATTTTTAGAAAATTAGTTTGGATGACCTAGTTTGTCAGTCAAAAACACACCTAAATCAGGAGTCACTCTTCTCACTTAAGTAAACCATTGAATTTGTGGCCAGATTTTAATTGAGCTGGAAAACAAGGTATTTTTTCATATGTGTGTATTTGTGTCTGTATATGTTCTTGTGTGTTTGTGTGTGGGTATTTGTGCATAAATAGGGGTGCAAAATAGGTAAACATGTCTTTTTCTGTTTACCTTTTGGGATTCTATTAAAGTTTTCTATAGCTTCTATTTACGTGGAAAGAGTCCACTAGCACATGTCGGATATTTTTAAATCAAACTGACAATGCAATCATGAGGACCATATTCTACATAATCAATTTATAGTCACCAAAAGCCCAGCTTCACAGTTCTTTGAAACATGGACTGGTTTCAAGATTTACTGATGAAAACATAAAGAAATGCAATCATATTCAAGATGAGAACTGTCTCTGTGACAAATCAAATAGTCTTATTTTATAGGCATTCAGCGACTTGCCACAAATTCAGATTATTTCCCTTACAAGTTTGAAGATAACTTAACCAAGGAAAATGAATGCTTCTAAGCTTCAGTGCCTTACTACAATTAAATTTTTGCTGACAGTAGAGTGGGATCACTTTCTTTCCTCTTTAATAAATACCAAGTGGAGCAAACAATTACTTTCCTGAACTTCTTTGGTGAAATGATGATAATGGATCCAATCCCTTGATCAGGATAAAGTAAAGCTAATTTTTAAAAATCTTTCCCTATAAACTTCTCTCTCATTCCCTCTTCCTTTTTCTGGTTTCTTCTCCTCTTTCCCTGTCTTCCTCCATCTCTCCTGCATATATGTGTTCCTGCCCTCTTCCCCCCTCCTTCCCTCCCTCCCTTCCTCCCCTCCCCCCCTTTCTCTTTCTGTCTTCTCCTTTCTCCTACTCTACTTTTGTCACCTTAACCTTTCTAGTGTAGTCTTAGTACCATTTTAATATGTCTTACAATTTTGATTGCCAAAAATAGTGCAACAGTCCTGTATAACTCAGTGAGAAAAGGTTTCCAAACATCTTTTCTATTATCTTAGAAATATATCCATCAACTTAATGTCAGTTAAATTGTGGATATGCATAGTGATTTAACCCATTTCAAGATTTCTTCCAGAGATGGTTTTGTTGCTTTAAAACATAAATATTGGATATTAAAAATGCATTTGGAATGCCCTATAAGAAGCAGAATTTGTATGTTTTTGTTACTTTCTAACAATGAATTTATCTGATTTTTATACTGACAATGCACTGAGACACCCAGTTACTGTTTTAAACAACTATAGGACATAGATTTACAGCCTAAGGAAAGTGATTTCAATTTTTAAGCTATTTCTACACAAGTGTTATGCTACAGTGAATTCCATGTACGTATTAGCAGAATGAGCTCCTCTTCCTCTTGGAGTTTAGTGACCCCGCAGACAATAAAACAGTCCAGGCACTCATGCGCGGTATCTGAGATGCAAACAGAAAAGCTGGATTCCCTGAGATTCGTCTGAGATGGCCTTAATCATCACACAAAGCAGTTCTGGAAGAGACAGGGCCTTGTCTGAAGAAGGAGTGTGTCAACCAGCGTGACTGCTAATATGAGACAAACACACATTATGCTTTTGGAGTTCCCTGAGCCATAGAGCCCAAAGGCACACCTAGAACTGCTGAGACTTAACACAGAGGACATGAAAGATGACAGAAGGGCACAGAAAGAGGGCAAATATCAAGATGATCCACCATCTTTTTCACCACAGCCACTGCCAAGATTATGAAGTTCCCACGGTGAAGTGGAGGCAGGCTTCATGGAGTCCTAGTGTCCCAGGTCACTGAAGAGGAATCAGATAGGAACCTGCTGACCACTCTGAGTTTAGCTTAACACATTCCAGATTCAGAGGGCCTGGAAACTGCCCGGACTGTGATACCAGTATGCCACAATGGGACTGCCTGCTGCCGGTGGTTCTCAGTAAGCATTACAGCCTGAGCTAGCGGGTGTCAGTAGTAGTGGACAAGAGCAAAGAAGACATTACTTAAATCTTGTTCCACAGATTTGCCTCTCTGCAGTCAGTGCCTGCTACATTCTTTGAAGACGTGGCAAAACTTATAGGATACAAAAGAAAGATCTTTTAAGGAAAAAGCCCTTGAGAATGAAGTGGTGAATTTTTCCTCACCACTTTGAAATTAGTTTATAACCATGTGACTATTCTGGCTTATGAAATGGGAGTGTAAATTATCTGTCACTTTAAAGCTAAATCATGACTGCTGTTGCTTGGCTCTCAAGCTATCTCTTGCTGGCAGATGATGATTGAAGAAACTCTCATATTTAGAAGACACAGTTACAAGATCATGTAACCTTAGTCATCTGGAGTCCTAAATTACTATGAAGAGCTGATACGTCTTGCCAGTTTGCATGAGTATGTAGCATGAGTGATGTGTGTGTGTGTGTGTGTGTGTGTGTGTGTGTGTGTGTGTGTGTGATTAGTTTTAGATTACCATGATCAATATGCTACCCAAATTCTGAAACAAACGGAGAATATGGCAGATAAATGTGAGATGGAAGTCAAAGGATTAAATTTGTTAATAAATGTTAAATTGCAGGCCAAAAAAAAAAGTGATAATAGGCCTTTTAACTCAGCCCCCAACCTAGATAGATTAGTTGCCAGTCATGGGTAATGCAGGCCCTAACCAGGCCTCCCTGTTTGGTCTGCATTCATGGGGAAAGGCAACTGGCAACTTGTAAGGAGATCAACTTTATGATACTCCAGTGAACAGACACTCACATAATAGTATACCAGTGCCAACATTTTAAATATTAAACATATTTTATTTTTAAATCCCCAGGATAATTAAATGTGAAGATTAACTATCCTTGTAAATTTTTATGTCCAGACACGAAAGTCCAAAGGAATTAATACATGAAATATTAGTTTTCCTGCCAAAGTGACTTTATATATCCAGTAACCACAACTTCTTAAATAAAACATTAGGAACTATGATTGCCTTTACCCACTCACTCCATCTTTGAAATCTAGTAAATTCTCAACCTAAAAAGTTTTTAAAATCTGAGAAGAGTTGAAGTTATATGAAGAGATTCAGCTTAGTTCTTATAGGAATGGGAATAGTTAACTTCAGGCCATGGAAGTTGTATTAATGCACTGTCAAAAATTTTTAAAGAGTCCAAGAGTTAATAAAACATTTGTATTAGTTCTTTTGTTGCATAAAAGACCACCCCTGAACTTAGAAGCTTAAAACAACAATTATCTACATAGTTCACAATTTCACCTGTTGACAGTTTGTTCTGGGAACAGTTTTATGGTTCTTCCAGGCCTGCTTGATAACCTTGGCTCTTTTTTCCCAGTGGACAAAGCAAGTCACATGCTTAAGACCAGAGTCAATGTGGGAAAGAACAGACTCCACTGTTTGTTGTGGGTTGCTGCAAAGTTTTGTATGTTTCATAATCTACTGTAATACAGAAAATTATTAAAGCACAATCAACAAATTTAGAAAATTACAGTTAAAAGGTACCTCATTTATCATTCACGTAGTTTGAAAAGAAAAATCATTACTTTCACAAATATTTCAAATATTTGTCAATATATTTTCAAAAATTCTAAACAAATGAAATAAATAACAAGTTTCTATTTTTTCCTGGGAAACGTTGCCCACCCATCACTCTAGCCTCTTTGAATCACTCTCACAGTCTGTCCCACAGCTGCTATACTGGGGCTTGCTTGCTTTCTCTCCTAGTTTAGATTTCAAGTCTCTTGAATCCCATGTCTAATGATTTCTCAGATTACTCCTATTTTATATGTGTTGTTTAAGCTAATTCTACAATAGTGGCCTAAGAATGACATAAGGGAGTTAACATTTTGAATTCTTCTATGTTGCATTTATTTTTTCCTTGGAATTCTAAAGGCATTGCTTCACTGTCTATAAACATATATAGAGTTCCCATTGAGCAATTTTATTTTTTTCAAATTTCTGTTTGTTGATAGGTAATTTGTATTCTCTCACACTTTTAAGTTTTTTTTTTTTTTTGCTAATTGTGGTCTGATATTTCATTAGCATATATTTTGATGGAGGTCACTTTTTAAAGTTAGGCTAAGTACCAGATTGACCCTTTGAATTTGGAGACTCATTTCATATCTGTGGAAAATTTTCTTTCATGGTTTATTTTTGTATTTCCTCACCTTCTAATTCTACTTTTATTAATTTTTCTTTATCACATTTCTTCTCAAATGTTGCATCTTCTAATTATGTCATCTCATTTTCTATCTCTTCTCTCATTTTCCATCTTGTCATTGGAGATTTTAAAAATCATTTAATTCTTCTACAATTTTGTTGTAATTTGAAACAGTATATTTGAACATCTAAGAACTTTTTATTGCACATTAATTTTTCATTTTACATAGGCTCTTATACTTTATTTTTAAACATAATATCTTGATTTTTAAAATATGACTTTTTTTCTTAAGTTTTCTTCTCTCTGTCCTGTTCCTTTTATTATTTTGATATCTGTCCTTTCCGATGGAGTCTTTTATCTAGTATCTGGATATCCTTGTTTGTCCATTTATATTTAAGAATTGTTTATTAAAGATCATTTAAAAAGTTCAACATATATGCTTTTAAATGGAATAGGACTTGTGAGAAGTTGAACTACTGACAGGAAGTACATGTGCTGAATATTTTTGCATCTCCTTTACTCATCTTCTCTTTCAAGTATATTTTCCCTGATCGTTTTACTTCTCTCATTTCATTTTATTATCCTTGTTATTTTTATTATCTTCCTTTAATGTTCTTACTAAATTTCCAGTTGAACATATTCTTCTTCGAGTAGGAAATAACAATAGGAGAGGAGCTCAGAGTTACAGGGTTTTGAGTGGAGGAGTAATATGATCTGTGTAATTTTTTTAGAAGAACTTAATGGCAAAATTGCTATGCATAGATTTGGGTAGGAGAGACCAGAAGATGAAAGGAGGGAGACAATTTAGTGGCTATTAAAATAAACCTGGTAAGAGCCCGACGTGTTCATTTACAATGTACTAAGGAATCATTTGAATCTAGATTTTGTGTTCATAGCTATTTGTGTAGAGCTATATTATATTCTTTGCTGAAATTATAAGATGGATATTTAAGGTTATCAGGAGACATTGAGACTAGTCAAAAGGTTTTCCTGCTGTTCTCTTATTGACTGTTCAAAATAATATTTCACCAGTTTCAATTCCAATTGTTGAGCAGACCTTTCAGGCACACCCTTAACTCCTTTAGAGAGCCTTTTGTCAGACTTAGCAGTGCTCGAAGGCAATGCTTTTGATATTTCTGATGTCTTCAAAGATTTCACGGTCAAACTCTCAGCTTCATCTTTAGATCATGCTTTTCTGTGAGTTCCCTGGATATGATTGATTTGAAAACATTTCTTGATTTTAGCATTGTTAGCCATTTGAAGAGACTGAGAATCTTCAAAACCAGCAAGTCCCAGCTCCTTTTAGTGTAACAGTAACTCCTTTAGTTTATCACTCTCCTCTTAAATTTTACTGTAAGCAGCAAGAAGGAAAAAGAGAGACTGTCAACACTCTACTTGGCAGTCTTATCCAGATCTTTTAGTCCTTTAGGTAAATGTTCCACCTTCCACACTACTATAGAAAATAAAGCTCTCGATAACACCAATCTCCTTTCCTCTATGTTGTTTCTGACAAGATTGTCTCACTTTCTTTTAAATCCTCACCAGTACCTCATCAAAGCCCCAAATTCTATGAATAGTGTGTTAAAGCCTAAAGTTTTCACTATGTCTTTCCTAAGAATCCTACAGCCTTTTTATCTCTCTGCCCATTGCCATTTCCAAAGTCACTTCCACATCTTAGGGTTTGCTATGGGGACATTCCACTTGCAGTACAAATTTCGTTATTAACTATGTATCAGCTATGTAGCAGTTACCTATTGTTTCATAACAAATTACAACCCCAGTTTAGCAGTTTAAAACTATATATATATAATTTGTGTGGGTCATGAATCTGAAAGCAGCTAGCTGGATGGCTCTAGCTCAGGGTCTCATGACGTTGCCTTTAGGTGATGAGCCAGGCCTTGGAGAAGCTTCTTCCAAGCTCGCTTACATGCTCGTTGGCAGGCTGCCATTTCTTACTGGCTGCAGCTGGCTGGGGACTTTAGTTTCTTGCTATATAAACCTCCTCATTGACTCCCTGAATGTCCTCACGATATGTCAGCTGGCTTCCCCAACGTGACTAATGTCAAAGAGCAAAAGAGAGGGGGAGAAGGCACCCAAGCAGAAGCTGCAGTCTTGTGATCTGATCTTCAGAGTTACATGGCATACCAGCACTTCTGCTGTCAGTCTCAGACACCAACACTCTTGGTAGAATATAGGAATATATGAGCATTAGGACAAGGGGATCATTGGGGGCTGCCTTGTAGGCTGCTTACCACATCGAGTAAAACTGAGCTCCAGATGTTAAGCAGCAAACTCAGAGATTTTCATGGTAAACTGGTGATTGCTTCAAAGCAGGGAGTCTGCTCACACTCAAATTTCTCTTGTGGCAGAAGAGTCTGGCACTGAAGACATCTAATGAACTTCAATGACTCATTTTATGGTTCATTGGATTTAATGGACAGATCTTTTTACTTTTTATTAATGATAGTTCATTTTCAGAACATTACTTTTTAAGAGTGAAATGCATGGCATCTCAAAAAAGTCAAGCCTTTTTAGAATTAGAATTTCTGCATCAGTTTTCATAAGAGTAATGATAATGTAAACTGGCATCCAATATAAATATTAAATACAGACTGATTTCCCTCCTGGTCATATGCATTTAGATTGTCCCCAAGGGTTTGTTTTAGAAATCATGAAGCATAGCTTTTAAAAGCAGCTGCTATTTTTATAGAACTGATTTCATTTTCCAACATAATAAACACTTTAAAAGAAAATTGACATAAACTATGTTACATATACAGGACTGGAAATATTTTGGTTTAAGAACACTGAAGATAAATTCAGTGTTATTCTGTGTATTTTAAATAAAAGGTTCATATTTAATAAATTCTACAATAGCTAGTAAAATTTAAAAACAAAATAGCTTTCTATTTAGGAGCTACCTGGGATTTGAATTACATCATGGTTCTAGTTTCCTTTTTGGTTAGGATCTCAGGTCCTCATAGAAGAAACAAACTATTGGTATACTCAAAATTTGGTCGGCTGAATATACGGGGCATTATGCTAAATAAAAAATGAATTTTTTAAAAAAAATCTCAAATGTTTATATGCTATACGGTTTCTTTCATGTAGCATTCTCAAATTTATAAAACTGTGGAGATCAAGAACAGATTAATGGTTGCGAGGGGATAATATGGTGAGCAGAGTAGTTTTTAAAAGGATAGCAGTAATGATGAAAGAGTGTAGTATCTTGCTTGATGGTGGTGATTACATTAATCTATAAATGTGATAAAAGGCATGGAACCACACACACACACACACACACACACACACGCATACACACACATACACATGAGTACACATCTAAATTGTTGAACTCCAAATTAAGCCTCTAGATTATTCCACTTGACCAACGTCAATTCCAGGTTTTGAAATTGAACCTATGTAATATAATATGTTATCATTGGGAAGAGTTAGGTGAAGAGTACATAGGCCTGCCCTGGATTGTGTTTCCAATTCCTATGAGTCTATAATTATTTCAAGATAGGAAGTTAAGAAAAAATAAATGAATTCTTAAATGGATTGCAATCGGAATAGACATTTTAATAGCATATTTCACGTTCTTTCATAGAAATATATAGGACTCATACTTATCAAAATTCAAAGAAGATTAAATTAAAAATAAAATGACAATTTAAATTACAAATATTAATTTAAATTACATATATAAATTTTAATAAATATATTTGAAATACTAGTTATTACACTTTGGGGTTAATATAAATGAGAACACTGTATTTAATTACATTAACTTATTTATGACAATTTATATTACTTTAGTGAAATGAAAGTCTGTCTTTAAATTTCAAATTACATTAATTACCAAAGTTTTATGCAGATGAATTAAAGGTATTATTCTTCAAGGTTGTACAATTTAGAGTTACTGTATTTTTCTCTGCTATTATATCATCAAAATCAAAGATGTCCAAACACCCTGTAAATATTCAGGAATTTATTTATTAACTAAATATCATGTTACAGAACAGTAAATTTAATTGTTTAAAACATGGAAATATGGGGATGGTGACTAGAACTGTTTATATTTTTTTCTCCATGGTTTTGTTTGTATGTTTGTAAATCAGCATGGCTATAGTAGTCTTGAGAATTACCCTAACACATGAAATTATAAAAATATAATTTAAAAGAAACTCTAAGTAATTAATTAATATTGCTTTTACATATGGAGCATTTTTATATTATACCATTAATTTTACTACTCAGAGACTTTGGATAATTTAAATTGAAATGTGTATTTAACTATAAGTTACAAAATATTAGAGAAAATAGAGAAATAAAGTTTCTATTGAATTGGAGTACACATTTTATTTTTCTTTAGTCTTAAAAAAAGTAAAATACAATATTTTTATACATGTTTTTTAAAGTAGGCATTTATAGTTCTAATATAAATTATGCTCCTTGAGCATTTTTACTTTTATATTAAATATAAAACTTGTTTTGTTAAGTTATAGAAAATGCAGTAAGGCGCTAAACTGAGATGTGACCATTTTAAAAGAAGATGCACAATTTTCCATCTATATAAAGAGAAACAACTGAGAACCTATTTAAAATACTAAACATTTATTATAGTTTAAATAAAAGCTTAAAAATGTATCTCCGTGAAAAATAAAACAGAAAAATAAGGTAAAACAACATTTAAAGAGACTTTCCTTGGATTTCATTATGGGCTGCAGTAATTTTAATGGTCTATTATTTGCATATCAATTGACAGTACACTTAATAAAGGACCCAAACAAACAGCTCAGAAATATATCCAGTACACAATTAGAAAAAAAAACAATATGTCAAAATGAATGCATCATAAATATTTGGGAGGAAACTGATTATTAAATAAATGATATATGGAAAATTTGGCTATTGTTTGGAAGAGGGAATATCAAAGTAGAGCCATATAGCTTAGCATTTATTGACAAATTATAGATGGATTAAATATTTTTTTAAGTAGAATAACAGTATGATTGCATACAGAGGGTTTCTGACTCATATTATGTCAAAATGATATATGAAAGGTGCAAGGAAAGTGTTAGCCATAATACTGCACTTTTGGCAATGTTGGCATTCAGCAGACATAAAAATTTCCCAAGGTCTTTGGGTATCTTATCTAAAACTCTTCCTTAGTGTAGATGGAGCTGTGATCATCATGAGCAGTATCGTGGGTTTTATAGTACTCACTAACTCCTGGGGATCTAGTAGAACCCTTTTGTTATCTTCTTCATTCCTCCATCCCTTACAACAGTTTTATTTGCATCTGAGTCTATTAAAATTTTCTTACTTTGTGTACCTAGACTGGGTTCTATTTTCCTAACTGATACTGACTAATACACTGACAGTTATTTGTATGTAAGGTTTAAATCGGGGTAGGGGAGTACATTCAATAATTTGAAATAAAGGTCATTTCCAAGGAAATGATAAAAAACATTTTTGTTCGCCTTAAGGCCCAAACGATTATTTTATAAAACGTGATTTATTCATTTAATTTTCATCAATTTCTGGCATAAGTCTATTTGCTCAGTGGTCTCTGATTTAATTTTGGATGGTAGGTACCTGAAAGGGTTCAGTTATACAACTGTCTAAACAAATTATGAGCAAGAGCAATTTGACATATGCATTGAGTATACCTCACTATATAAAAACTTGGGTTATCCTGTCAAAGTGGACCTACCAAATTTAATGTCCTTTTCAAACCTTAATATTCCTCTCTCAAAAAACATAAATCTGATGATAAAATATAGGGAAGCAATATAGGCCTAGTATTTTTCTTCCTAAAATACATCACCTAATGATTGCAGAGCTTCTCTTTGTTGAAAATGAATGTTTATTTTTAGAAGTTCTATGAATTTTGTAGGGAAATTTGGTTTTAGCTGCCAAATCCTACATTTTTTAAGTTACAGATTTTTTTGCTATGTATTATTATAATATGAATTTTTATTAATGATCACTTTTTATGATTGTTTTAAAATTATTGCATTGGATGATACTATATTTTAGCATAACCATAGGCAATGAGCCTAACTGTTGCAATTTAGAAAAAGTACTTTAGTCAAGTCTACCAAACCATGGAATAGTGTGCCAAATTTTCACTGCCTCGAGATGTATCATATATGACTAGTTTTCAGTTATCCATGTGGAGAAGCTTCTTTTGTAACTATAAAATATCTAAGTAACTAAAATGATGATGTGATTCTATGGAACCAAAAGCAACGAGTCTGAAAACTTAAGATCCCCATAAAGATAAATTTAATGTGACACACAGGCCTTGCTTCTCCAGAAATTTGGAAGAATGAATTCATTCAGCCTGCAAACATCTTCCCATGTTACCCTAAGATGTTCTACTATAGAAACTAAACAGAGCCCAAAAGTACTTCTATTGAAAGAGAGTTAGGAATATGCTTAGAATACAATCTGAGGATCTTGCATAATTAGAACCACAATTTTACAAGCATTTTTGTTGTTTTTGTTTCTAGTGATTGAAAACCTGTATTTGCAGCTTCTATGATACAGAGGTGGGAAGGAAATTAGGGGCAGCCCTCAACCCTGTTGCTTCCTCATTTGTATATTTAAGGACACACCAGTGGAAAAATAACTACAATTTGGCACCTACAAAGTACCAAACTCTTAGGTAGATTAACTGAGTTTAATGCTCACAATGTTTCCATGAGGAATAACTTTTCCAAATTTACATGTGAGAAAAATGAGTCTAGGTAGAGTGGCAGAGAGTAATTGCAGTTTACTCTAATTCATACCTTGTTTGTTTGCTTTGTTTAGTTTAGTTTTCCAACTACTTTTCCTAGTTTCCTGTAAAGTTCATTGTGTCCATAGGACTAAATTGGATCAATGGAATTTGCACATAGGTATATTGCATAGATGTGATGTGTGCCATTTCCAGTCCTGATTTACATAACTATCACATAAGCCTTTATCCATGATTTTTTCCCTTTCGGCTGGAATGGAGATAACTTCCAAAGAAATCAGAGAGCCGTATTTTGAAAATGACAGCACTTTGGTCAGCCTGGCTGTCTGAACAGCAGCACAGAGGCCTGATCCCCTACATGTTTACTAGCTCAGCACAAGTGGTAATTAGAGCTCTAGTGGGCTGGAATCCTACATTTCGTTCTGTTTTGTTTTTATTTGTTAAACTGCAGTTATCCCTCTCAAATTAATTAAGTTAAATAAATTTTCTAAATTCTCAAACTTTGTAAAGGGAAGAATTTTTGAATCCAGGCCATAGACTTTTAAGATTCTAATTTCTCTGTATTCATAGAAGAATGCTCTGTATGTGACAAATAAGCCCAGATACAGCAGGATCCTTCTGTCTGTGATTCATAGGTGTTTCTGAAGAGACTGATTTATAACCAATAGGCTTTTGTAAAGTGCGTATGTATTTTAAAAGCTGTTTTTTTCATTTGCAAGCTGCAACTTCTATGTGGCATTATTTGTAATTCTTTAGAACTACTTGGCTTTGTAAAGAAAAAAAATATATTATTGTGGTTTTAAACATTGCATACTAAGGGTCTTGTCCTTATCCTTTCTCTTGCCTTGAAAATCTTTCATGATATTTTGTTTTATTAAAGTCATTAGGTCTGAACCTTCTGAGGGCATGGGTTTGGTTGATGTATGTTATCAAGCAAGGGTAACTTACTCAACTAGATAGCTACTAGTAATGTTTCTTTGTATTACCAATCTACATAATTTTTATTTCTAATTTATTTTAATATACCACCCTTAAGTAGAAGATAATATCTAATCTATTGTTTGTATGGTATGGAGTAAGTAGAGAATTTTCCTAAATAGGGAAAATGAGTATGTTTTCTATCATTAATATAAAACAGAAATAAAACAATAGCCTTTAGGCCCTCATTCCTCAATTATTCTACCAACAGGGTGATGTTCTCCACCAGAGGTCATAAATCCATTCAGCCTTTCCTAGAACTGTCTTTTTTCCCTAACACAGCTTACTTTCATCCACTGTCTCCATCTCAGGAAGAGCAATTGTATTTAAATACAGGTCTGATCAAGTGTTCAGGTAACTTCTCTTCAAAGGCTTTTAATTGCCATCAATTATTCTTAAGATAAAGTCCCACTTTCTATCTTCCTAACTACTATATTCCAAACTTACTAGAAGAATAATTTCTGATCTATTTTAGTTTCTCCGTAATTAACTTTTGAATAAATTGTGAATTTATTCAATTTCGAATGAAATTTTACTAAAAAGTGAAATTACATAGGATAATAGAGTCCTGGGAAGGTTGGATGGTGGGGAAGTCATGAGTCATGTATGAAAGTTTTCTATGAATGGATGGTGAGATAACAGGACTCCAGACCCCCCCCCCCCCAATAGAATAGCATATCCTTTAAACATAAATAAATAAATAAAAATACAAAACAAGAAGAATAGCATGTTCTTAAAGTGACAGTGAGGAGTAAAGATAATAACTTGACCTCTAGGTTGCAGAGAGACAGGTTTCAGTGAAGGCCAGGAAGTCTAGGGAATATTCAGTTACAAGATAGATATGCTGAAAGGTTTACCGTTTTTGTTTTTTTGTTTTTTCAATCAAGCATGCCTTTAATGTTCTACAGCTTACTGCATACTTCTTTCTGATGTTGTGATAGGCTTCAGAATGACTTACAGCCATGACTCAGCATGTTCCCTGCCTCCATCTCTCTTCCCAATGTTCCTCATTTCCATAAATGTCATTACTTAGCATCTTACCGGTTATTTAGCCCAGTAACCAGTGTCATCCCAGAATCTTCTCACCCCCCATTAGGATTTGAACTCCCCAGTATTTCTCAGCTGTGTCCCTCTTTTTCCATCCATAGTCTATGCCCATATCCAGGTTGTTATTATTTCCCTTGGGTATATGAAAAATTGATATAAGTGGAGCCATTTTAAAAAGGAGTCAGGGTAGCCATTCCAGAGGAACTGCCTTGACTGACTCACTCCTTAAACCTTTGGAATGTTTGAAGTGGGAAAAGTAACTTTTGGACTGGGCCAAATCAGCATCGTCTTACAAACAACTGTATGCAAAGCTAATAGGGAAGCAGACATCCTGACTACAAGGACCAATGATAATAAACTCTCTGAAAATAGAATCAGTAACCAGCAAAGTAACTCACCTTGTTAGCACCAATAGAACTTCTTTCATGTAGTCATGCAAATATTTCCTTCCTTTTCTCTTAAAAAACCCTTGTCCTCACCTAGTAATCAGGACACATTTTGGGTTTCTGCTTGAATCTGTGCTTACTGAATTGCAATTATTTTTATCCAAATAAATGTTTATTGCCCCTCATTTTTGCTTTTTGTTTTTAGATCAATAAGTGTTACAGTAAATTCCTATGTATTTCCTGACTTTATGGGAAAGTATAGTGGAGGATTTAGAGCAAAGGCTAAATGTGAAGGCAGAATAAATCTGTATATAAATTCTGCCTGCGCTAATGACCTTGGACAAGTCGATTGCCTACATTCTATTATTTGTAAAATGGAGTTAATAATCACAGAAAAAGGAGATATTTTTGTGATACGTAAAATAATGTATATAAATAATAGCTAATATTTTTATTATCTAGTTTTTCCTGTGTTTAATATGCTTTCTATTCAACAACTGGAATGATAATTATGAAAGAAAAATTTGACTTTATTAACCCTTTATTTAAGTACAAACAATGATTCTATATATTTTTATAGAATTAAGCCAATCGAATATACTTTTTATGGTTAAGCCTTCTGTTCCTTCAACATCATATTGTTTTTCTTCCCTCTGAAATTTATATTCTGGTAACATAGAATTCCTCAGTTTCCCATATATAACAGATAATTTTCTTTATCTGTGGCTTTTTCTTATAGACACTCTGTCAGAGACCTGCTTCACACCTTAATTGCCTGAATAAATCTTATGTATCTTTACAGCCTGAGTACTCAAGTACTTCTTGAAATCTTTCTCAGTCCTCTAGGATGGCTGCTAAGTCTTTTCTGTAATGCTTCTTATTTTATCTAAAAAATAATATAACTATATTTAAATTATCTATACTTTTGACTTTTTCTCCTATGTTGTGATGACTCAAGGTCAGACACCCAGGCTTACTCACCTACTACGTTTTCTAAATGAGTTTAATTTTGCATTTCTAGCTCCCAAATAACTTCTCTTTCTTTCCTTTGTATTCTTAATTGCAAATTATGCTATTAACCTTAATTATGCATTCTAGAAGTTAATTCTTCCTCATCCACATTCCTATAATTCACATTTATTAATATCAAACTACATTAATTAAATGTAATTGTCGGTGAGTACATAAATATATAAATATTTTTAAATAAAATTTCTGGATGCCATTCTGGTTTGATTATTTTGAGAAAGATGTCCTAGAATGATATTTTAAAGGTTTATTCCATAGCTATAGTACTGTCTAACATTGTTGAGAAAGACAAAACACATTTCGTACAATGTGAAAGAACCATTTTGTACAATAGTATGGCAGAAGGCTATACCTGTAAGTCTAGACTTAGAGAAAAGATGAAAGGCTCACTAATTTATTTATGTGTATCTTCTATCTCTCCAGATTAATCATATACTTCTAGAAGAACATGAGTATGCCTCATGACTTTCTACTTTTTCAGCATTCCACAATACATATCATAGACCATTTATACTGTTAGAGTTCAAGGCAGGCTGCCCCCAAATATCCCACTTGGCATATTGATTATTCTAAATTAGAGTTACTTAAGAAACAGCCCCTGCAAGAAGGATGCTCTGACCTCCTTTGTCCCCACAGAAAGCAGGAAATAAATCTCCCATGTTAAGGGTACCCTCTCTGCACCTGGAGGGTGGGAGGCATTCTTATGGCCACAGATAGTATTATGAGCAAGGAAGGCGGCTGCCAAAGTAACATCCTTGGTTATGTTTGTGTCTTTCCACAGTACCAAGTTTACTAAGTGGAACTTTCTCAGATAAACCAATCAGGTATATATGCAGGTTAACACACAACACACAGAGAGGGAAGGTGCAGAGGCTTACGTAATCGCATGAGGAGAGGAAAGTCCTTAGCGTCTCCAAAGCGAGCTATGTTGACAGCCCCAAGCCAGCGGCTACAGCAGGCAGAAGGTTAGAGTCTTTGGCTCTCAGCATACTGGTTCCTGATGCTCTCTGGTCAGACTTGAGCATCTTCTGTGTGAGGTGTTCAGCTTCTATGGTTCTTAAAGGGTGAAGTCCTTTGGCTTATCAGCTCCTGCAGTCCTGGCTTACAAACTGCAGTCTTGACTGACTTTTCTGTGGTTTGGGGCCATCCAGTCACACCCTAAGGCTGTTCCCATTAGGTGTCTTGGTTGTTTATCAATCGACATTACTATTATGGCTCCCAGTTGAATCCATTTTATAAAGTTCAAAACATTCCCATTTCTTGTGCTCTCTACAGAAAGGGGATTCAGAGCCCAGAAGGCTGTATAAACAACTTTGTCACTTCACTGATTTACTATGCCAAACTCAAATCCCTTTGTCTTGTTAATTCTCCACAAATGTATTATTTCTTGTCTAAAAGGTATGAAAGCTGCCCATTTCCTTCATTTCTCTGGTCACAGATTTCTATGAACTGCTAATGTAGGAAATTAAATTTGATTTTCTTCTGTTAATCTGTTTTATGTCAACTTAATTATTAGGCCAACTGAAGAACATAGAAGTGAAGAAGGGAAAAGTTTTCCTCCCCATGATACATTTCAGCTAATTACAATATTGACAGGTTCTTTGGGTCTATAAATAGCATGAGGCAGGATGGCCAGTTAGAACTGTGCAAGGAAAGGATGAGAAAAACACAGATTTGAGATTATACCAATCAAATATTCATTATTCATGATATTGATGTAAGAAGGCCCAAACCTATAGAGAATTTTTATAAAAATTTATTTTAGCCCAAAAGAAGATATATTTGGAAGCAAGATCTCAACAGACAGATATAAAAGCTTAGGACAACAGTTTGCACTTTCTTTTATGCATTTGAAATTAAGGAGGGAATATAAGAAAGATTTGCAAGAAGTTGGGAGGAAAGGAAGCAGGGTGAGATTAAAGGATAGTTAAGATTATGTGCTCTCTTGGGTATGGTCATGTGGAGTTAGGATTTCACGGTAGTTAAGTGCTCTAGTCAGGGGTCTGAAAGGGGGCATTTCAAAGGAGCATTTCAAAGGTGTGAGGCACAGAAACAATGGACAAGACTTGCTGGAGGCAAAGATAAACCTTTTCCTAAACCAGTTATATATCAGCATAACTGCCCACCTTGACCTGCCCAGTTAGGAATTTAAGATCAGATCACCTGTGAGGTTTCTTTCAATAGAACCTCTTTTTTTCCTCTACAACGTGACTTGGATAATTCCTCTTTTCTGTTTATTCAGAGTGTATAGTGTATAGCACTATAGCTTCTCATAGATGCTTACTATACTTTTTCCTTTCCTCTTCCTACTCTGTACGGATCCCAACATAATTGAAACGAAGATTGTGATAAATACATTTATTTTACAGAGGCCTCACATGCAGAATTTTAGGGACTTAAGAGTGTTTTATGAAAGCTAAACTGTTAGAGAAATATAAGTTACTGTTATATATTTCTATGCTCAGTTAAACATAAAATAATCATGTATCAAATAATTTGTTTTTTGGAAATTAATTATTTCAGAAATTTTGCTGTATATGTTAGATAAATACTAGTATCCATTCATAAAATATTGTTAAATTGAAGACTGTATTAATGAGAATAGCAAAGCATTAGGTTCTTAAAGCTTTTTGGCTTTAAAGTTGGATAAAGAGATAAAAAGCATTATTAAAGAAAGTTAAGACACATTATAATTTAGGAATTCAGGTTTCTTATTTAAGGAATTACTGGAGTAATTATTCTTAGAAGGCAAAAAATGCTAGGACATACATAATGTAAGCTAAATGGTTATGTGTATTTAAATTTCTATATACTCAGAGGTACCACTTTTGAGATTTCTTACTAAATGTCAAGCTTAATTATAAAATTGAAGAAATTTAAAACTCTTAATAAATATAATTTTGGAGGCTTTTGAGAATTTTTTTTTAAAGAGACATTCACTCAGCATCGTGATCAGACTATTGCATTTAGCAATCAACAGCATAGGTGCAAAAAAAAATCTACATCAAAACCCTTTGTTGGAATGCTTTACCCTTTCCACAGAACAGAAACTAAAATACCCTGCTTTACAATTAGTCACAAATACAGTCCTCGAGTTTTGTGCCCATGTACACACGAGTACTGTCTAAAATATGTCTTTGTAGCAACCAGGCCATGCCACCACTGTGCTTGACTGAGTTCAACGATCTGTTGTAACCTGTAGCTTCCCTGTCACTTCTCTGGCTCTCCTCTCTTGCTAAGCTTTGTTTCCTGGCAGTAATTAAAACCTTCTGCTACTGCCATAGCTACTGCTGCTGCTGGAACCACTATAGTCATTTCAATTTCATGGTTTGGCAAAGTATCAATTCTACCATCACAGGGGCCAGAGCTTCTGCCTCCAAAGTTTCCTCCTTTCATGGGTCCAAAATTTGAAGGTGGTTGTTGTAATTGTCAAAATCATCGTAGCTTCCACAACCTCCAGAACCTAATCCATGATGGCCATCCCCACTGCCACCATATCCTCCACCAGCACAGCTGCCTCCAAAGCCACCTGGACCGCTGATGTTTCCTCCACAACTGAAGTTGTCATTCCCACCAAAACCACCTCCATGACCATCACCGAAGTTTCCAGAACCACTTCGACCTCTTTGGCTGGATGAAGCACTAGCCACCTCTTGCTTAGTTAGATAGGGCTTTCCTTCCTTCACAGTTGTGGCCATTCACAGTATGGTATTTCTAAATGACAGTCTTGTCTACAAAGTCATGATCATCAAAGGTTACAAAAGCAAAGCCTCTCTTCTTGCCACTGCATTGATTGGTCATGATTTCAATCTCTTCAGTTTTCCATTCAAAATAATCTCTTAGTGATGTTCTTCAGTGTCTTCTTTAATACCACCAACAAAAATCTTTTTCACAGTTAAGTGGGTACCAGGTCTTTGAGAATCTTCTCTTGAGACAGCCGTCTTTGGTTGCACAACTCTTCATCCACGTTGTGTGGCCTTGCCTTCACAGCTGTATCCACCATGCACACGTGGCAGACCCAAAGCATCTGGGGTGCTTGGCATTTGGCTCTCTCATCACCACCTGGTCTATACGCATTCCCCATTGCTCAGAATGGCTCCCCTGACTCTCATCGGTTGTTTCAAAGCCCAGACCTCCGATGAAGAGCTTCCGTGGCTGTTCGGGCTCTTTGGGAGACTCTGACTTAGACATGTTGACCGCTGGAGGGGAGACGTTAACGATGCTTGCTCTGCGGTGTCAGAAAGGTGCTTTTGATAATATGAGAATCTCTCAAGTCTTACTTAAATTAACTTTATTACAATTGTTAATGCCACCAGCTGTCTTAGTTTTCAAGAAAATATATTTACTACTAATATTTTTAATAATCTTTTTGAAGTCAGCAAGTGGCTCTAATAAATGTGTCAGAAAGAACACCTAACTGGAAAAGCCTATGGAGGAAAGATTATTCTGTCCTCAAAATTTTATGATAACGTATTTTATAGACTTTAAAAAAAAAATTTAAGATCAGTTCAGTAACGTATGTATGTGTTACCTTTGGGGTCCATCTAAATCCATCATTGCCCAGGTGGCACTGGGGGGCCTCAGGCCTTTCTTCCGACACAGTAAAGAATTACAAGTCAGGGGTTTAGTATAAGTAAGATTTATTGAAATATATTTCAAGAGAGAAAAGGGCTACAGGAGACAGGGCTGTAACCTTCTAGAGGTGGACAGGTCTGTCTCATATCTGGGCAGTGATGGGAGGTTACAAGGGTGGTGCTAGCTGATTGGTGTGTGAGGTCATTTTGATTGACAGTTGCCTGTTATATAACCTATTGTCAATTGCACATATCCTTACTCAGAATTCAGTCTGTTATAATTAGATTCATGAACTTCTGGGCATATGTACTATAGTATAATGATGATATAACGAAGATGAGGTGCAAAGAAAGTCAGCATACTCCTTACTGTGCAAGCCTTTGTGGCTGGCCTAAACTGGTTTCTGTGTTATGGTCATTTATTTCCTTGTATTCTAGGATGTAGGGGTATTGTTAATAAAAAAAATTGTTTTTGTTTTTGTTTTTTTCTGGGAAGTCCTAGGGGTGGCCTTTGGGTTGGGTCATCATTGTTGTCATTCCTGTGGTTACAGAGCTGGGCCTTTGTTTCTGTTGCTCATGGCTGCCTAACCACCTAACACGTGGGGGGAAAAAAATCTAAGAAATTACATGTATTAGTTCTGTTTTGCTGTGTAACAAATTACCACAAATTTAGTGGTTTAAAGCAACACAGTAGTTATTTCACAGTTCTGTTGTCCAGGTGTCTCGGCATGGATTAACTGGATCCTCTGAGAGGCTATGCTCAAAGTTTTGTCAGGAGAAGGCTCTCATCAGAGACACGAGTGGTGACAGATCTGCTTCCTTCTCACACCGGTTGTTGGCAAAATTCACTTCCTTGCTTTATAGAACTAAGGCCTTGGCTTTCTGTCGGCTGTTGCCTAGTGTCCACTCTCAACTCCTAGTGCTTGCCTTCAATTCCGAGAGGGTACCCGAGTTTCATTAGGCTGCAGATTTTTGCCATTTGAACTTCTCATAATAGCAGTTAACCTCATCAAGAAGCAAGGAGAGTCTCTAGAGCAAGCCTGCTGCCAAAACATCATTTTATATAATGTCTTATCACCTTTACCATATTGTTAGCAGTTAGTAACAGGTCCTGCCCACACTCAAAGGGGGTGGATCACATGAAAAAGTGCATACTTGGAAGGAAGGGTGCCAACCTAGAATCTTTCTACCGCATTATAAAAACAATAAAAATATAAATTTTAAGTCAAATTTCAGGCCAATATCAATGAATTTTAAACTACTCTAGACATTCAGTCCTCTAAGCAACTTATTCTTCCTGACACTCTCCTAGCAAAAGTTTTGGAATGCCATACTTTATCCATAAATAGTAATTGAAAGAATGAATATATGAAGGATTGCATGTTTAGTTTAGTCTCACACACCCACTGAAATAAATTATCTTTCTCCATAAACATATGAAATGTTAATGAGTAAGGGAGAATATAAGCTTCAGTGGCTTTCTTTTTTCCTGTGTGTGTGTGCGCGTGTGTATAAAAAAATTGGTCCTTTTCCTCTAAAAAAAAATAAGTTGTCACCGAATGTACTTTATGAGAATATATATCTAACACACTTTTTTCCTCATATGCTCACTAACACACTATATAATTAAAATTTCCCCCCACTTTTCCTATTTTAATATAACATCAAAGTAGATTATCGTGAAAGGCTTCTGCCTTATTTGTAAAAGTAGGAATCCAGTTTCCATTAAACCGTTACAAATAATGGTCTAATGATAAATAATACAAATTATATCAGTAGCATATATATTGGTGGTTAGAGCAATACATTTTAAAGTGTAAAATGTAATTAGTTCTTAACCAAAGGATAAACTATTACAGTGCAGATGTAATTAAGAAAGCAATTTTATCTCCCAGCTGTGCCAGATTTTTCCATTCAAAGGTGTTGGACTTCGTACAACAATTGCATAGCCTCCAGTGACAGGCTAGAGCTGTGACTCCCTCATCACAGATTGCTGTGAAAATTTGTTGCGTTAGACCAAAAACAGAAGAAGATATTTTATGGTTACTTGTGGTCTTTGGTCAAAATGAAGCAGTATTTAGTATTTCTGAAGTACAAAGATCAGTACTGAGAATAATGTCTTAGATAAAAATTTCAAAATATTTTTTGTGTGTATCATAATCTATGTGGATGTAAAGCTTTGACTTGTTTATCTAAAGTTGGGAGCTCTGAGAATATACTGATTTCAAGTCTGTGGCATTCTTGTAGATAGATGATTCTTGCTTAATTTAGTGAGTTATTCTATTTAAATGAAGGCTATGAATATTTTTGCTGCAACGTTTTTATAAAAGCTTAAATTCAAATATAGTTTATTTTTAATTTTTAGAAATAAATATTAACATGATGTTATTTTGAAAAATATTAGGAAAATATGTACTATTGGAATTATTGGGTTGTTAAGAACTCTTTCTGTAGCCTCTTCCTGGCTCTCATTTTTCTGCCTTTTACAAAATATTTTTAAACTTTCAATATTGATGATTATTCTGGAATGTAACAAAATAGTTATTTAATTATTATTTGTTTTAGATATTAATCATGATTTTCAACATTTCTGGATATGAATAAAATAACTAATTCAATACATTTTATATATAATTGATGCAAGTAAAATTATTCAAAATATCACTTTAAATTTAAAATAGATATCAGCTAACCACTGACTTAAGTGTTGGTAAACTTATTCAGTGGGACTTTAAATATTTTACTTCTTTCCAGAAATTCTTTACTTCCAGCTAATACTGTTCAATGTCTCTTGACAGGCTACATAAATTCCAGCTTGTTAAGCTTTTTTTTCCTATTGAGAATGTTTGAAAATTTGTCAATCTATTATTGTTGCATATGCATGAGTAGCATCATACAGATAATTGGCAGAATCAAAAGTGTCTGGAGATCATTTAAATTTTTCACATTTCATCTACTCTAAATTCAAAAATACTTTTAAAAATATGTGTATAAAATTCTTGTCACTTTCTCATTAAGTATTTCTGCAGTTCCATTAAAAGTTTCACACATGATAGCAATGCTGTCATAGGCCTGACAACACATTTTTTTTAAATAAGGAAGACTATACTGAAGTTTGTTTGTTTTTAACTGTTTAAATTATATCCATCATCTTCAATGTCAGTTGAAAACCAACAGCGTGGACTCTCTGGGTATCATATCACATGTCACACGAGAGATGTTACTTTAACTTATGGACACAGTTATCGTTACCAACCAAATGTTTGTATCCCATCAGAACTCCCATGTTGAAATCCTAACACCCAAAGGTGATGGTATTTAGAGGTAGTGTCCTTAGGAGCTCTCAGGAATGGGATTAGTACCCTTATGAAAAAGACCCAAGAGAGCTCTCTCACTCTTTCTACCATATGAGGATAAAAGAAGTGCGCTGTCTACAACCTGGAAGAGGGTTCTGAGAAAAACAATGTGAAAGATCTACAAAAATTGGGAGAAATTATTTTGAGGACTAATTCACATTTAAAAGGAAACTTTTGTGCCATATTTACTTAAAGAAATGATTCAGGCAGAGACAGAAGATTCAGGCATCTGACTCTTCTTGTATTCAAACATTTTAGTTTGTGTATGCCTCTTGGAGGTAACTTATCATGGAATTTAAGTATTAAATGTATAGACATTGAATTATACCATCCTAGGTTCCAGTTAGTTTTTTCTTTTTTAGGAGTTAAGCGATTTTGAACAAGTTTCTAAATTTCCTGAACTACAAATTGCTTATTTTTAAAATGGAGACAGTAATCTGTAAAAAGCCTCCTTAAAGTAGCACGGATATATCCCTTTTTTGAATAAAGTTGAGGAGGGGCTCAACTTTGGATAGCCAGGACATATCACTAAATAAAGTTTTGGAAGAATAAACATTTAATATGCATCATCCTCTAGTTCAGTGCCCGGGACATAGTAAGCAACACATGATAATGATGCTGATTTACTGACAGTTTCAAGAGTCACTGTCTTATGGTGATTTCAAACATTTTTCGTCTCAGGAACTCTTTACACTTTTAGAAATTATTGATAATCCAAAAGAGCTGTTGTTTATGTATGTTACATCTACCAATACTCACTGTATTAAAATTGAAACTGAGACATTTTCAAAATATTCATTTTAAAATCACAGAGAACTTCATTGCATGTTAACATGACTAACATAGTTTTTAAGAAACATAACTGTATTTTACAGAACAAAAAATTAGAAGTTTTATTAGTCAGGTTTTTCCAGAGAAAATAGAACCAGTAAGATAAATATTTGTATGTAGAACAATATTTATTGTGAGGGGTTGGCTTACAGGATTATGAAGGCTGAGAAGTTCCAGGATCCCCTGTGTGCATGCTGGAGACCTGGAAAAGCCAGTGGTGTAGTCCTCCAAACCTAAGGCCTGAGAACCAGGGAAACCCATGGCGTAGGTCACATTCTGAGTCTGTAGGTCCGAGAACCCTTACAACAAAGCCTAGTATCCTAGGGCAGGAGAACATGGATGATCCAGCTGGTGCAGAGAGCAAATTCATACTTCCTCTGCTTTTTTGTTCTATATAAGCCCTCTATGGATTAGATGATTTGAGTCCACATTGGTGGTGTTGATCCTCTTTACTCAGTCTTCCTGTTCAAATGGTAATCTCTTCTCAAAACATCGTTAGAGACAAACCCACTAATAACATTTTACCAGCTATCTGGGTATCCCTTAGCCTGGTCAAATGAACACACAAAATTAACCATTACAGAAGTGACACAGCTTTACTTTTTTTTCCCAAATTTCTTTAATGGCTGGCTCTCAGTACTCTTCAATAGAAATATAGCACTCAGATACTGTTAAAGAACAAAATTCAACCAAGTAGATTTGAAGATCTAATTGACTTTATTAAGGGATTCATGAATCTGCCTCTCCAAAGGATTGTACGAAATGGAAGGATTGTACATAGGAAGAGTGGTGAGACTGGGAGTTATTAGCAAAATAAAAGAAAGGATTATTTTTAGATTAGGACATCTTCATTTGAAGGGAGGGAACTACAAGAGTTTTATCATGCAGATTGCCTCTTCTTCCTGGGGGGAGGTGGGATGTGGAGAGGGCCCATGTGACACAGTAACTCATTGGTTTTGACCAGAATATCCCAGACTGGTTGATTAAGATTAAATTTCTAGGGAAGGTCTAAATCGCAGTTAGGTCAGGTGTTAAGTCTAGGTTTGGTATCATGGGCTTTAGCATGAGTGATACCATTTTGGGCCTGTGGTTTTTCTCTTTTGCCCTGTATACAATTTAAAAATGTTCTGCAGTCACATTTGAAAAAAAATAGAAACACATGACATTCATTTTAATGTACTTTATTTTCCCAATATACAGAAACTGTTTTCAATTCAACATGTAATTAATAAAAATAATTAAGATATTTTACATTCTTTTTCATATAAAATCTTTGAAATCCAGTAAGTGTTTTTTTACACTTACATGTCATCTTAGCTAGGATTAGTCACAGTTCAAGAGCTCAATGGCCATATGTAGGTAGTGGGCACTGCAATGAACAAAACAGGCCTAGTTTAGTAGAACAGCTTCATTCAATAGGATGTTGATATCACACATCATGTAGCATCTTGAAATCTCTACAGTCATGAGAAGAGTGAGAATGAAAAAGACAATAATTTTTGATGATTATAAAATAGCTTAATCTTGCAGAGTCCCTGAGATTGTCTCAGGGAACTCTAGGGGTCTCTAGCACACACTTGGGGAAACACTGCTAATACTTTTGAAAAGGTGAATTGATTCTTAACTTTGGAATTTTGAAAGTGTAGTAGATCTTTTCATTCCTACTTCTTTGCCCATGTTCAGTGGTGACAGAAATATTCTGAGCTCCCCTCCACCTTTCTTGCTCTCAGGAGACTCACAGAAGTGGTTGTGTTTGGGAGCAAGTGGTTGTATGGCTTTCTGTTCTAGACCAGACGAGCTGACAAGGTGACCTAGAATATTAGACAATTTTTCCATAAGGCTGCTGCCTCCTTCAGGTTTACATTAGAAATGCTCATGTGCTCTTAGATCTAGCTTGGATTTTTTTTTTTTTTTAATCATTTGTCGTCTTTATGACATCGCCACCCTATTCAACCATCTGTCATCTGGGTAAGAAAAGACAATGGGTCACTTTCTAAAGAGTTTAACCTTCAGTTCAGTATACAAAGTATTGACATAAGAACTTGTAGAGAATTTTAATAAAAAGTTATTTGAGCCAAACAGAGGATACTTCTGGAAGCAAGATCTCAACAGACTGAGAAAAATGCTTCTCAGGAGGATAGTTTGCAACTTTTTTTTTTATGTGTTTGTAATTAAGGAAGAAACCTAATGAAGATTAAATGAAGATGGGAGAAAACAAGGTAGGGACTGATAAAAGGGTAATTAATAAGATTGTGTCATCTCTTGAGGGTGGTTTGGCTTCTGAAGAGTCTGAAAAGAGGCATTTCAAAGGTATGTTAAACTAGAGGCACAGAAACAATGGACAAGGCTTAAGGCAAAGATGAACCTTTTTACTAAAGAAGTTATATGCCTGAGGTGTGTGTGACCATCCACCATGACCTGCCCAGCTGGGAAATTATGATGATTTCACCCTGTGATGATAGTTTTTGTAGAACCCCTTTTTCATGCGCAAAAGCTAGTTCTCCTGTTCTCTCTCTCTCCTCCTCTCCCTTCT
The DNA here is from genome assembly GCA_028627145.1 of Eidolon dupreanum. Classification (NCBI taxonomy): domain Eukaryota; kingdom Metazoa; phylum Chordata; class Mammalia; order Chiroptera; family Pteropodidae; genus Eidolon; species Eidolon dupreanum. The sequence goes on from CM053501.1 coordinate 89,412,905, forward strand.
CTCTCTTTTTCTCTCTCTTCCTCTCTCCCTGCCCCTAGCCAGGAGAAGATGAAACAATTTCTGAGGGCAGAGTAATCTGCTCTCTCTATAGTGTTCTCTTTTCAAACTCTTTCTTTTGGATAAACTTGACACTCTGAGTCTGTCACCCTCTGGCTTTTAAAAAATCCGTAGTTTTTCTAAATCAAAAACATTTTTGTCTTTACAGCTTCTAACTGAAAATTTACTCTTCTGTTCTTTCTCTTCCATTTCTAGTACTAGCCCTGTCCTGAGGGCACTATATATAGACATTGAGCCTAGAGATGGTCTAGTTTCATGCAAATAAGAAAGGGTTGAAAAGTTTAAAAATGGAAAGAAAAAGAAATGAGTGATACAAAAATTGGGGGAAAATTACACTAACCACAACAAAAACCTGAATTAGTATCTCAGGACTTGAGCCCTCCACAAAAGTAAATTCAACAGTATGTGGTTTCTGTCACTTTCTTTCAAACAATCTGATGATTAAACAAATGTTACAAGAAAATGCAATAAATAAAATAAATAAATGCTATTTTAAGCCAGCTTTCTTATATATTTAACAGGTACCATTTTTTAGGGAGAAATAAAAATTTAAAATAAGAAAGTTAAATCTCCCTGTTAAAAATAAGAGGAGAGACACTCCTTTTTCTTAGATCATTTACTTTCGAAAACTTGTACTCTTAAGCATGCTCTCCACTCTTATACTCCAAAAGTATAAGAATCCTTCGAAAGCAAGATAGGACTTTTGATCCCAAGAGCATCTTTCCTCAAGGACCAGGAGCCATCTCTGCAATGTAAACATCATAGGAGATAGTACTCCTCTCTCACAATTTCTCTGTGAGTAGGAGCTTAATTTTTTGGTGGGGTAGCCTGGCTCCAAGCAGAACTTACTCCTCTCATGAAAATGGGAGTTTATTTATCCTGTAGATAAAGCCAATTAACACAAATGGGAAGTCCAATTACCAGGCGAATCCAGGGTGAAGTGTTTGTGTGGCACGGATGAACAGCACTGTTGTCAAGCCCTCTTACGGGAGGACTGTTAACCCCAAAATAAAAGGGCAAAGTAAGAGACAGTAAATGTTTATTTGAAATCCAAAAGAATAAGTATTGGGTAAGCAGTGATTCAGGTTGAAACTTAAATAGTTCTGATTAGGTGGTGAAGACGAGGAGTATATATGAGAAAGGGAAGGGGAATGATTACATGAATAGAAGGAAGGAATTTTTATGGGCATTAATAAACTAAGGGAGGAATTTCTATAGGTGCAGGTAAGTAGGCATAGTGATACTAATGCTAAAGACTGTCTATAATTTTCAGTCTTATAGTCATATCAAAGAGTTCTTTAGAATACAGTGTTATTTTAGGCCCAGTCCAAAGTTTATTTTGTCCAGTTTTAAAGTTCCAAAGGTTCAAGGAGTAAGACATGCAAAACAGTTCCTCTGGGATGACAGCTCTGACTACATTTTGAAGTGGCTCTGTTTATGTTATTTTTCACAGGACTAATTGTTTATATTTATCTTGAGAACATGTATGTAATGGGTTATACCTGCTTGGCTGTATGAAAGGGTAGAATTTATTTTTGGCTTTGCAGTATCTTAAGGGAAGATTGCTTGCACTGTGCATCACATTCTGGTTCAGTGCTTATTCTATAATAAAAAATATTTTCTTTTTCTACACCTTTGTTAAGAGGATTTTGGAGTGGGAGAAAAATTATAAAAATTATTTCCTTATGCTTCTTGCCTTAACAAGGTGTGTGTGGGGGGCGGGGGAGGGAGGGGGAGGGAAGAAGGGAGAGAGAGAGAGGGAAAGAGGGAGGGAAAGAAAGAGAGAGGGAAAGAGAGAGAGAGAGAAGGAGAGAAAGATGGAAGCTAGACAAAGGCCAACACTGTTATAAATTATAGGTTAATAAAAACATAATATCCAGCACTATGTGTGGTTTCATGCCGCCTGACTGGTAGGCAGCACGGATACGAATTGAATCCAGGCCAGACTTCCTGCTGCGCTGTGCTCCATGAACAGAGGTGGCTGCTCTGATGTGCCAGTAAAAAGGCAGACAGACAATAGTCTGCACTTTTATTGATGGCCTAGAGAGTTGAGTGAGAGTACTAGGCGTATTATATGATAAGATGATAATTATAAAACTGAACCGATTCCCAGACAAAATGGGCAAACAGAACTCTCAAGTCAAAACCAGTGGCATAGTTTTCCTAAGTGAAGCCAGCCCCATATGCAAGTTCTTAGTAAAAGAAAGTTAGCACATCTTTGTGAGAAGCAAGCTTGAGAAATTTGTGCCAAGGCTAGATCGTTAAAATGTGAACTTACATTTATTACTGTGGATAATATACAGTGAAATATCTTCTGAATTGAAACAACTAAATTGCCAGATTTTTACATATAGGTAAAAATGTACCTATATAAATATGTAAACATACACGAACTCATAACATACAGATGCATTTCACTAGCTTGTCATAAATCATAAATTTAGAGAATAACAGGGACCAAAACTAAACTGAAATCAGGAACCATAGAGATATCAGAGCAAAGGTGACTTCCAACCTATTTTCTAACTGAACCCTGGAGACCAGGAACTACCATTTGATCACTGCACAGGGTTGTAAGATAGGAGATAAAACTCAGGACTACAGGTGATGAGAGATATAGACTCTCTGCATAATGCTAGGGCTACAAAGGACTGCATCGTATGCGTACAGGTGAACAAGAAATTATCCCCACCATGCAAAGTGGGTGCTAAGATTCATCTGCCTTAAAATTATCAAAGACAGGATGGAGAGATAAATTCTCCTCAGAGAATTAAGAATTATAAGTGAGCCCATATGTGGGTCTGTATTCCAAATTCACACTACTGCTGTGAAAACCCTCATGAGAAAAATTTGTAGAGAAAAATTTGTCTATAGACAAGAATCAGTATCAAATGTAAATTTTCTCATGAGGGAATTAAATCCAAGCTTAGCTTTAAATGGAAATAAAATTCCAAGGAGGGGGAACCACTCAGAAAAATTATTTTTACAAAAAGGAGCACAAAGGAAAAAAAAAAAACAAGTGAGAATTATCAGAAACAAAAGCAAACAGAATGATATTTGTGAGTTCAAATATTGGAATGACATGACATGCAAAATAAAAATAATTTGTTTAATAGTTTTGAATAAATTAAAGAGAAGCTTGAAAATATTAGCAGGGAATAAGAAACAAAGAATGATCAAGCTGATATGAAGAAGAACCAAATACAGTTTCTAGCAGTGAAAAATATAAACATTAAAATCAAAATTCAGTTGAAGGACTGAAGAGTGTTCTGAATTGGATTATTATTTCCATTTATTAACCCCACCCTCCTTGCCTTGTTAATGTTGCCTTGGCTATGTGACTTGTCTTGGCTAATGAATATTAGCACATGTGACCCAAAAGAGACTTTAAAAATGTGTGCAAAATTTGGCCGTACACATAAGCCAAATTTAGTTCCTGTACACATAAGAAAGCCATCTCCTAAGTGGTTATTGTCACTTTTTCCTGGACTCCAGAATAATAAAAGGTGGAGGAGACCAGAACCTGACCACAGCCTGTGTGCAGCTGGCCAGCCAGGCTAAATAACCAAAAACACAGCAGAAATATGGAAATTAATATGCACAGGTCCACAGGATAAAAATTAAAGTGTATAAATGCCATATGTTTCAAAGCCTAGCTAATAAAAGGGTATGTTAAACATATAGATATGTTAATTGCATAATTAATAAACATCATTTAATAGACCCATAAAAACATTGCATTCAACATCTAGAGAATATACAGTGTTTTGAAAAAATTCCTGGATTTCTAATAAAAACTGACTTTATGTGACCAGAAATGTCACCTCAAAAAGTTTATGAATATCATTATTTAATTTCCTGACTACAATGCAGTTAAATTAAAATCAGTAACAAAATATACTGGAAAAACATATTTGATAACTTTATGTACGTACTCCTAAATGAATAACAAGTCATAGAAGAAATAATGTACATTAGAAAATATTTAAACTAAATGTTAATGAAAGGTATACATGACTTTTGAAGGATGCTACTAAGTAGTAATTGAGATATATTTAGCATATTATGTATATTTGGAAAAGAAGACAGTGTCAAAATTAATGAGATAAGTCTTTAAAATTAGGAAATTAGATATACAACAGGAAAATATCCTCAAGCAATTAGGAAGAAGAAAACTGTAGAGAAGAATTGAAATTGATGAAAAATATATAAATCCCAAAAGACAAAAATAAAATGAAACCAAACTAAGGTTTATTGACCAAAGCACCCAAAACTGTTTCTTTAAAAAGCTAGCTAAGGTAACAGTGCTGATAATAGAAACCAAAGAAAGAAAACAGGGAAAATAGCCAATAACAAGAAAGAAGAATGTCATACAGCTACAGACATTAAAACGATTAAGAGATTATTATAAATACCTTTACGTCAGTACATTTACTCAAGGACATGTAATTAAAGTCTTCCAGAAAACAGGAACAGAAGGAATAATTTTCAACTCATTTTATAAATACAAGAAACTTTGATATCAAACTTAACAAGGACAAGAAAGACAAACTACCTACCCATCCTGTTCACAGCTAGTAGAGAGTTTGTTTTTTAGAAAACAAACAAAAAAAACTTAGATAAATAAATTGGTCTCTAGTAGAGAAACTTAAAACATAACATAGAACAGAAGCCACATTCTGAGAACAGGTAGTCAGCTTTTTGTAAAACAAAGTTTCCTTATGATTCCTAATAGTGGTAGCTATAAAAGCAGAGTTACTGATGAAGGGAAATATTTTTAAAAATGTATTAACCAGCAATCCCTCTACTGGGTATTTACCCCAAAGACTTGAAAACTCATATCCAAAAAGATATTTGCACTCCAATGTTCATAGCAGCATTATTCACAGTGGCCAGGACATGGAAGCAACTGAAATGTGCTATGATAGAAAACTGGATAAAGAAGCTGTGGCACATATATACAATGGAAAATTATGCCATGAGAAGAGATGAACTATTGCCATTTGTGACAACATGGATGGACCTCGAGATAATCATGCTAAGCAAAATAAGCCAGATAGAAAAAGTTGAAAATCACATGATATCACTTATATGTGGGATATCAACGTAAAAGCAAGAAACAAATAGGACAAACAAACAGAGACTCATGGACATGGACTATAGCTAGTGGTTAGTAATGGGGCGGGGGAGGAGGGGGGATATAGATGGGGTAGAAGGGTTCAAATATAGGTTTTAGGGGGAGGGTAAAGTGGGTAAAGGGGATCAAATATATGGTAGCTGAAGGAAACTGGACTTTGGGTGGTAAACACACAATACAATATACAAATGTCAAATGATAATGCACACCTGAAAATTATATAATATTAACCAATTTTACCCCAATAAACTTAATTAAAATTTTTAAATAAATATATTAACAAGAAATCTCAAACTGATCATGCTGGTTGCGTTGTCTTCCTGGAAGGTTTTGTGTGATCATCCCAGAATTTTAAAATGTGTACCAATGCCTCTAGGCACATTAAACACTCTTCCTAAGAGCCACCACTTGCTTGCTTGCTTGCTTATTTATTTATTTATTTATTTATTTATTTATTTAGTGGTGTAAAAAACACATAACATGATATCTACTTCTTAACAAAATTTTAAGAGTACAATATAGTAGTTTTACCTATAAGCACAAGTTGTATAGCAAATCTCTAGAACTTTTTCATCTCGCATAACTGAAACTTTATATCTATTGAACAGCAGTACTCATTTTCCTCTTCCCTATCCCCTAGAAACCATCATTCTATTTTCTGATATTATGAGTTTGTCTACTCCAGATATCTCATGTAAATAGACTCATGTATTATTTACTCTTCTGTATGTGGCTCATATAACTTTGCATAGTGTAAAATGGTACAGCTGTGAAGGACAACAGTATGGAGGTTAAAATAGATATACTACCATATTATCCAGCAATCCCACTTCTGGATATGTATCCTAAAAAATTAAAGTCAGATCTTGAAGATGTATTTGCACTATCATGTTCATTGCATCATTACTCACAATAGCCAATATGTGGAAGCAACCTAAATGTTCATCAGTGGATGATTGGATAAAGAAAATGTGACATATACACAGGATTTGTTTTATCTTCTTACTCCCAACTTAGTTCCCACCCTCATTACTTGCCTGGTGTAGGTAGTCAGCTGAGTTTACAACCTTCCCTCCTAATCCTTCTGTTAACCAAACTCAGTGTCCTGGTGTATATATGACCATATTTTTCTCCATGCTCATCATATGTAAATGTGTACACCATTAATATGCATATAGGAGTTTTTCCTCACACTTTTATAAATTTAAGGTCATATTTTTATAGTACTTTAAATCTCATCCTCTTTTAATAAACTGAAGGATACAACTTCACATCTTCAAATACGTGGTTTTAGTTCTAACTTATGTGTACTATCTCATAGACTAGATATAGTACATTTATCTTTAGCACATTTATTTTTCAAATATTTCCTAATTAATGGGCTTCTACTTTGTTTTTGTAGACTAGATCATTTTTCACATTTTATTTTCACTTCTTTATTTTCTCAATTTTTCTCTTTTGAAAGCATGCTGAGAATGTAGACCCTGTTGGATTTGACCCTCTCCAGTTTCCAACTTTTTTGTCATATTGTGTTTTGTTCTGTGCCCACTGAACTTTTCTGGATGTCATCTTTTAGATGCTCAGCAGTTACTATTTAATTATTCAGTTTTTTACCATATTTTCTTATATTACTAGTCCCTAGGAATTTGCTTTTTTGCATTGAGGATTTTTCTTATTCTATAGAAGTAACATCTTAAATTTATAGATACTAATTAGGTTACTTTAAAGTACTCACCACACTAGTTTACTTGCTCGATGCCGAGGATAGATAATGACAAAATTTATGTATCTAAGGTCTGAGTTTAAAAAGGAAATTCTGTGTTAATTACCTTGTAGTCACCCCACTTGTTAGAGAGGTCTTCTTCTTACCTTAGGTTTGTAGGGTTATAGAGATGGCTGGCACATTACACTTGATACTGGACAGATGAGATTGTCAGCAGGTTTTTAGCTGCATACCATATGCTCACAGACAGGGAGTGGACACCACATAGGGCCATAGTGAGCTACACCCAGAAACAGAGTGAACCACCAGGGCCTCTGAGAGGCAGTCTTTATAGTAGCAAGAGAAATACGTGGCCCCTGACACCCATAGGAGGATGTGATTCACTTGTCTAAATAATTCCACTGGCTGGCAGGTAACTGAAACATGTTACTCAGGTAAAAGCAAGAATTGGCCTCACTCACTCCATAAGGAGGATTGTTTGGCTAGGGGAGCAGAGACGGGAGGGGAATTATGTGGTTAGGCCATTCCATGTAATCCCCATTTCACAAGATGTCAAGACAGCACATGATATTGCACCTTAATTTTAGGATTTACACCATGAATTCAAAGGCAACAAGTTGAACATGATGGCAATTTAAAAGGAAGAAAAAAAAATGAAGCTCTGCCTGATATTACAGAAAAATCAAAAAGGGGACAAGAAGATTCATGTATATATCTATCAATTTTATTAATTATGCCTCAATAAAGCTAAAATAAAAATACAAATAAATTAAAATATGAAAAAAAGAAGATTCTTTAAGGCTTAAGTTGATTCATTTTAGTTTTAAAAATATAATGGCATTATAAAGGCAAATAAAGCGTATTTGACTTGAGACACAGCAAGTGGAAAATTTCTTAAGATAATACTTAAATATCTCTACACGTATATTTGCTATTTATTTATGTAAAATAACATATGTCATGGACTTGTAATAATTTTAATTAACTCTAGTATGTTAATGTACTTAGAAATAATTTATTAGTAGAATTAGATTGAGAGACATACAAGAACATCAACTTTTTTGTATATCTTAGTTGTAAACATGTCATAATTACCTTTTATATTTAAAGATTACAGAATGTTTTGTACAGATTTTAAGCAATGCAGGCACACACATGAATTTGTTTACTGAACACATTCAATCATTCAGTAAGTATCGAACAGTGTGCACTACACTGCAGATCCCCAAGAGGAATATAAACATACTTTCAAAGTGCCCATGACACAAGTGAGAGGACAGACAAGTACATGTGGAAACTTAATAGAAACTTTCTATGAGATTGAACATGAACCAAGTGTTGAGGGTGTATGTGTGAAAAATGAAAACAATTGTTAAAATTTGTAATATACAAGGAAATATTAAATCAATATTGAAAAGCAATAGCACAATAGCTACGTAATAGCTAGGGTTCCCAGAGGTTGTGCTTCATGTTATTAGTAGTGTTTCATATTCATACTTTGCTATTTAACTTACGATTATTAAAATTACATGGGAAATATGTCAATTTTTAATAAATGTATTAAGAATTCAGTTAAGCAAATCTTGATTAATATTTTATTAAATAGCATCTGATAAATAAAAATATAGTCTAGCTTTCTGGAAATTATATATTTTGCTTTGTTTCACATAAATAGGCATCTTTTTTATGTTTTTCTTATGATTTATTTTCCCACACTCAAACTATTTTTAATATTTTTCATGCCATTATGAGTATATCTTTCTCATTTTTTCTAATTGCTACATAGTATTTTGTAGTTTGATATAGTACAATTTATAGAATTCTTTCAAATTTGACATTCATTTAGGTTCTTTGATATATTTATATTTAAATGAATGTTAAATAGAAGCTTTTATTTGACTTTTTGTTCCTACCTACACAGAGTCTGTTTTGTTAACTGTGCTATTTTTCTAGGACAGTTAGCAAAATCTGGATTTTTCAGTTTAAGTCTATTTTTTTTCAAATTTCTTTTTTTCTCTTAAAATTTCAGTTTTTTGGGGAATTTTGTTTGATCCTTCTCTTCTTGGCTATTCTTATTGGTGAGTGTTTTGTGACATTGTTTTTCCTTTAATATTAATGAATAAAGAATTATTTATTTAGATGGTAGCACTTGTGCTTTAAAGTGTACATTTTGAAGCTGTTTGGCCTAAACAGATTATTTCCTGAAATAGAAGTCTGACTTGGCTTAGAGAGATACAAATAAATGGAGTTTATAAAATATCAGGCTCGTATTAAAATAATTGAGTGTATGGTTTAGAATTTACCTTAAGTGCAGGTTTGAATTCAGACCCCAGCTGTTTACAAGTCTCTGATCTATTTAAATCCACTATCCTTCACTGATATTTAGGACAAGATGTGATGCAACTTCATGTTAAAAGTTTGGAGGTTGATGGATGAAGAAAGAGGAGTCAATAATGCTTAATTTTTATAAATTTCTATGGTGCTCAAAACAGGCTCCCCTTCAGTCCTTTAGGTAAATCCCAGGACCCTTAAACTCAGAAGGAATATTATATTTCACACAATCTTATGAACTCAGTGTTCTGAGAACTGCATGGTTTTGTTCATTACACTGTTAACCTAAAAATGAAAGACAAAGGAAGATGCAACAAGCATTTATTTGAGATCAAAAAGAATTGCAGTTTGTGAAGCACATTCAGGCAGAAACCCAAATAGTTTTCAAACTAGGGGATGAAAGCAAAGGATGTTTATGAGAAAGGAAAAGGAATAATTACATGACCAGAAGGAAGTAATTTCTGTTGATGCTCATAAGGTAAGGTAAGAATTTCTACAGGTGCTAATAAGCTAAGTTATCCATTATCTGTACATGGTGGTACTAATTCTAAAGAATGTCCTTAATTCTCAGTCCTCATAGTCAGGATATCTGCTTTCCAATTATCTTTACAAAATAGTGAATAGTTTGGAGTATAGTGTTGGTTTGCTCATTGCAAAGATTATTTTTCCCAGTTCAAATGTTCCAAAGGTTTGGGGCAGGGGGAGGGTAAGACATATAAGGCAATTTCTCTGGGATAGTCTCTCTAACTCCATTTTTTGTCTATTTTCTAAAAAAATTTTATTATTATTATTTTTTATTTTTTAGGCGAGGCAACCCTTGGTTGACCTCACAGATTGCAAGGAAATTGGCAGCTTACAATCCCTTATTTTTATTTTTTACGCCTAAAGCACCTGGTCTTCCTAGGTGGTCTCCCATCCAAGTACTAACCAGGACCTGCTTAGCTTCCAAGATCAGTAGGGATTGTGCTTGTTCAGGGTAGCATGATCACAGATTCTCACTCCATTTTGGAATAACTCTATTTATTTCATTTTTTCACACCACTGAGAAAGACCACTGTGGTGCGATAATAAACAGAGGAAGGCATTTGTCAAATCTGAGTGGCCTCAGAATTACTTCTTAAGCCTCAGAAGCAAGGTCAGTGGTTGGTCCTCAGGCAGCATGACTATACTGTGAATATACAACAAAGTTCATAGAGAAAAGCAAAGTCTTCTGAATAGTTGCTGTGCAATGATTCTTAATCTTGGCAGTACCTTTAAATTATCTGCAAAATAGTGATTCCCAGGCCTCGCTCTACTATTTGATTCAGAATCCCTAGTGGTAGGTCCTAAGCACTGGCATATTTTATGGTTATCCCAGTGATTCTAGTTTACAGAATCAGTACAACAGATCAGTACACTGGGAACCAGTACTGGTTTGTGGATAAATAATGAGCTGCCTGGTTTGGGAGACCTCAAAAATCTATATCAAGAAAACATGCCTTTTCTCTATGTGAACAATTTAATGTATATCCCTTTGTAAAGTGTTGCCTTTATAGCGTTTGAGAGGTGTGTGTGTGTGTGTGTGTGTGTGTGTGTGTGTGCCCCTTCTTCATGCTTATTGTGAAGGATTAAAATCATAGCAACTTTTTTTTATAATTTTATCATATAGCAGGATCCTGAGCTCATACCAGCATAATCAACTTTTTTGATATTTTCTAGTTTTGTCCCAAGAAAAAATACTTAGGGACAGATGCTCCTTCCCCAAGACCTTTCTATTTGTAGAGAGGTAAGGTGAGGACAGACTGGCTTAGTTCATCTTAATAATAATACAGTAACTCTATAATTAATGTAATAATTAAAATAGCTTCACAATTAATTACTATAATTAATGTATGTTGTCATTTCTTTTCTGTGACTCAGAGAAACTGCTATGTATTTGCATATTCATTTATGTGGTTTCATTTCTTGGGCTTGTCTCTTTATTATAAAATACTAGTCAACTTATGCTTTTTAGTAACTCACAAAACTTTCTAGATTGAAGATGACATTCCATCCCATATTATTTTGTCGTTACTATTATCAATGTATATATTTACATTTTTAAATTTATATTATAATATAGAATTCAGAAACAAATATATTTGAATTCACTATCTTGAAAGGAAAACATTCTTATTTAATTTTGTTTAATTGATTTTAAAACATTTACTTATTTTTTATTAAATATTTACTAATATCATTGAAATGGTATGTGGCTTTACCTCATTTATACAGGGAGAATGTGAGACTTATCAATAACTGAAATCAAGTGTAAGGTGTAGAAAGTATCTACAAAGGGTCTTGCAGCAAACTTACTTTATGGTGAAACATCTAAAATGTTCCTCTTGTGATGGAGAGCAAGGTAAGGGTGCTTATTACTTCTACTTCTTTCAACACAATAAGGATGATACTATTGATTTAATTAAGACAAAGAAAATAAATGGTTTTAATTATATAAGTTTTATACAGAATTTCAAAGAATATAGAAGTAAAATATTAAGTGGCAAGTATAAATTCAGAATACAAAAGAAACCAAATTGCATTTCTATACTTCAACAACAGAAAATAAAAAGACAAATTATATTTAAAATAGCATTGATAGCATAAAGTGTCTAGGAATAAATTTAAATAAATGATTGATAAGGCATTTATAGAAATAATTATAAAAATTCTATTTAAAAATATGAACTAAGACTTAACTAAATGGAGATAGATCAAAATCATAGATCTCAATCTTTAAATTTATCTACAGATATAGCATTAACATGCAGTCCCTATTAAAACGCCAGTCGTTTTAAGTGACTTGATACTCTGATTAAATTCATATCAAGGAGACGATGTCAAAAATATTCATTCCAGAAGAAGCATAGGATACCTAAAAATATATCAAGATTAATATTGAAGGTAAGTAAAATATGCACTGAAACAGGTATTGAAGAAGTGAACAATGGTACAGAATCAAGAGGCCAGGAAGAAACTGACACTAATCATATATTTGATTGGAGACTGTTTCAATTTTTTATTACTGCATTAAAATCTACTTCAATATTTAGTGTTTTAAACCAATATGAACTTTATTTTCTCATAAATCTGTAGGTTGATCTCATTCTTCTGGTTCACATGGTATAAATGGAGCTATAAGAATGACTGGAAAATCCAAAATATCCTCACTCACATGGCTTGAAGTTTTCACTGTATGGTGGCTGCTATCTCAGCTGAGGAAGTCAGCAGAGAGCCTGGCTTATCTTTGTATAAGCCTCTTCATGTAGATACGTAGGTTTTCTTATAGTATGGCTGGTGGAGGGGGCGGGGGCTATTTTCCAAGAAAGTATATTCTCAAATGAAGATGGAATTTGCAGATCTCTTAAGGCCCAACTTCAGGATTAAAAAGTGTGATATCCTACCTCATTTTGTTATTAGAACAGCTCAGAGGACCAGCTAAGGTTCAAGGGGAGCAAAAACAGACTCTCCATGATGGGGAAGTGGCAAGGGCACATTGCAGAAGAGCATTAGAGATACCACTGGTTGTTGTGCGCCACTGGGAAAATAATGAGCTTTTCCATAAATTGTGGTGGGACAATTGATAATTCCTTAGGGGAAGAAATGATATGAAGCTTTAGAACTTTGGTCCTAAATCTATAATAAAACATCATAATGAAAGTGAAAAAACAATACTTAATAGAAGATGTTTGTAACTCATGACCTGACAAAAGACAAGTAATCTGAATATAAACAGAATTACTATAAATCATTAAGAAATCAAATACAAAAAATGGACAAAAGAAATTAAGACAAATTTCACAGAAATGATAACCAAATGGCCTGTAAATATAGAAGGTTCATCAACCTCACTGGCAATCATGGGAATGCAAATCAAAACTAAAATGACATTTGTCTTTGTATTCACGAGTTTGAAAGAAAAATTACAAAAGCCATATGTTTACATATATATTACAAGGTGAAGGTCTCTAAATTCATTTTTCCTTGAGTTTCTTTTCTTTTCTTTTCTTTTTCTTTTTTTTTTTTTTTTTCCAATATTAGGTACCATTTGATTCCACTCAGGGACAGACACTAGATTTGATCATTATTTCAAGGCTTAGCTTTAATGGCATTTTTAGTTCAAAGGCTTCCTGACTTGTATCTTTTATTAGTTGCTTATTTCAAATATATACATCCTTGAATCACTGGACCTTCTTTATTCTATTTTTTACTTGAAACCAGCAAGTTCATTTCTACACTCATCCCTTTCAGGTTAAGTTTTGTCAAATGTAGCTGACTGAAATCATTGTTTACCAGGCCACTGATATTCTGCTTGCACATTCTCCTGCTAATAGTAGATATTCATTTTTATATCATCTGTCTTCTAAAGTATTTTAATCAAATATTTAACACTGTATTACATAGATTTTCATTTTTCCAGCTTCCAACAACTTTTCCCGCATTGCCCATTCATATTATCCTATACATAAAGATACACACACACACACACACACACACACACACACACACACACACAGATGATGCATGGTAAAAATACACAAATGAAAAAAATTATAGTCTATGGCCATGCCACCCTAAACACGCCTGATCTTGTCTGATATCGGAAGCTAAGCAGGGTTGAGCCTGGTTAGTCCTTGGATGGGAGACCATCTAGGAATACCAGGTGCTGTAGGTGTTTAAAAAAAATTACAAAGAAAAACAGGAAGATAATAAAAGAATAAGAGAGTGATTATTTCTCTGGGGGAAGGAAAGGTGGTGTTAATAAAAGCACGGTATATTTCTAAGATATGTGTTAAATTGTTTGTCACCTGATTGCTAAGTACATTTCATTTCCAATCATATATTGTTCTTTAAATTTAACGTAAACTTTCAGACATGTTTTGGTTATCTGCTATGACTTTTTTGCAGTTAAGAGATATTAGGTGTCCCAGTTAGAGAGACCAGGTCACTAATACTGCTTAGAGAGACTTTGAGAAAGATCACTGAGGTATGGATATGTCACATATAAGGTAACTAATTGAGAAATATTCATTTGGAGAAGAATAAAAACTTAAATATCAAAGCAAATTAAAAAATCATTGGAGAAATTCAGACACTTAGTGAACATTGGGGTCTGAATATGAAATTACATTTAAGTTAGGAAATAGAAAACACATTTGCTAAGGAAATATGAAGTCACTTTGGAATTCTCCCCTTTATTTTTGTCAAAATTAATACTAGTGGCTGATGACATTGAGTGTTGATTGCAACATAATAAAATGATAAGAATATTTTATATGACTTTGGTCTAATAAAAATATACTTAATCTTTGTTTTGGGGCCCTGGCACAAGGCTCCTAAAATCCTTGGAATTTCCTGAGTGATTGCAGTGCCTTTCATTACTCCTAAAGGGCTCCTTTTTGAGCACACTTGAGTTTTTATGGTGATGAGATGACAGGATGGAACCCCTAGATAGCCTCAAAATGCAGAGCAACTCCAGTAGGCAATGATGGAGATTTCATATGTTATTGTATTTTTGTGTTTCAGGGCATCACATTCTCATCTGACATATAATACCCATACACATGAAAGAGAAACAGCTTAGATTTTTAATTATCATCTGTTATTTGATTTTGTTTCTGTAAGTGGCAGAGTTCTTGTAAATAGAGTAAATGTTTACTGATATGAAGTAATTCAATTGTCCATAAAAATAAACCTCTCATATTTGAGTAAACCAATTAAAGTGTCAGTGTAAGTGCATGCTTCTTTAACAAGCACTGTACCTATTCCACAAGACAGAGTGAGGAAAGCTGGGAATATAAATATAATGCTAAAAATATTTCAAGAGCAGGTAAGTCAGAAACTCTAAATCTATAATTCATCACACAAAAAAAATAATTCCCCACAGAACTAAGAGTAAAATTTTGTTCTGTCAAAATCAGTTCTTATATTCAAAATACAACAACAGCTGTACTAAGTGGTGTCAAATATATAATGTTTATTTCTTTTACATTGTGATTTTTGAAGATTTGGAAAGATTGCTTGCTTTGATAGATAAAACAAACAGGAGAGATTTTCAGTCATAAGAAGGAAGGTAATTAGTCCTTCTTGCTCTATCACGGTCTTAATTATATAAGGCAATTTAAATTCTTTTGATTGGGGCAGATTGATACCAGCAGCATCATCAGCAGTAGAGTAGCATGAAAGGGACCAAAAGGAAAAAAGACAGAAAATTCCAAATATTGTTGAGGATGTGGAACAACTAGAACTGCAAGGTTTAGTGGGAGTATAAATTGGAACAATTATTTTGAAAAACTGTCATTATCTGTTAAAGCTGAAGATACATATTTTCGAGATATGCTTAGAAAGATAGCCTTCTAGGTATATACTCAACAAGTGCATGTATGTATACATTCATTCATATGCACACATACATGTACACATATGATAATGTGCATAACAACATTAATCATTATAATCTAACTGGAAGCAACCTAAATGCCTATTATTGAGAGTGGGTAAATTAATAATGCCAGATATCTCTAGTTGCTGTTTTCCTTCCACTGATCTTCAAGACAGACCAGGTGCCCCTCTCATTATCCTGTAAACTTTGAGCTGAAAGAAAAAAGTAATCATTTCCAATATAAAAAATGTACAGTTTTGAATAAAGAAACATAGTATGATTATATGATTATGAAAAGTCATCAAGTAAATAATTTTTGGAATCAGATCTGTTTTTAATTTCCAGTCTGTATAACTATGTGTGTTATTTCATACCTCCATGGCTTGTTTCCTTATTTCTAAGAGAGAGTCCATAAGAGCTAACTTATTCTCTATGTACTCTTCAAAGGACTGTGTTAACTCATTTAATCTTTACAAATACCTCATGTGGGAGATGCTATTCATTTCCTTATTTTAAAGGTGAGGAGTATGAATCACAGAGAGGCAAGGTAACATTCTCAAAGCCATAGAACTGAACATTGGTAGGGCCAGTAAGAGATCTCAGGGGCAGCAACTTGCCTGAGCATCAGATCAGAGAACTGTCTGTGTTCTGCAAGAGAGCATGTTCCCATTGAGCAAATCTAACTGCTTAGCGGGTCATTTGTCTGGTGTTTCAGAACTTCTCTGAGGGGAACACTGGAGAGGGGCTATGCAGGTATGAATGCCCACCTAATTGTAATTGTCTTCAGAATTTTTGGTTACCTAGGGAGCTGAGATGCTTTGCTTTGTTTGGTACAATTCAAATACATGTTCATGTGTGCTAAACCTGAGAAAGAAGGAGGGGGGAGGGAGGGAAGGAAGGAGGGAGGGAGGGAGAGAGAATATAAATAAATGAGAATGTTGTTTCAGTTCAGCTTAATTTTTTCCCTTGGACATTCCATGGATTCTATTTCAGTTTTTTTTTTCCCCTTAGACAGATCAGTTCATGAATCTTTCTCTAACTTCACTGATTTGCAGTTCTTATTCTAAGATAACCAAAATGGAAAGCTTCATTGCTTAGCAACCATGTGGTCCTCCCCCATGCCTCTTCTAGATTGAGGGCACTGGTGGTAGACAGTGTTCTTTGGGAGTGGGGCTGTAGGGACCTTTTCTTCCATAATAAGTTTCAGCTTATCTCCCCATGTCTCCTGTCACATAGCAACAATAATTAGGCTTTATGAAGGGACATAGCTGCAGGAAGCTTCCACACAGGATGCACATTAGAAAAATTCAGGTAGTTGTATTTCTACAGTCCCCTAACGTTCTCTTATGTGTCTATTAACCTTAAAAATAAAGAGCCAAAGTGAGAGGTAAGAAGTGTTCATTTGAGATAAAAAAAAGCAAACAAACAAAAAAAAACCCAGCAATCCAGGATGCAATGATTCAGGCAGAAACCCAAATAGTATTCCAATTATGGGGTGAAGGCAAGGGGTATTTATAAGAAAGGGGAAAATAAATAATTAAATAGAAGAAAGGAATTTCTATAGTTGTAAATAAGCTAAGTTATTCTTAACCTATACATGTACTGCTAATTCTAAAGAATATAATTTTCAATCCTTGTAATCAAGATGTCTGCTTTCCTGTTGGCTTTATAAAAGTTGTTTGGGATACAATGTTGGTTTGGCCCAGTCCAAAGGTTATTTTGCCCCGTTCAGATATTCCAAAGGTCTGAGGAACAAGATGTGCAAGACAATTCTTCTGGGATGGCGGCTAGATTTCATTTTGGAATGGCTCCATTTTATCTAATTTGTTTCATAAATTTATTTTTATTTTTTTTATATTTCATTTATCAGATGATCCTATGTGGCAATAAATAGACCTTATAAATATAGGTCAAACAATAAGGCACTCCATAGTTTAGAATGGGAAATAATTGATTTCTAGCAAAGCATTACATCAAGCCACAATGTCTTTTCTCCAGTAGGGTATGGAGTGCATATTCTCTTGGTACGGTCATATTTGCTTCCCATAAAGCATCGACTTCATGTAACGCAAGTTCAATGCTGCTAAAAACATCAGGGAACAGGTTAATTAGTTAATTTGTACTTTATTGGCAGTTATAGAGTTATAGATTTATGCCCCAACCCTGGGAAAACCATATTCTGCTCTATGTAGTTTCACTTCCGAGTGTTTGATACTTGCAACAAAATTATGTTTCTTATAGTGATTGTTACCTGTCAAGGACAAAGACCACTAAAACCAGCTGAAACATAAAGAACGATTCATAGGTTTACCTCTCAGCAACCAAGGAACAGTATTAAATGACCTTGTACACAATCTAGTAATTCAGGAACTGAGGTTACTTACTCTCTCTGTGTCTTTGATGCTCATGGCTCTATATCACTCTTATGTCGAAATCACCTATATCATCACAGAAACAAATTTTTGGAAGATACCTCATTTGCAAGGACCAGGTCAACTGTTCATCCCTTATTAAATCATCTGTGGCTAAATAGTGGAGCCATTTGTAAGGGGATGGAAGCCAAATGTGTTCCTTAAGCAGAGACCTTGAGTGATGGAGAGTTCTCAGAGAAAGTAGCAGGAGCTGGAGAGGTGTTCTCAAATTTCAGCCGTCATTCAGCATAAGTGTGAGAGAGAATGTGGAGAAAGTATATAAAACATTATTATCATTATTATAGTAAAACCGCGGATTTATCAAATTTAAATTCACAAAGGAGGACCACCCTATTCAAAGAGAAGAGGAGTAGTGGTCATAATCCAATGGTTAAGGATTCAGTGTTTGGGATCAGATAGCATATTTGAGTTAGAATCTCAATTCCTCTGATCACCAGTTGTTTCACTCTGGGCAAATTATTTAACTTCTCTGAGCCTCAGTTTCTATTCCTGTAGAATATAGACACAATTTTTAGAATAAAAACAAATTTCCTTAATACAATTTTGTTAAATTACAGCAATGTATAGAATCTGTAATAAGGTGTCCAGCTTACAATAAGTAGTCAGAAAACGCTGGGTAAATAAATACAAAAAAAAAAAAAAAACAAAACAAAAAACCAGCTGTATGTTGACTTATAAAATGAACATAGTAGAGGTAAGCAGGAGTGATGTGAGATAGAGATGTTGAAAAAGATGGAGTGAAAAATATCATTTCTACTTGGCAACTAGATCTTCCATCATCAGAAAAGTTATTGACAGAGAATAGGAAGGGAGGATGCAAATGGAAAACATTACATTCATATTGGGCCATATGGCTTATGACTGGGGAGAGAGTAGGGTGCCCAGAAGAGAAGTCGGTATATATAGACAGTATATCATTGCTATGTGTGGGATTAAGGGAGTAACATGTATGGAGTTGGCCTAAAAAGAAACTCAATAAATATTATTTTCCCAAATTTTCAGATAGAGATTTTAAGGTGTAGAAAGGTATAACCCAGAGACTCCTGAATAATAAAAATCTTGACAACAGCCTACCAACGATTGAGGGCAAAATCTGTATATCTTTGCTGCCTACCATGGGGCCCAATACCTAATTCATGCTGAACAAGAAGAGACTACTTTCACTTTTCTTCCTTAGTTTTATTTTAAAAATATTCATTTAGCATCAACTATCTGAAGATATGTTAGATGAAAGATGAAAAGATAAATAGGATGAGATTTTCCTCTTATGTATCTCACTCTAGTGGCTGATTATGTTTTGAAATACTGTTAGCTGGTGCTCAAGTTCTAAAAGAATAATTTTGTGTGAAACAATTAAAAAATACTTTCTAGGAGAAGTGACGTAAAATGTGTCTAAGGAGTTGATTGGGAATTCATGAAAGAGAAAGAGATTATTCCAGTAAGAGGGAACAGCAAAAACAAGTTCAAAGATGAAATAATAGTTTATTATTCATTTCAACTATGTTCCCATGTGACTATTTACAACCCATAGGATATTTTCAGATTTTTTGTAATATTGGGAATGTATTGACATTTGGTCACATTTATATATTTCAGGAGAGATGGAATGGTGAATCAAAGGGCTAGAACATACCAATATTCTATCTCACAACAACCACTATGTGGTTTTAAGACAATGAAAATTAGGCTTTCAGGAACAATAATTACTGTAAATTGCATAAGATGTATTTGATGGCTTAACATACTATGTTAAACTACTCATCTTCTGTAATGTGAAATAGAAATTTTAAGACAAATCACTAATGATAATTAAGTGAATACAGATATTAAAAGATTCATCATGCAAGGTCCCTACACACACACACACACACACACACACACACACACACACACACACACACACACCATAACTACCATGATATTATAGAGAAATATAATGTAGGTTAAAAGGTAAAGCATACAATTTGGGGTTTTTTGACACTGTAAATTTAAAAGAATCCATTCTCGTCTGATCTTATTAAGGTTCATATATTATTAGGTGTCTAGCCTAAATATGACATAGAAATCTTCACTTGTTTGTGATTTATAAGTGAAAATAAATATTACTAAAGATTTATGGAAAACTGCTAAAATATTAACCATCTCATGTAACAAAAACAAAATTGGAATACAAGTGAAGAGACATGGATTTCTCCTGGATTTGAAATTTTAATTGGAAATCTTGGTTGCTTTATTTGTGAATAGACACTCAAACATTTTTGGGGATCAGAGACCTCATATGAGAATCTAAAGAAAGGTAAAAACATTGTTCCTTTGTGTTGCCCCCATCATCTCTTTAAATCTCTTTTATCAACATATTTTTAACACTCAGGAAGCAACAATTACTGAGTTGATAATTATCAGACCCCAGAAAGGCCTGTTCCAACTTTGTGATTTGACTCTGAACATATTTTCTTTGATTTTTTGCTATCATGGGTAGATGTTGGTACGGAAGGGGTGGGGTAGGCTTCCTTGGGGCCTGGAGACTGAACAATGATTCAATAGTCCCCTGAGATATATAGAATTTCACTATTTTTCAGGAAACAATGGTTTTAAATGTCTTGTTGTTTAAAGATCTGTTCAACTAAATTATTTTAGCAATTATATATTATACAACTTTTGGGCTGGTGGTTTTTTCCTACCGACACTTTAAAATTTTTTATTTCACCCTTTTCTTGCTTGCATGGTTTCTGAAGAGAAGTCACATGTGATCCTTATTTTTGTTTCTCTGTAGGTAAGGTGATTTTTTTTTCTCTGTCTTCTTTTAAGATTTTTCTTTATCTTTGATTTCCTGTAGTTTGAAAATAATATGCTTAGGTGTGTTTTTTTTTCTTTTTTTAATTTTGGCATTCATCCTATTAGTGTTCTTTTAGATTCCTGGATTTGTGATTTGGTTTCTGACTTTAATTTGGGGGAAATTCTCAGTCATTATTGTTTCACACATTTCCTCTGATCCTTACTCTTTTCTTTCTGAGAATCATGTATATGTTACACCTATTGTAGTCCCACAGCCCTTGGACATTCTGATCTTTTTTTTCCAGTCTTTGTTCTGTTTGCTTTTTAGTTATGTAGGTTTCTATCGAGATCTCCTCCAGCTCAGAGGTACTTTCTTCAGCCGTGTCCAGTGTGCTAATAAGCCTATCAAAGGCATCCTTAATTTCTGACATAGTGTTTTTGGTCTCTAGGAATTTTTATTGGTTATTGCTTTGGATTTCTATCTCTCTCCTTACACTGCTCATCTGTTCTTGCATATTATCTACTTTACCCATTAGAGCCCTAAGCTTATTAATCACAGTTGTTTAAATTTCCTGGTTTGATAATTCCGACATCTCTGCCATATCTGGTTCCAGTGCTTTATCTCTTCAAAAGTTGTTTTTTGCCTTTAAGCATTTTTTGTTACTGTTTTCAATAGTCAGGCATGATGTACTGAGGAAAAGAAACTCTAACTAGGCCTTCAGTCATGTGGTGGTGTGGTATGGGGGAGGGGAAGACTTACAGCACTGTCATTAGGTCTCTGTCTTTTAGTTAGCCTGTGCTCTGGACTGAGGTCGTTTCCCAGTTATTTTTCTCCCCTCTTAGGTAGGACAAGAGGACCGGAGTGGGCTGGAGTTGGGTAATGCCCTTTCCCCAGGGTCATTTATGCTCTGCTAATAGCCCAGCCCTTTAGTCTCTCATTAACTAGTTATCCCTGAGGGCAGGCCTTGTTGAGAAGAACAGAGTCCTCTGAATATTTCATAATGGTTCCTTTGTCCTCCCCTGCCAGAAGCACATGGGATTTTTTCAGATGTTTACAGTAGGAACCTAGTTGAGCTTCTGGAGGTCCATCTCATGATTTTATGGGGTCCGTCCCCTGTGACTGGGACCACCTCAGACTTGCCTACACTGCCACTCCAATATTTCATCAATTACAGTTTAGGTTTTCCTGCCCAGCACTGGTTCCCTCAGCAGTTTCTACTAAGTGGGGGTCTCTGCCCCAGGAAGCCACAGCTCCCTGCATTTGCCTATCTCCTCTCTCCAATATTGAGGTCAGTGATTTGTCCTATCTCCATGCCTTTATGGATCCAAGAAGAGTTGTTGTTCTGCCAGTCTGTTCATCCTTGCTTGTTAGGCCGGAGTAGTGACTTCCAAGCTCCTTTCAAGGAGAACAGGGAAGTGGAAATTTGCTTGTACAACTTAGTGTACCAAAGACTTCTCCATGCTTTGGAGATGGAATGGGGAGCGAATGCAGCTGAGTTAAGGTCTGAGACGCCGGAAGAGGTGAGGATGCGCATACACACAAGTCTTTCTGTGAGCACAACAGATATCTACTTCTAACCTTTCCCCCTACAGAATAATTCTAGATTTTCATGTAAATATCTCAAAACTCTTGGACGTATTGATGTGCAGAAAAAATGTCCTAGGGAAGGGCTGAGATTCTTGGGTCTACACTGCTCCTTACTGGTTTTGTGACTTTGGGCAGAACTCTTAACCTCTCTGATTCTTGCTTTGTTCCTAGAGAAAACTGGGATTGTGATGTCATTCCTCATGCCTATTTTTAGGATCAAATGAAAAAGCACTTTGTAATCTGTAAGGATCTAAAAACATTTAAGTTAGGTTTTTATGACTATACTTTCTGGAAATTATTTTATAAATGACATTAACATTTTTAAATGACCATCTAATTTAAACACAACCGTGCATTTAATCCTGAATATTGCAATATAATATCCATAGATATGCTTTGATTTATACAATTTATGCAGAGCTTTGTGGCTGTTTAAATACATCCAGTCATACTTCTAACAAGTGGAAGTGAGGGCAGAGATTTTCATGATTAGCAGGTTTATTCAAAGACAGATCATAAAAAAGACCCTTCTCCTGTGATTGTTGATCAATGATGTTCTCAAATTTTTCACTCAAGTCCTAGTTCTGAAATTGTTTTCATGTTGTGCCACTTTGTTTGCTGAGCTATTCTGCAGAAATCTCTCTTGACAGTCCAACATAAAGGAAACAACATTTTTTTCCTTAAGCAAAAGGACAGAGCTGTAGCTGGCCAGCCTTCTACATGTGCCAACAGCGTTTCTTTCTAAGGCGCCTGCTGTTACACATCAGCCTCAGCCAGCAAAGGACACAGACAATGACAGCAATTTTTTTTATTATTATTCCATTCCAGGGTGTGAAAGCAGGGTAATGAATTTTATACAGACAGCATTAATTTATGGCATGCAGACAAGTACTGGCTTCCTTAACCTCCAGACTCATGAATCGTAAATATTACTGTAGAAGGGAAAAGAACAAGTAGCTGCTATAGAAAGTAATTGACAGACAAAACCAAAGAAAGGACTCAGTTCGGAAGGTATTCACTATCACAGAGCACTGGTTGTGAAGCAGAAAATGAGATACACACATGAGAAAAAGAATACTAGTTACAATGGATTTGCTCATCTTTTTATCAGGTCCTGCTATCCATTTTTTTTTTGTCATTTCTCTAATCTTATTAGATTTATGAGAATAAAATCTAATTTAAAAAATTCCACACTCTGTTTATATAAGCAAACTTGGGTCAACGGTGCAGATTTAACCCCACACCCCCTATAAAATTTATTACAATTAAATACTTCCTTTGGTTCCTGTTTTGAGGTTCTGGTGATAACCTATGAATATCCTTCCATTTTATCCTCATAAATGTGCAAGTTTTGGATACCAGTCCTGGGGCCATGCCATCGTCCATACACAACACTTTATGCAGATAATGTTGTATTTATCTTGCAAACGTTCTGAGTTAAAATTGTTTCCCAAATCAAAATGCTAGTAGCCATTTTCCAGGTCTCAAATCTTTTATCGACCTGCTCTTGTCTTTATCAGCCCTCTCCCTGGGGAAGCGCAGATTTCCTGCTTTCAAATGACATTAAAACCAAATGGAAGTAAGCTCTGTTTACTTCATTGGTCCTTTTTATCTATCTATCTATCTATCTATTTATTTATTTATTTATTTATTTATTTATTTATTTATATATTTTCAATAAATTTTTTCTAATCTTAAGATTAAAATAAGCTTTCCCATGAAATGTGCTTTAATTATCTATGTCACTAATTATCAAATATGATATAGTCAAATATTCTAGATGAAGAATCAGAGCCAGTAAAATAGAAAAAGAATCTCTGTAGCTTTCTATTTGGGTTCTTTTTATTATGTTTTCATTCTCCTGTCAGTTTTTCTCATATAATTAACTTTAAGCTTTGTGAATTCTCAAGTGTTTCCTCTTCTATCTCTTGTATATTCCTGTTTTCAAGACCTTCTCTTTAAGCCCTCTTATCTGACCCTTTAAACAAGTGAATATTAGAAAAGTTAAGTAATTCCTTTATTTCCATGGACAGAAACAAGGATGAATTTGTCCTCCTTTAGAAATAAAGAATGTGGTATTTATTTTTATTTTTTAATTTTACTTGAAGGTTGGAGCAATAATAAAATTTCTATTGAAAAAATTTCAGCATTGTTAGTGTTATTATTACTGCCGTTATTGATAAACCTGGATCTGGTGAACTCTATAAAAAATAGATTTTTTTCCTTGATGGTAGCACAGTGAAATGAGAAGGTGTGCCTATGCTGCTTCTTATAAGCAACCATGGTGTCTGAGAAAGCCTGCTTTTGTAGTAAAGGCTGAATCCATAGAGTCTTCTGGGCTGTTTTTCATGCTGCTCTGAGCTCTTCTGGAGATGACAGAGTCACTTTACTGTTATTCTGATTGTCACAGCTTCATGGTGCTATCTCCCTTTTGGCTTTTCTGTGAAATAGGAAATAAAAATATATGCATTACTTTTGAATATGTCTGTCTGCTTAAGAAGAGTTTAAGGCATTCTCCTTATGCAATAAATTACCCACTTCATCACTATAACCATTGCCAGAATATTTACTCCTAATTCTTGTAGATGTTCCACCTTCTTTCTTCAAACTTATTTAGAGAAAACTTAAGAAACAATGTTTTATTTCCTTATAATTGATATCACACAAGGCTTCTGTCTAATTCCATACTTCTAGAACAAGATATAATTATTTTTTCTCACACTATCTGTTTGGTTCAAACAAATTTAGAATGAACCCTGTGGAGTTAAATATTATGAGGGAAATCTGTTGGATACGTGGACAAAATATTGTAGATGTAAGAAAGATGTTGATATCCAAAGCTTCTTCCCATCTTTTTCTTCCCCCTAACCTCCTTCCACTCACCTCACCCCTGGCAATTATCTGCCACCTTCTCTTTATCCTGATCACAGGATGTAGACATAGGTCCAGTGTTACCCTTGGGAAAATGTGGCTGGGAGAGGCTGCGCTGTTACTCTTTCCACCTGAACCTTGACCTTGGCTCAGCTGTGCAGAGTTTGAAATGTGTCTCAGCAAGAACCAGAGAATTGTGGCTGGGCCTCCGGTTAGCCTCACAGGGTGAATGCAGTGACATCAGGATGCAATGACATTTGTGCATCAGATTGAAGCTAAATTCCCACTGATCTTTCTCCTCCAGAGCAAGCAGAAAACATATCTCTAATCACGCAGTGACAGTGTCTTAGTTCGAATTCTTGTCTGCACTTTTACAATCCACTTTTCTCTTTGTCCCTGGACCTGTAATCCATTTTCATCCTGCTGTTACTCATTTTACTGGGTGAATTGCAAGCTCATTAGTGTGATGCAAAAGGTCCATTTTAATTTGTCTCTGACTGACTTTTTTTGTATGGTACCTACCAAGAACCCAGTCTTCTATAACTGATTTACAATTGTTATATATGTCTCATTCTTCACTCTCATTCCTATATTTCTCTATGGCTATAATATATTTCCTCAGCTTGTCCTTTTGGTGAACCTTTGTTTACCTTCAAGATGCAGGTTAGTTATTACTTATTCTGCAAATCTTTCCTCAAATTCTGTATTTCTGTCTTAGGTAGAGTTAGTGAGCCTCTGACTCCACACAAATGTAAACCAGGATATAATTATGTGTGGCATTTATCACATTCTATTGTAAATGTTTCTCTACTATAGCAATATCCATTTTATTATAAGCAATAAAAAAGAATGTCTCTTTTAAAAAATATTTATATCCACAGAGTTATGCTTGTGCTGACGACAGTGAGGCTAAGTAAGTATTCTTTGAATTCACAGAGGATAGTGTATCAATTTCACCAAAAATGTGGTTGTCTTTCATATCAGTCAGTTTTGGTGCAGTAGTAACAAAGGAGCACACAAATCTTAATGACTTACAACTGCAGAATTTATTTCTCATTCACATAGTATTTTGGTGGCTGTAATTCGGCTTTGGCTGCTGCAGCAATACTGAGCTCTGCCAGCCTGTGATCACTCTGCTTCACGTGTTTTCCCATTCTAGAACCTAGCTTAAAAGAGCAGCTTCTACTTGGAACATGCTTCTCTATGGCAGAGCGAGATTACTGATAGAAAAACAGATGCACTTTAAAGTTTCAGCTCATACCTGGCATATTATCATTTCAGCTCATATTCATTAATCAAATAATTTGACCACACTTCATAGCAGGGAGTTGAAGATGTAACTCCTCCCACAAGAAGAGCAGTAAGTAACAGAGTGATGACAATAGATGGTCACACACACACACACGCAGTGTGATATTATCTGCTATGAAAGGCAAAGTATGTGTTGTTCTAGAAGCATATGGAAAGTGCCTAGACCCAGATATGTAGCAAAAACTTGATCTGCACTCGGGAGAGTAATGACATGTACCTGGTGTAGATCAGGAGTAGTTAAGTGTGAAAGGCAAAAAAACTTATAAGAAGCATTTTGGAGGATCCATTGACAGTAGCATCTGCACTGAATTTTAATATTGTCTCTGAGGCTATGTATAATATTTGAATATAGGACAGTTTATAATTTCCTTCAATTCAGATTTTATTGAAAATGTATTTCTCATCTGTTATTTTAAAATAATAGAAAACTTTTTATGGTAACCACTAACTTAGGAAAATCAAGTTGCTGATGTATACCCAGAGGGGCAACAATCTTAATTTAATGTTAGACAAAGAGAATGAGGAAAATGTGAAAAAAATTAACGGAGATGATAAATTTTAAGAAGTACCATGAGGTGTCTATTAGTTGTTCAACTTATCCCAGAAAAAATTTTGATTTTGTGATATTAAAATATTTTCCACTGATACTCTATGTTGCAAGGATTTAGGATATATATCAGTCACGTATGAATTAATATAAATCATTTTTGCATGTGGATTGATGACTACTAGATGGTACATTCACTTAAATACCTTGAAATAAAGAGATAAAAGAGTAAAACATTAAAAAATAAATTTCTGTTGTATGAAATATATTTGTGTGTATATACAATGTGCAGACACATTTAGCATATATGTTTAGATATTTAGATACACAAATAAATGAGCTATGAGATATATGACATGCAGTGACGAATCTGCAGGTAACCATGAGGAGCTGAGAGGATTCCTGATACACGAATCCTGCAAACAGCTCACTGACTAATTAGGTTTACGAATGTATATGAGTAGCAAGTTGTCTGGCCCTCAATTTCCTTTTTTTTAATTGAAATTGTTTGATTCTAGTCTAGTCTAACTTAGTAGCTTTTAGTATCCAACATTTTATTATACAAATATTGGAAATTGGAAGTATGCAGATATTTAGCATTTCAATTAAGAATGATATAGACAGAAACATTGAAACTTTTTCCTGACATTTTATTACAAGGAAGAAGACTTCTGTTTTCATCTTTCAAACACTCTGGTTTTATGCACTGTCCTTGAATTGTAAGGAAGGATAAAAGGGAAAATTTCTGTGTATCTATTTTATGCTATTCTTAATATGCTTCTGTTTTATCACCTTTTCCCCTTGGTCTTCTCAGAGCAATTCACCTGTCTTTTTAATCTCTTTCTCATTTGGAGTCCCCTCCTATAGTATTATTTATGATTACAATCCTTTTCGTTGTCCTTCACTGGGCTTTTTCTATTTCTGTTAGGTTTATTTAGACATGAGATGACCACAACTGAAAAATTTTTTGAAGATGAAACTGACTATGACAGTACATGTACCTGTACACATGCAATGAGACTTATATATCAAATTTATTTTACCTCCTTCATAAAGATATTAGGACTCTGCAAAAATGCCATCAAATGTGAAACATATGATTGTACTTTTTTTTAAGTGAAGAAGTTAACACTTTTAAGAATATAATAACACTTTCAGAAAAGATAACTTTTATCCCCCATAGCCAGTATTTTTCCATTAGCAAATATTTATCTGCAGCAGCAGCATCTGCAATATTCCATATGAATTAGTATTTGTTGAACATTTACTATATTCAAAACACATCTTTACATGTTGCAAGTGAATACAATTAGAGTGAGAAAATCTGCTATTAATGACATACACTTTTTCAGAGTAAGTAAGGCACTTGAACAGTTTTTTCTAAATTACTGTAAGTGATACAACATAGTCACAAAGTACTATGGAGAAGAGAAGATAGGGGTGATGTAATCAGGAACAAATTCACGATGTAGGAGAAACTTAGAGTTCCACTGTCACATTTCCACAGGTCATATCAATTCATTCCTACAAACCTGGAACCTATAGGTAAATAGTAGCATCCACTATTACTTATCATATAAATACAGCAAATAAAGAAACAATCATCATAAAATATAGGTACTTCAGCTCTTATTTCTGTAGCTGATGGTGATGTGTAAACTAATATTAATACTCTGCCTTCATCCACTATCATTCTGAGTTGCACTATCCACCGTTATCAGCTAGGCTGGAAGGATTACACAAATTTTGACTCCCACAGTATCCGTGTTTTAGTGGTCACATATGTATTGGCTACCGGCATTCAATTTTTCACAGAACTCATGGTTGCACTTTTCTTGATGGCAGAGATACACTGTAAATAATCTTCCACCAAAAACCTGACTGGTATTCCCAAAGCATGGTGTCTTACCTGGGGTCTAGCTTTGGGCTTTGCTGTTAGTAGATTGGACAATCAATAGTGTTAGTAGCTTGATCTACTTGGTGATGGGAAGTCTACCATATTAAAACTGTAAAAGACTCCATCACAGAAATTTTGTACGTAGACTCAATGAGTAGTCATCAAAGTTTACTAGAAGTTGACCGACATGTAGAAGAGAGGTCTTCTTATACATTGTTTTACAGTATTGTCATGAACATTCTGTGTAGGGCATTAATGCATGATGTAGATCTTCAAATTCTGTGCCCTTTCTGACAGAGTCATTTCCTGTGAGCATATTATAACATAGTTTCCAAGCAACAATAAATGAGCAAAGACCAAATGAAAAATGGAGATCGAAAATACATAAAAGCAAGACATCAGGATTATGATGTGAGTTGTTACATGGGTTTCTCAAAAAGAAATGGAAAGTGGAGAGATTGTAACTGCAATTGAAGGAAATGAAGTGATTACCCAGCATTTAGAAATAACTATTTGGTAATTGCGTAGCTTTCTTTCTAGGCTAAGTACTCGACTTCCTAAAGAGTAAAGAGTAGTAATACTATGAAATCAAGGTGGATTAATGACAGATTTCCTCCACTCTATTTTTTAAATTATTCTATTTATTGTGTATTAAGTTGATATTTAAAGAAATAAGTTCTTATTGTAGAAAATTTGGAGAATACAAAATATTACAAAGAAGAATATGAAAATTACTTTTTACAGAATTAAGCAAAATTACTTTTTACATGTATGTATGATTACATATATATTTACATAAAATTGAATTTGTTTTGTAAAACATGTTTTTAAAAATATGTATTTTCATTATTTTCCTAGTGACTTAATCCTCTAAATTTGATTTTTGTTGTCTGTACTATTTCCAAACTTACAGGCATAGCATAAGTAAAGAACAGATCACATACACATGGTTTGTATTTTTAAAAATGTTTCAAATACCATTATGAAAAGACTTTCATAGTTTGTTTTCTAAGTATCTTATATTGCGAATATAAAATTCTAAAAGTAGAATGATCTCTGGATTAAAAGTATATCAGGAGTTTTCTTTTGCAGCTCTTAGAACTTTCTCAATTAGTTGAAATTCAAATATTATATAACTGAACTCTAAAATTCACACAGAGATATACACATATACATTCTTATTGTACTACTTTTAACTTCCAATTTATAATCCATCATTTGTGTTATTTTGTTTTTGTGATTGTATGAGTAACATTTAAGATAAAGAATCTAGATTTATATATTAGCTTAATTTTGTTTTCTGAGTTTTCCATTCTGACTTGTTGCTAACACCTGTTAATATTGTTTTAAGTGCTATCTGATACACTTAGTAAATGAGAGAAAATACATCTTTGTTATTTATCTTATAAAATGTTTTATAGAGTTTAGCATTTATATTTATCCAGTAAGATTTTTTTGTGAAACTCTCTACTCTCCAATCCTATTGGCATTTGAATTTAATCAATTCAGCTTGATAAATTTGGAGTGACATAATAGGTGTATGTCGCTGAATGTATATATCTAGTTTAGTTTTTTATTTTTTAGGTGAATTTTGTGCTTTTAATAAATACTTTATTTTTAATACTTATTTCTAACTACTAATTTTTAATATTGTTATTGCAACTATGAATAAGATATTTTATTTCCTTATATTCATAAACTGATCGTTATTTATATATAAATAATATTGATTTTGCATAACAATTTTGCATATAATGTTATTAAATTATTTTATTTTAAATTTTTCAGGTAATTTTCTTACATTTTCAGATAAACAGCTACATTATATGTGTGATTGTATTTTTTACTTTATATATTGATAGTCATTTTTTCATGTACTTTGCATTGATCAGAACTTCTAAAATAATCTTAAAAAAATCACCAATGAATGATGACAAAAGTAAACTTTTATTACTGAAATTTATGTAACTATTTCTATTGTTTTATTATTAAAATTAGATCTGCTGAAATGAAATAGTTTTAAATCAACTTAAGAATATATTATTTGAACCTTATTTTTTAATTAAT
This sequence comes from Eidolon dupreanum, assembly GCA_028627145.1. Lineage (NCBI taxonomy): Eukaryota > Metazoa > Chordata > Mammalia > Chiroptera > Pteropodidae > Eidolon > Eidolon dupreanum. Next base: position 89,444,041 of record CM053501.1, read on the forward strand.
GATATCAGGAATGTATAGAGAACATCATTAAATACTAAGCCAAAGCTGTAAATGAGATTACTCTCTCCCTTACATAGTAGGTTTGGTAGGCAAAAATCTAAACGGGCTCCCGAAATTTTCCATCCCCTGGTGTCCCCACCTTGTGTCCCATGGCTGTGGTTATGGTAGATGTCACTGCCATGATTAGGATGTATTATATGGCACAGAGTGGACCAGAACAGGTCTATGACAAGGAATCATGTTTTCAGTTAATATTATCAGTTTCTTTAGTCATTTTAAGTCTGTCCAAGTTTTTGAATTATTCTTGATACAACTTAGATAAGTGTACATTATTTT
>CM053501.1:89449376-89451537 GCA_028627145.1 Eidolon dupreanum
CATCAGTTTGATTAGAGTGTTGTCTGCCAGGTCTCCACGTTCCATTATTAGTATTTTTACTTTTCTATTCATTCAAAATGAGTGATTGAGTTTAGCCCACATTAAAGAATGTTGATTATCCTGGTGAAGAATCCACGAATATCAAAGAATTTGTGAGCAAAGTAAAACATCCATAATAATTGATAAATATTTTGAAGAAGGTATTTTCAGACTCTGTAAATATCCTGTTTCTCAAAGTTTCTCCCACTTCAGCATTCATCATGGATCTTGCCTACAGCAGTTATTACTGTGGTGTTCTGGTACTTTTCAATTTTCCTTACTACAATTCTATAAGGAAGAATCATCAAATCATTTCTCTCCCCCCATTAATTTATTATTGTCTTTATATCAGTATGGACTCATAGATATATTTTATTTTGTAGACTATAATCCAGCACAATCATATTTATTTTGTTGCTTGAATTGTTCAAGCTTTGGCTATTGGGTGCTTGTTTCCTTGTGGCCAGCTCACATTCTTTTCTTTTCATTTTTTGAAGTCATTTATTTTTTTGTCTGTTTATTTGTGTACTCTCCTCCTATCTGGTACTATAATAATGCACCAGACATATTTATTTTGCTGCCTTCCTAGAATCAGCTAATTCTCAGGAAGTACTGGTTCCTTTTATTAGAAAATATTTTAAAACCAAGATAATGGGTGTTAGATATGCTCATTGCTACTGGAGTGTCACTACTTCTAGGCACTCTTAGTTGTCCAAGCTAGAAAATATATTGTATGTTTATTAACCAATGTATACATGCATATCTTTCTAATCCTCCCTAGTGCATATCTGTGTGTGTATCTATATGCATATAAATATATATGTATTTAAACATGTATTTACACATATATTTTTATTTATAGCATGTGTTTATACTCATTTCTCAGACTCTAATCCATTCCAACACCAAGGGCTCATTATAAACCTTCCCTGGGAACTTAACTTATTCTTAACTTCTTTCTTTGGCAATAAACAGCCTGACTCCCATTATTTATAGTTTATTTACTTATTTATTTAGCCCTAGTTAAAATGTAGAGAAGTTTCACAATGACTAAGCCGTAATCCAGTGAGGAGCAAATTTACCAATTAGAATACAGTATTTATGTACTGTTCCTTTTGTCTTCAGCCTTTTTAAAAACTCCAGTTAAAACACTGTTTCCAAAGTTACTGAGATCAGCAACTTTTTCTCTGCCTCTTTCAGTGAGGCTACATCATGCATTTGTAAGACAGGTATGATCATTTGTCATCATCTGCATGACATTCTGGGATCCCTGATATCCTGGTTGTCTTCTTTAATTGCATATATTATGTTCAGTCTTCATGGTGTCAAGTTATGTGGGTTTTGACAAATGTTTATAGTCATGTGTACACTACCACACAGACACATCCATTCCCTTAAAAGTCTCATTGTGCAACTTCTTTCTAGTAAACCCCTCTTAACCTTCCTCCCATCTTAATCATGAGTCCCCTTTTTATTTTCATAGTTTTGTTTTTTTCCGGAAATTCATATAAATGAAATTATACACAAATATGTAGCTTTTGGGATCTGGCTTCTTTTATTCAACAAAATATATTTAAGATTCACTTTTATTTTGCATTACTGCACAGTATTACATTGTATGATTTACCATAGTTTTTTTTTTTTTTTTTAATTAATTGAAATGTCCATGTGAATGCATATATTTGTTGCTCTTAGTTTTGGGCAACTACGAATCCCATTGTTATACACATTATAATATAGATTTTGGTGTGAATATGTTCTCAATTCAATTGAGTAAGTATCTAGAAGTGGGGATTCTGAGTTATATGGTGGTAAGTCCTTGTTTACCTTTATAAGGAAATATTAAACTGTTTTCCAAAGTGGAAAGGGATAAGAATTCCTCTTGCCCCACATACTCCCAGAAATTTGTTTTTATTTATTTGTTTTTCTTTGTTGCCGTTCTAATAGGTAGTAGTGGCCTTTCTTTGTAGTTTTTATGTTCATTTCTTTGAAAACTAATGTTGACGAGTATATTTTAGTGTGTTTTTCATCTGAATATATATTTTTAGTGATGTTTCTGTTTAGATTCTTTTTTACCCATTTTTAAATCGGGTTGTTTTCTTTTTGTTGAGTTTTAAGTGTT
>CM053501.1:89451637-89527068 GCA_028627145.1 Eidolon dupreanum
AATTATCATTTTAGTGTCATATACAAAAATATTTTGCCAAACTAAACATCATGAAGATTTTCTTCAGTGTTTTCTCCTGAAAGTTTTATAGTTTTATTTTAAAATTTAGGATCCATTTGAATTAATTTTTGTGTAAGATATATGTATTCAAGTTTTTTTTTTCTCAATATCGACATCTAAATGTCTTAGTACACTCATTGACAAGACTATTTATTCTCTACTGAATTTTCTACTGAATTATCAGTTTATATTTGTGTGGTCTTTTTCTGGACCCTATATTCTGTTTCTATTTATCCTTCATCTAATACAACAATCTTTTTCTTTTTTTAACATTTTTTAAAAAATTTATTTTATTATTAGTTTCAAGTACACAGTACATTGGTTAGAATTTATATAGTTTATGAAACGATCCCCCTGATTACAACAATCTTAATTATTGTAGCTTTATAATATCTTGGAATCAGAAGGTATGAGCCTTTCAAATTTGTTGTACATATGTATGTGTTTTTCTTTTCTTTTTTTAAGAATAGTTTTGGCTATTCTAGTTCCTTTGTCTTTTCATAATCATCTTCGAATCAGCTTGGTGCAAAAGCTGTTACCTGCGAAAGAGCTTGCTGGAGTTTGAATTTGGATTGTGTGGTATTTATAAATACAATTGCAGAGAGTGGACATCTTGAGTCTTCCAGTTCATTTATTTAGGTTTTATTGATTTCTTGCATTAGTGTTTTATAGTTATCAACATATAGATTCTCTACATATTTTGGTAGGTTTATATCTAAGCATTTTATTTTTGGAGTGCTATTTTTAAGTGCATTGTTGTTGCTGTGTGTCTGTATATGTATTTGTGTGTATGTATGTTTATTAATAGACACTTTTTTTCTAGCACTTTCAGATTTGCATGAAAAGGAGCAGTAAGTACAGTGAGTTCCCGTATACCCTCTGCTTCTACACAGGTAGCCTCCTCCACTACCAGCATCCTGGATTACAGTGGTACATTTATTACAGTTGAACCAACATTGACATATTAGCAGCCAAAATTCATAGTTTACATTGAGTTTACTTTTGATGTTGTATATTTTATGAGTTTTGACAAATGTATAATGACATATATCCCCCATTTTAGAACCATACAGAATACTTTCACTGCCCAAAATATCCTCTGTACTCTGCCTATTCATTTCTACCTCCTCCTGAACCTCTGGCCACCACTGATCTTTTCACTGTCTCCATAGTTTTGCCCTTTCCAAAATGTCATATACTTGGGATTATAGAGTATGACACATTTGTAAATTATTGTTTCTTTTAGTAAAATGTATTCCACATCTCTTCTGTTTGGTAGCTCATTTCTTTTTAGGGTTGATTTATATTTCATAGTTTATTATGAATACACCATAGTTTATTTATTCATTCACCTACTGAAGAGCAGTTTGGTTGCTTCCAAGTATGGGCAATTATCAATGAAGCTACTATAAACATTCATGTGCAGATTTTTGTATAGACTGAATTATTTTATTTCAAATTTTAATTGTACACTGTTGACATGTAGAAATATTATTTTAATAACCGATGTCACACTAATAATTTTAATAAATAAAAATTAATTAATTTTAAAAAAGAAATTTGTATATTAATCTTGAATCTTGTTATCTTGTTCAACTCATTTATTAATTCTAGCAATGTCATTATAATTTGATAAGATTAAGTTTTACTTCTTTCTTTCCAATACATATTCATTGTGTTTACTTTCCTGTTGCAATGGCTAGCTTTACCTTTATCATGTTGAATAGGAATTCTAAGTAGCGACATTCTTGCTCTGTCCCCCTTCATTAGGAAAAACAATCTGTCTTTCACCATAAATATAATGTCTACTATATATTTATTCAGGGTCATCTTGGCTAGAAATGTGTTAGTAGTATTGGTCTTTTCAGAGAACTAGCTTTTATTTTTAATGATTTTCCCATTTTTTTCTTTTTAATTTTACTGATTTCTGTTCTAATCTTTATTTCTTTACTTTTACTTGCTTTGTGTTTAAGGTGCTTTCCTTAAGTTTCTTAATAACACAAAAAACTTTTGGTACAGATTTTGGCTCTTTTCTAATAAAAGAATTTAATACTATAAATTTTCTTCTAATCACTGCTTTACCTGTACCACACAAATCTTGATATGTTGTATTTAATTTTTTTTAATTCAAGATTAAAATTCCCCTTTAAACTTTTTTTTTTTGATCTATAAGTTGTTTAGAAGGATTTTTTTTTTTTAATTTTCAAATGTTTAGGAATTTTTTCAGATTTCTCTCAGTGATTTTTAGGTTAAATTAAATTATATTTTAAGAATACACATTGTATGACTTACATAATTTAAGTTTGTTAACGCTTGTTAAAGAATATGGTCTTTCTTGAATGCTCCATGTGTACTAGGGAGGAATGTATATTCTGTTGTTGTTGAGTGAGGGTTCTAGAAATGCCAATTAGATTAAGTTGGTCAACAATGTTTTTCAGGTCATGTATATCTGAACTGAATTTCTGCCTAATTGGTCTTTCAGTAACTGAGATGGATGTTGAAGTCTTCAATTGTAGTTGTGGATCTATCTCATTTTGTATCTATCCATTTTTATTTCATGTATTTTAAGGTTATGTTGTAAATTGTATACATAATTAGAATTGGTATGTTCTTGAGAATTGACCATCATGCAATGATTCTCTTTACCCTGACAATATATCCATCTTTTTTCCACAAGTATTTTAATGGTTATTGTTTACAACATACATTTTGAAATAACTGAATTCAACTTTAAATAATACTACATGAATTCACTGATAGTGTAAGAGACTTATAACATTATACTTTCAGTTAATCCCTCCCATTCTTTGTGTCATTATAATCAAACCTTTTACTTTTCAAATGCTATAAATATAATACATGTAGTTATAAGTAAAAAGTTATATTTGCTACAAAAGTCAGTTTTATTTTAGAATAATTAAAATTGAAAGATTCTATTTTATTATTATTGATTCTATTTCTGAAACTTATCATTTCTTTGTAGAGATCCTAGTTTTGATTGAATTCTACTCTTTTTGGCTAAGCAACTTATCCCCATGTTCACTGTGAACACCTGGTGGTAATCATAGGGGGAGAACCCGCAAAAGGTTTCAACTCCCACATGTCTGCAGACTTCAGAGTCTTCACACCATTGCACTGTTCAACACTTGGCCTTTAGCCATTTGTTAAACATTCTAGCTTAATTATTTTACTGTTTTATATGGTATCCCATGGTATTTGCCCCTAGAAAGCAAATGTTGGGATTTTGTTTCTCCCAGCAAATTCTTGTCTCTCTTCTGATTTAAGGATAGTTATTTACCCTGCGATGTCAGCTTTTTCATGACTTTAATAAAAGATGATTTGCAGTTTTCCCAGCACTTGTCTTCTTATGAGAGTGGGAGCAACACTCAGTCCAATTCCACATCTCATCTGAAACCAGAAATCCAGTAATTTTATAAGAAAATACACAGGTAGGTAGTAAAAAATGGGTCAATTCACTTCAGAGGTAACAATATCTGTAAAATGTAGGTTCACATGTTGAGCCGTTCTACATTTCCCAATGTAGTAAAATTCCCCTGCAATTATCACATAATCAGAAAAACACTAAAATTATAGAATTCTGAACACAATATAGTGAATATTCAAAAAGAGGAATTGAAATGAAAATTTCTAGGAGAAAATAGTACATTTGAGAATGAGTAATTAAAAATATGACATATAAAAACCATAGATAAATATGTACTTATTTCTATCCCTTGCAGTTTTAAAAAAGTACCAGTATAAACACAAAAGGGTACATTTTGATAGTGTCTGCTTATTTTTTTTTTCTTTGTTCCTGGCAGGGAGCAAGAGAAATGTGGACATCATTGACAGCTTATTTGAATTCTGTTTATATTGTTATCTCACAGTTTCATCTCACACTTGTGAATATCGGTCTCAAGAGACCTTAAAACCCTTCTTGATTTTACCAATGACTTCTCGGAGAGATCTAGGAGGAAAAATCACTTAGCCTTCCCTTCAATTTTCTTTTTTATCTGCAAAAGGAGAATGGCAATAACTTTTTGTGTCTTCCAAGTCTATTTTGATGAGTGATGATATGGCATTCTATATTTCTTGGAAGAAAAGTGATAGATAAAAGTGCATGTATAATAGAGTAAGATTATAAGTAAAGTTTAGAAACACAAACAAAATTGAAAAAGTGTAAATATATTTCAATAGGAGTGCCTCAGCCTACTATTCAGCTCATTTTGATTTAACTCTGTAAATTAACTTTCTTCTCCCTCACCTATGACAATTACAGGCCTTACAACCATGACTTTTCTCACCTTAAATATACCTCAGAGAGACTGCTTTCGCTGGATCCATCCACTGTGACAAGCTGACTGAGCATTAAAACTCCCACCTGCTGTGGAACAGCATGCTCTCAAGTCTAACTGCCAGAGTTAAAAAAGAAAAAAAAAAAAAAACTAGTGACACTGAATTGCACCAAGGGGAGCCTTCCTCCACCTAATTGCCTCCTAGAACCCTTGAGGAGGTCTGGGTTTAAACCCTCTTTAGAGAGACAAATAGAAAATCAGACATGTTTAATTTTAATTCAATCAATTTGATCTTTCTGATGCTATGAAGATGACTATACTATATTTTATAATTCAATTAGATATGCCTCTTAGTTATTGACTGTTGTGATATAGACTCTAGCAATATTTTGTGCTGTTTGAAATTCCACTATTGCTTTATGATCCCAAAATAGTTCTTGTCCTCCTGTACTGCAATTGGGAAAATTTCTAAATAACTTTTTTTCTGTAACAAATAAGGCAGCTTGAGCTTAAAAAGTGGGCAAAATCTATATGTGATGACAACAGTTGGTTATTTTATGTTTTATTTTGTTTTGTCGTTCTGTTGAGTTTAGTTGGTAGGACCACATTGCTTGTTCATTGTTGACATTTCATGGGGAATATAGGAGTGAAGAGAAAACAATGAAATGTAAGAACAAGAAATGAGAAGCAAGACTAAAGTCTGTTATCAAGGAAATGTGTGTGTATGTGTGCATGTGCATGCATGTACGTGTGTGCCATATAATAAAGAATAAAATGATCTTTGTCACCATGGAGAAAAAACAGTGCTATAAGGAGATTATTTTAAATATAATGATGCTTAATTAGTGTGCATTAATTAGTGTATGTTTATAAACAGCCACAATTAATTTTAAACCAGATCTGCCAATATCAAACATGAAAAATATTGTATTTTCTTATGGATCCTTTAAGCAATACTGATATACATTTTTTTCTGTAATTTTCACTTTATGGGTTGAAAATAGCAAGAAAATACATATTTGAAAAGTGAATTTGTAAAAATTATTTTTAAATGTAAATAATGAATTCACATAATTTTTAAATAAAGCATTAGTACTACACTGCTTAAAACATAAAAGATCAGTCCTGTGTGCGCTATCTCCACCACCCACTCAAATCTCTGTCCCCAGCAAGGACTCGCAGCTTTTTAGTTATTTCTTCTGAGAGCACATGTTTCAATTTTCACTCTAATATTATATGTCTCTTCTCAATATCTTTTGCTGCCTTCATCTCCTCTTCACAGCTTTTCAATGTCAGAAAGCTCTTGAGTTACCTTAACACATTAGTTTTAAGATTCCCTTGAAAAGCCCTCAGTGTTAGTCAGGGTTCTCCAGAGAAGCAGAACCAATAGGATACATTAGACACATAAGAGGGGATTTATTACAGGAATTGGCTCATGTGATTATGGAGGCCAAGTCTCATGTGCTGTCCACAAGCTGCAGGAAAGCCAGTGGTGTAATTTAGTCCCTGCCCAAAGGCCAGAGAACCAGGGGAGCCAGTGATAAAAGCCCTGTCCCAGTCCAAAGGCTGGAGAATTGTGGGGAGGGCTGATGGTGTCAGTCCTGGGCCAAGTCTGAAGGCCCATGGATCAGAGTGCCATTATCTGAGGGCATGAGAAGATGGATATCCCAGCTCAAGCAAAATGAGCAAATTGTCCCTTCCTCTGCCTTTTTGTTCTATTTAGTCACTTATCAGATTGGTGATGTCCACCTGCATTAGTCAAGGTGATCTTTACTCAGTCTACTGTTTTAAATTCTAATCTCTTCTGGAAGCACCCCCGCGTGCTCACTCAGAAACATTTTTCCAGCTATTTAGGCATCACATTAGCCCAGTCAAGTTGACACATAAAGTTAACCATTCACACTTTACCTTATGGAATGAAACTCGGTTCATGATAAACTATAACTTGTCTTTTTTTAGATTACGGTTTTCTAAGGCCTTCGTCATTTCTTTCCCATCTGTCAGTGTTCCAGTGTGCAGTGTGAAATATGTGTGTAATTGTGTCATGTCAATTTGTAATTGACATTACTGTCAATTATATTGGACTTCAAGCAAGAGTAAAGTAAGAGAAGCAATTCATACTGACATATGGTAGTAATTTGTAATTTTGTTTGTTCCCCTGTTCCTAGATCTGGGGAATATATAATGTTGACTTTTTTATTAAAGATTCAGTAGGATCATATAAAGATTGGAAACTAACCTCTCTGATTTTTAGTGTTTTAATTTTTATATCATTTCTTTCATAATTAAATGTGTCTTGGAAAACAGTTGTATAGAGCAGGTATGCATTTGGTTGAGGTACTCTGAAATCCGATTGTGTAACTTGTCTTGTGCTTTTGTATCAGATTATACAATCTGGATCTCTGTTGCACTGACAAGAGAGTGAGATAAACAATGCAAGCAGAAAAAAAATTGTCTGTCTTCTTCTTTTAGCTGCTTAATGACCAAAGAGAATAAAAATGAAAGGTATAGGAAAAGACAGTAGATAAAGGACTTCTGGACTCATTCTATTAGATAAAGCAACTTAACATAGGGAAAAGTCATCACTTTAAGACAAAGATGGACTTCTTGCAGCAAGATTGATAAATTGTTATCATTCCAGGCAATTTGAGATAATGCAATCTCCATGTCTGAATGGCTTAATTACTAGATACATTGTGAGCTGTCAGGAAATCCAGAGATCAATCACTCAAAAGATTGGCTAGATCCACACCTATTTATTTGCACCTGTGGTAAAAATCACAACAACATTGAGAACAACAAAGATAAAAATAATAATAATAAAAAGGAAAATAAGGGAGGTTAAATAACGAACACAGATGCTCAGTTTTTGTTTTTAACCAGTGAAATGTTCAAATCCATAAATATAAAAGTCATTGTGAAATTTACCTTTATATTGCCCTGTGGTATAAAACCAGAATGTAAAAAATATTTGAGTGCTATTTTATAACTTAAAATACAAATTAACTTGCATCAAAAGTTTTTAGAACTTTTGATGCAAATTAATCTGGATTTTAATTTATGTATGTGTAGAGAGGTTTAGAAATTCCTTAATAGTTTATGTCAAAGGTAAGAATCAAGAAGGAAGAACACAGAATTTGTGTCTAATGTATAATTTTTCTATATTTCTGATGGGCAAGTAGATGAGGATGAGGTGTAAAGTATTTAGTTATCTCTGGATATAGATATTGTATGGAAGAGTGCATAAGTCACTATGGTACTTGATTAAAAATGGTTAAACTAGAAAATGTACAAAATACAAAGAAGTATCATTTGACTACCCAAAGATATTTTCCATATGTGGTAAATGAAAAACAAAACAAAACTAAGAAATTCATCCATTACAAATGGGAACCCTAAATACTGCATTATGACTTTATTTCACATGCGTAACTTTCTCTAATGGTTTTAAGAAAATTTAGAGGAAAGATATTATGCTCATAAAGAATCTGTTTCACTTGCTGAACAGACTCAATCTTCTACTTACATGGGGCAACCAAGTTTAAATGTTTCATCAGCAATTCAATCTAATTCAACAAAAACTAAACTCATCATCGTCCTCCCAGTAGTCCTGATTCATCTTCATGCTTCCTGTTTTTTTTTTAATAGTATCATCACTCACCCAATCAACAATTTCAAGATCTTGAACTCTTCATTAATTTTCCTTCTCTCCCATCATGTCAGCAAATCTTGCTGGTTTATCTTGATAAAGTATTTAACTTTATTTTTCCATCAAAACAAGCAACGGCTGGACCAATGTTAAATCATGTTTGTATTGTCACAGTGTTTTTCTATAGACCTAACTTATTTTAAAACATCCCTTTATCTAATTTACCCTTAGAGTTTCTGCTGCAGCAGAATTTCTCTGCTTCATCTCTAAATATGACTATATTAGGTGGTAGGTTAAAATTCAGCTAGGTATCAGAGAAACCTATAATGAAATTTGTTTAATGGGTATATAGATTTCTTTTTCTCCAATAATGGGCTCTTCTGATGGCTTTTCTCAGTTATTCAGGGACTGTGGCTCCTATTTGTTCAATATCCCTTGCATCACTGGAGATGACTTGCTCCTGTGAACATGGTGCAAGCTGAGGATGGAGGAAGGGGTTAAAGTGTGAGAATAGGTATTGCTTATATCACTTTAGCTCATTTGCTGTTAGGTAAATCTTAGTTATATGGACATATTTAGAGTCACAGATGGCTGGGTGGTTATACCAGCCTTGAGAATGTACCACTGTGATTTCTCTTCAAGAGAGTAATGTCATTAGCTGATGGTCTCCACCAGCCATATGTTTGGGAACCACTGCGGTGTTCAGACTGAGGCTGTGCTTTCCCCCTGCTATTTATAGTAAATGACTTAGCATTGAAGGTTCCTGGAGCCAGGCCATTTCTGCCCAATACAGGACTTCTCTGACAGACAGCCTTTGGTCTGGGGTTATCTCTCACCCTGGGCAAATATTTCTTAGAGTTGCACTACTCAATCCTCCTTCCATCCCTTCTCATTTTATGGATGTCAGACCTGAATCTCCATCTCAAAGCTCTCTCTGCTCATTCATCTTTATTAACTCTCTTCTTTATCTTTCATGGGCATATTCTCCAATAAATCTTTGGCATGGAGAATTTACCTTTTCATTTGCTTTTCAGAGAAGCCAAATAGATCAGCAATGGCCCAATTTAATTCAGGAGTTCTAATATTATGATAATGAAAGGGAGAGCAATATTGGGGAGCCATTGGCTGTTTCAGCTAAAAGTAACAAGTCCTCAGTAGCTTCCTTGAACCTGTGATAAAGTTTTAAGAAATAGCTTCAGATGAATACTGATTATTGGAGTAGTAGTAGTTCATATGCAAGAAAAAGTTATTCTAATGCTGAATATTAGCTCATAAACAGCTCTGCTTTGAGAACCTCTTGAGTATGTATGACATGAAATATAAAGAAAAGTGTTCTAAGTAAATGGATTCTGATACTAAATAAGTATTAATCAAATGTCAAGTCTGCAATTGGCTGCATGTGGGGTCTTGAACAAGTCAGTAATTTCCCCAAGTCCCTTGTTCTGGATCCATTAAAAGCAAGTATGAATAGTTCTCCATTAATGTTATCATAAAGTACAGTGAGATAAGAGAGTAAAGGGTGTAGCAGAGTGCTAAATGAAGGGAGGATTTCTCCCTTCCCCTCTTGCTGCTCCTCCTTCTCCTCCTCACTATTGCTATTATATTATTGATGCTGCTATTATTATTATTATTATTATTATTATTATTATTATTATTTTCTGAGACATCCTGACCTATTTCTTTATTTTGAAAATCCCAGTGCCTGAGGAAATGCACCCCCGTACCCCATACATTTGGCCTCTGTATAATTAACATTTGCAGCTTGGCAGAATAAAATTATGTTTGAACCTTTGCGAGTTTATAAGAACTCCCAGATATACCTGGAACAACAGTTTTATAGATGTTCCTAAAGTTGCACATTAGGAAGTGGGAATGAGAACTGGGAAAATGTGGTTTGTCATTTGTTATATATAATCACCTCCCATCTGTTTGATAGATTGTAGACGTCTTTGAGCACTTAAATTACACTTTTGATGTGCTACCATAGTTCAGTGTGAATTTGGTTGAAACTTACTTTTTTTATTATCTCACCATTGATATTCTTGAATAAAAGGAGAGCCTCAAAAGAATTAACTGCTAGTTGAATGGGACTATACGTGGGAAGAGCTGAAAACTGATGTGAAATAAAAGAGGAGACCCTGTTGATTCTTTGGGCATTTTACCTCATATATTTGTGACTTAGTCCTTTCCTGTTATATTAGGCTAATAATAATACTAATTCATAGACTTGTGGTCATTAAATTATTCATATATATGTATATATATACATATATATATATATTGCTTATTTTCATATCTGTTACATTGTAAGTGGCATTTAAGTGTCTACTCCTACAGCAACATGCCAGTCAGAATTTGAAAGAGAATGTGTTCTATACAATTTTATGTGTTGTACACACTAATAAAATGATCAGACTTTCTTTTGACTATTTCTAGATGGGAAAGGGCTCCATAAATAATCATTTAGGAATAACCCCTCCTCTCTAACATGTAAGGGGACTAACTATGCTTGGATTGAAGCATAGTCCTTGTCTTGTTGCAGATGCCTAAGTAAGAATGCCTCAACAATTAACTCACACCATCTCATCTTAAAGGTAGTTCAGCAAGCAATCAGGTTCATTAGAGAAGCCACACAGTGTCAGTACTGCAGTTGTTTCCTAGATGTGTGTTACTAAACTCAGGAGAGGAGAGTTTTCAATGGGGGCTAGACCAAGGCACTGAGATGTTACAACTGTGGCAGTTCCTTGAGGCAAAAAGAGAAGGCAAATGATAGCAATTCTACAGGGCCTTAAACTCAAAGCCATCTGTCTTTAAACCTAAAACTCACTGCTAAAGAACAACTGGACCATATGATTTTACTCACATGTGGGATATAAAACTGAAAGCAATCAATGAACAAGACAAACAGAGACTCATGGGCACCAACAACAGTTTAGTGGGTACCACAGGGGAAAAAGGAAGCGGGGAGGTAGATAAGAGTAAAGGTCAAACATATGGTGATGGAAAAAATTTTGACTTTGGGTGGTGAGCACACAATGCAATATACATATGATATATTATTGAATTGTACACGTGAAACTTACACAATTTTATTAACCAGTGTCACCCTAATAAATATATTTTAAAAAGCAATTGGACAACTGTTTGATAACATGGAACTCAACCAGGAATAACTTGATATATTTACTGACACATATCAGAAGAAGTGACTAACATGTATTTTTTGTTTTAGGAAAATTAATGGAGGTACGTAAATTGTCAACGTGCAGCTCAATGAATTTTCACATAGCGAACACACATAAACAGCATTCAGATGAAGAAATAGAATATTATTAAAACCCAAAAGTTTCCCTTGTCTCCCTTTGCAATCATTGTAGGTAACACTGAGTGGTAACACTATCCTGGCTGTAATTCTGTAATTATCTTCAAATAAATAGTCAAAAAAGAAGTACACAGCAAACACTTTCTTAAAAAGGTTTGCTAATATAATCAGAAAAATCAAGCCAAAATCAAATATTTGTAGGGACGAAATAGGTTATGACATGATAAAAAGAGCAATTCAGCACTAGAAATCTGTACTCTGTATATGCCTAGCCAGACAACCTCAAAATAAATGACCAAGACTGACATAATTATCAGTAAATTGAGAAGGCTACAACTGTATAATTTCTTGTATTTAACTTCTCATTTTGGAAATAAGGAGATAATTTTTGTTCATTTGTTACTTTTTATGACTTTGGAAATGGCTCCTCACTGATATAAACTACAGTATAATATTTCTATGATTTGTTGATAGATCATATAAAAGTTCTCATTTGGGATTTTTTTTCTCACAGAGCATCTTAAATAAAGTTTGCTAATATTAATTCCTTATTAATAGGAAAAATAAGCATTGCTTATTCTATTTTAACTATTGCCTGTAGTTATGGTTCCAGAACATATAATCCTGGAATGTTGCCTAAGTTGGAATAATACCCTTACCACATGATTCAGTATGAATGTTACTTACATTTTGACTCTGCAAATGTTGTTTGATCAATTTAATTCCAAAAATTTTTTTAATACTATATGAAGTTATTTCTTTAATGTGGAACTTTAGAAAGAACTTCATATGATTTGAGAAGTTTGTAACATGTATCAGTGACTACCTTTTCTTGTTCTCCAGCTGCCCGTCCATCCATCCATCCATCCATCCATCCGTCCATCTGTCCATCCGTCCATCTGTCTATCCGTCTATCATTTATCTATCTATCTACCTACCTACCTACCTACCTATCTATCATCTATCATCTATCTATCTATCAGCTGTCTAACATCTATCTATATTTATCTATCTATGGTTTATCTATATAATCTTTTAAAGTCTCAGTTAGTGCAAGTGTAACTAGAGTTTTGTCTTTATTCATTCATCAAATATTTATTAAGTTATTATGTACCAAATAACATTCTAGGTACTGAAGGGAAAACAATGAACAATGGGCTTACACTTTCATGTTATAGGTTTCTGATAAACTGTAAAATTTTGAGTATTGTGATTTATGTATAGACTCTTCTAGTTCAGATCATGTTTTATGGTTTTTCTTCATGTACTTTTATGTCCCTTGCTGATCTATAGGTAAGTATGGCCCCAATTTTTTCTCAATAAATTTTGCCTGTGAGTTATTCAAAGTTGATACACTGATTTTGCTATTACTCAAACTCTTTATTTGAATTTGCTCCAGTTTTAAACTTTGAAGGTTGAGGCTTTTTATTGCAAATATACATATTTTATTATCTCTGTGTTTATTGATCTACCTATTTCTTTTCCTAGTCACTATTTTATAAAACAGAAAAGAAATTTTCTCACACTCAGTGTTGGTACATTTCTTAAAATGTCTCCTGTATATAAGAATCTGGATATGCCCTTCTATAAAAATTTTTTGAATTTTTATATGGAAATAGTTTTAAGAAACTTTCTGACATTTGACAAAAAATAACACACCCGTGCAGTCAAAATAAAAATGGCCTGAACCATAATATTTTTGTTTGTTATTCTTTTATTCTATGATTATATTTGTTATTTTTATAAGTTGTTCCATTTTGTCACCATCAAACATCCTGTTTCCATTGCTGCATCTAAAATTAAAAGCTCAGAATTTTGCTGCTCAACTGTTTCATATCCACATATAAAATAACCTTATTTATTCAGTTAGTACACTTGAGATTCAGTGTCATGTTAACACAAGACAACATAAGTTCTTTTTATAAATTTACTAAGCATATTCCCTAAATATGCTGAAAGATAAAATGCAAAAATTTTTAAGCTGTGTCTATGAAGAAATTGTTTTGATTAAAACATTATATTTTAAATAAGCTCATTTTTTAAGAAGTTAAGCTAGATTTTATTTAATAAAACTTGAGGTAAATATATGCTTATTTAAAGAGGTCTTTGCCCTGTTATGTCTCTTTGAGGAATAATTTTTTATTACTTTGCTTAATTTCCATCTTTAGTAAATATTGGTAAGATACTTAGATTTTATAATCTTGGTCACATATAGGCTTTCATAAATAAAATAAAAGTACACATTAATCAAACTAATTCCTAGAGAGGTATTATAATAATGAAGGCTAGGTTTTAATTCTTAAACAGTTGAGAGAATACAACAAATGGTTTTATTAGAGTACGAAGACAAAATTGGATCTATTCTACATATAGTTTCTAAATTCTGACGTTTTAAATACAACTCCATACAAAATAAGTGCTTTACATTATAAAGTGAGGATAATAATTACAATTTATTGTCGGGTGTGCTGAAATATAAAGTGATGGTAAAATAGAATGAACATATTTTTCTACAAATGCTCAACCTATACATATATAATATTAATATACACTTTTTTATTTACATATCTTCCCCTTCGAAATTATTTACTTATAAGGTTTCAAAAATTAGTAACATATAATAAATTATATATGCAAATAGAATATGATGGATAGAATTCAGACAAGAAATTTAAAACAGTGCCAGAATATTGTGCCACATTTTAACAAAACATGTCAAAATTCATTTTAAAGTTTAAAAGAAATCAATAAAACAACCCCAGTGGGGGGTAAAGATACACAATATGCAAAAGTGAAACTAAATCAAATGAATTAGAAAACAGGAGTTTTGTTAAATATATCAAAATAAAACTACAAACTAAACTCTTGTCAATTATAATCAAGAAAGAAAAAAATGAAAGAAGGAAGGAGGGAGAGAGACACAGTAAGAGGAAAGGAACTCTAGAGTAAAGGAATTCAAGAGAATATGCTTTTACAACCTCTTACTCAAAACCCTTAGGTACAGATGTATTTTGATAATAGAACTTTTGAGAATTTAGAATGTAATGTGGTACATATGTTGTTATTACATTTATAAAAAGAATCAAATGATTCATGTTATAAAAGTCTGAAAAATCAGGCAATCTCTCCTTTTACTTTAAGAACCTGGTATAGCTTTGATACAAATGGTATATATAAAGAAAATTCTTGCCAAATTCCACTGCTAAAACTAAATTTCAGAATAACAATCAAAATTCAGTTTCAATGATAATTTTCCATTATTGAGCAAATATATTTTAGCACTGTAAATCCAATTCAAGATACAAGAGAATTAGTATGAAAATAAAATCTTCCACTTAGTCTGGACAAAAGTATTTTTTCATAAAGTTACTATACATTTATAAATAAAAATCTTGTTAATGATGGTATCTTTGGCATGGTGGAGAGTGAAAAATTCCAGCCAATTTTGTTTATTCTACAATAGAGAAATAGAGATCTGCTCATTAAAGAACAAAGAAATGTGATCAGTGATTACTCTGCTTTTATTAATCTTTGAACATATATAAGCCATGGAGTAACAGGCATAGAAATGGAAGTTCTAAGTAAAGGAAAGAGGGGCCAAATATTATTTTCTAAATTTTTGATGATATCTTTATCTATAAAATTTAATCTGATCAATTTGAGGAGAAGAATGCAGTTATTCTTACATATAAGAGGTTTAAGTGAGTTGCTCATTGCTGTAATCAAGAGCTTTTTTAACATTGCCATAATGTTAAGAATGTATCATATAAATATAATCCATTCAACAAAAACATAAAATTCCTAGTAATTAAACAATAAGCATAAAGTCTATTTGATGCTTTTACACCAAATTAATTGACATTTTAAAGCTTAAATATATTATCATGACAGAATATGTAGAACTACTATTCTTTTGATCATATTTTATTTAACTGTTCTCATATTCATGAGTAAGAAGGTTGATTCCATATTTGGTCATTGAAAAACAAAAGTGCAATATATATACTGTACATATGTCTTTTTTCACATATATAATTCTGTAACATGGGATTTTATAACTAAAATTATTATACTGAATCTTAAATTTCAGAAAATACCATAACATTCCTCATAAAATTCTGTGCCTATTTATATAGATGAAAATAATATGTGGATAACCACTCATTAATATTTTATACTTTATCCCACTCACCTTGGGGAAAATTAGTTTGTTTTTACTTACTATGCCTTTCTTCTGACCTTATCATTTGTCCATTTTAATTTAGTTGTTTTCTTTTTAGTATTTTCTAAGATATTTTATTCTAATTATTGATTATGCCCATTATATATTGTCTTATCTGTTTTTTAAACTTTATATCTATTTACTAATAACTGATGTTTTCTAATTTGCTTTTGAAAGATTTCCTTGATCTCACTCTAAAAGTATGATACTCATTGATGTTTACTTTCATATATTGCTATTTATGTTTATTGTATTATTAATGTGGAATTATTTTTTCTGATCTTATTAACTTATTAACTTCAGAATTGTTTTGTTTGTTTTCTCAATCACGTCATTATTCTAAAAGTATTTTGACTATTACTTCTTTTCCAATCTATTTGAGTTCCAAATACACATTAAATGTTTCAAGACTCTATTCTGTTCCACCAACTAATGTGCATTGATATACTACCTTACTACTTTATTTCTATTGTATTTTCAACTTTTTAAAAATTTTCATCATATTTTTGATGAAAATATTTCATTATTTTGCCTCCAAATGAATTTATCAACTTGATGAACTTCAAAAAGGCCTTTAAGAATTTTAGTTATACTAAATAAAATTCTTCTAAACCTTGATATTTGTATAATATGAATATTTGTTTAATTTGGGAACATTATGTATCTTTGTATATTTTTATGTATGCTGGGAATTTTTATAGTGGTATTTGGTACTTAATGTACCTATTCTATTAGATTATTCCTATTTTATAATAGTTAATGGCATGCAGTATGCTTTTTAAAAGATATTTAAAATTATCATTGGAATAAATTTTGCTAGTATATAGGCAAGCTAAGAATGTTTTAACTTAAATCTTAAATATGGCCATTATGTTTAACTTTATTTAATTCTAATACTGTATCTTTTTTTCATTTTTAGTTGAGTATTTATTATCTTTTGTTGCTTTTCTTATTCTTCTACCCAGAACATTTAATTTTTCAACTATAATTGTAATGTTTTCTACTTAAAAAATTGACTTTAATCAAAATAAGTATGTTTACCTCTTGCCCTATTTACTGGCCTTCTGGTTTTACTTTTTAATCTGTTAATATGTGCATTGCGTTAATATATTTGCTAGTAATAATTATCCTTAAATTCCTAGGATTAATTCTGGTTATATTGAATTAATTTTTTACAACACTTTTGGACTTTATTTTCTAATGTTTTATCTAGAATCTTTTAATCTGGTTTTATAAGTGAAATTGCCTTGCACAGTGTGTGTGTGTGTGTGTGTGTGTGTGTGTGTGTGTGTGTGTGTGTGTGTGTTGGTATCTGTCTTGTTTGAATATCATAAAAATGATATCTTCATAGAATGAGCTGGCAAACATTTTCTATGTTCTGAAATAGTTTTTATGACACAGAGTTGTCTTTTCCTTTGAAGATTTATTGAAAATTATTCTATGTATAAACCTTTAAAGGGTACTGATTTTTAATAAAATTTAATCACAAATATTGTAATGTAGAAAGAAAAATAGTTATCTGTTCCTGAAATGATTGGTTTTTCTTTATATTTTTAATTTTTCTATTTCATGTGTACAAGCCATCTTAACTTTTTAAGATGGGAAGAAGATAAAAGGCAGATTATGATTTAAAAATATCTGTCCCAAAGTACTAGTAAGTGATGGTAATATTTATATGAGGTCTAAATTATATTTAAAAATAAAATTACACTTTTCATCACTTAGATATGATTAGTTGTTCAGACCTGCCCCTACTGTTTTCCAGCTATTATCACCTGTCAGTCTCTTTTTGGTTAATGAACTTTCTATGTCTTATTTATGATGTATTAAGTAAGTGAAGATAAAAATATGACTTTTTTTAAAGGATGCATTTATGTTTAATGAAAAAGGTGGGCTCCTTTAGCAGTTATGGACTAAATCTTAAGGCTATTTTGATCAACCATGAAAACTTTATTAAAATCAAGTGGAAAATTTACTTCATTATTTCCTTTCCATAAAATATACTATTTACAAATGCAAAGAAAGAATAATACCGCAACATTATGAGCAATTAACAAAAGCTTGATAAATTTCACAGTCTCTATCTATTTATATATCAATCTGTCAATCGTGACAAAAGAGAAATTCTCATATAACTTCACATTCCGATTGTTGCCAATACTGTAATTGTAGCCACAATGGAGTTTTTGTTTGTTGCTTTTGAATTTTATAGTCAAGGACCAAACTGATAGCTTAGCTGATCATAGCTTTATACCTTAAAAGAGGTCAAAACATTGCTTCTTTTTCTCTATTGGTTTTACTGAATATTTTATGAAGATAATTTTAAGCAAGTATATGTTTTACTCAGTGCATGCCTATAGATGCTGTGGAAGATAAAATTCAGTTTTCTTAATTTTTCAAAGTTGGTATTTGAATTTATGTCAAAATATCTATTGCCAATAGTACATATTATAGGTAATGTTGTGGCATAACTTGATGATGCTTGAGTAACATCAAATTTATAATCAGAAATTTGCATATTGTAAACACAAAGAATGACTGTCACTTGATTTCAGCACATTGTTCTATACTCTGGTGTATTGGTTGCTAGCAGAAATCATGCTTGGGCAATTATTGAGTTTAAGAATATACTTTATTTTTATTTCTTTATTTATTTTTAGGCGAGGCAATACTTGGTGACCTCACAGATTGCAAGGACCTTGTCATATTACAATCTCTTATTTTTTTTTTATTTTTTATCTACAGCACTTGGTCTTCCTAGATGGTCTCCCATCCAAGCACTAACCAGGCCCGATCCTTCTTAGCTTTCAAGATCAGATGGGATCAGGCTTATTCACAGTGGCATAGCCGCAGACAAAGAATATACTTTAAGAAAATAGTTGGAAAATAAGAAACTACTCTGAAATTAGAAAAAAAATTATAAATTCAGTATGACTAATTTGACAGCTAGGTAGAAAGCATCAGGTATAGTTGATCTGAAACTTCTAGAGAAACACTCAAAATGGACTTTGCATTATAATATGCCATGAGCATATACAGACCCAAATCCATGATAGAACTGTGTAAACAACACGTTGGCATTAAAGCTTTATTTCAGAGATTATAAAAAGGAAGATAGAAAACACTAATTTTCATATTCTTAATATACAAAATTATGCATTTACCACAGTTGAATATGTTATAAAATAATTAAGATAAGAGGAACAGAAAATACAATTGTTTCATTTAACTGGAAATTATATTCTGAATAGTCTAACTATGTCTTAATGTAGTGGTAAATATTATCAAATATTATTGCACAGTGCATCATTTTATAATTGTCAATTTAGGGTTATTCATTAAATTATGAAAGAAAAATGCAGTGAGTTGGATATTTAATTTAAGATATCAGAACTTCCCAATATAAACATGGAACAATGCTGAAGGACTTGAATTTTATTTAAATTGAGTAGCATTGCTGTTAGTATGAAATCAGTAATAATTGTTTATTAACCTTGAGATTGGGTGAATAGAGGTTTGACTACACAGAACGTATTGCTCCTAAGCTGCAAACTGACCCTTCTGCTTCTTAGTGAAATTTAAAATATAGATTTCTATTTCTAAACTCTGATATGGTTTGGGATTTAGTTACCTTGGAGACTGCTTCTCTACCCTTGCTGGAAAAAAGATTACTTGAGGGTTCCTGTTGTTTCTAGCCCAGAACAATTGAAAAATAGGAATTTCTTTTGAAATATACTCAGAATTCAGAATCTGCACTATAAAATGCACTAGGAGTCTAATGTCCACATCATCAACAGCATTGTACCACTGCTAATATAATAGCCTACATTTACTGAATGCATATTCTGTAATGGGCAATGTCCTAAAGCTTTACATGGACAATCTTAATCCTCCCAAGGAAAACAAACCTGTAAAGCAGAACTATGGGCCTCCATTTTAAATAAGAGAAATCTGAGCCTGTTGAACATATATTTTCAGAGGTAGAGAGCTTCCCGTCTATTCCAGAGCATGTATTCTCATCACTTTCTTTTCTGACTCATGTCTGTGTGCTTCAGAGACCATTTACTTTGGTTATCATAACATATATTGTGATTAAATACATGTGTAACAACAACAACATTTCTACCCTCACTGTACTCACTGGGGAATTTACAAATGACTTTTCAGTCTTATCTTGGTCAGGAGTAAAGTTTTACGTGCTATCATTCTCCAAACATATACCTACAAGATTTTCAAGTATTTTACTCATGGTTCAGAGTCTTAGGACCATCTAAGAGTGTTAAATAAGCATTAAGTAGGCAGTTATGAAGTGGGAGATCGAATAATTGGAATTTCAGAAATACTAGACAGTGAACAAATCAGTGACAGATGTTCTATCTACTGGATGTTAATAGTACTCATGGAAACAAAAGTTCTATATTATTAATATGTCCATTATATTCTATACCATTAGTATGTCCATTTTATATATATATATATATATAATATATATAAATGTAATATATTAACATATATTACATTTAACTCCCACAGTTCTTTGCATTTTTTTTATAATTCACCAGAGTGAAACATTGAAGCAGAAGATATTCCTTTAAATAAATATGAAATGAAGTATTATAGATTGTGAATATCCATAATTAGGACACTTATCAGGAGGTGATTGATAATAAAGATCCTTTTCTTCCCTTCCCTTTTTCTTCTTCCCTTCCCCATGGCTCTCCCTTTTTCTCTTCTTCCACTTCCTTCCCTGTCTAGAGTTCTTTCCTTTCTTCCTGCCGCCCTTTCTTTACCACTTTCTCTACCTCTCCATTTCTTCTTTTCTTTTGTCCTATCTCTTTCATGTTATCTCTTCTTCTGTCATTTATCTATCACAATAACCTATCTACTCAACTACAAACTGAAACTGTTATTAAAAATATACTTTTTAAAAATAAGACAACCCAACACAAGAAAAAAAATGTTCCCTAAGTTCTTACGTAACTGTACTATTTTACCACCAGCCGTAGCCTTTCAACTCTTACAGGTATCCCTAATCTGAGAAACTATTTAAATAGTATTTTAACTTCTGTTATGGCTGAGTCATCATGAAACTGAGTTGGGAAAATTTTTGAATTGGACCAGGTTCAATCTTTTCTATTTTATTATATAACATCTTAAAATACAGAGGAGACTTTTGTCTGCAGGTGACTAATTTGAAATAGAAAAATACATCTGTCAAGAGGGGCCATCTTCACTTATGAATTATAATCAAAACCATTGAAAGTTTAGTATTCAGGGGACTGGAGGATTTAGGAAAGCTAAGCTTGTCAGGAAAACAATATAAAAGTTTAAGAATTTGGGAGAAATATGATTAGAACAAAAATCTCACCCAAGCACCTTCTGTAAAGCATCCTGTGACTGATAAAGGAGACAGCATATTCACCCCATTCTAAGAAAGTTACACAACTTAGTAGAGTCTAAGAGGCTCTGTTTAGTTAACATCAGTCACAATCTTTATCTTTCTACCTGTCATAATTGGTTGGATAATATACATGGGTTTATTCAGAATTGAAAGAGTTGAGATGTCTGCCAAAGGCTTCTGAGAAATCCTCTTGCTCTTCAGCAAAGAACCTAAGCATAGGAGTAAGCTTCTAACACTGATTGCTACTAGCAGTCACCTTGCAACCCTGAGGGCAGTTAGTCTTAGCATGAAGCCAACCCTGAGGAAAACAGAATCAAAGATAGATAAAACAGATGACTCTGATGACTTCATTGAATCATGTATTCAGTGAGCTTAGAAATCTCTAACTTTTAGTTCTTTGAGACAGTTCATGTTCTCATTGTTTTAGCAGGCTTGTATAAGATTTCCTAATAATTAAACCAAAAACATTCTGAATAATATAATCATATTCCTCATTTATTCCCTGTGGGAAACCTAGAGGATGCTTATGAAAAGATTCTATACTCGACAATTTTCTGGGAATATCCACCGTTGTCCCAAACATCAAGCATTTCTGTGGTCCATTCTTATAGAAAACTCTAAGTGCTTTTCACTGCTCCATTCTGTCACCTCTGCTGCCCCATGGAAAACAGAATAGTCTGTACACGTTTGATCCCATTTCCAGATATTCAAATACTTAGCTATATGACTTCAAGTTTACTTGAAAAGCAAAACATTATACTAGGTATTTCAGTGACTGGAGGGCTCATGAGAGAATATTCTGTTTCATTTGGTTGTGTCAATAGGGAGAGTTGTGTGCTCAGAGAATAATGATAACTAAAACAATATAACATTTTTTCATGCCTGAAGATAGTCATGCTCTTACATATTTCTTCTAAAATACTAAGTGTAATAAATGACTGGAATTCAATCCTCTGTATGAACTTTAATTTATTCCATCTTTCCTCAATTTTTATACTTATATTTTTATTGTCTTTTTCTGTTGTAATTATTCTCTAAATATTTTTATATAAAATCAGTATTATTTATAAAAAATTCTTTGAAAGCTTATCTTGAGCAACATGCTTATGTATTTAGTACTGGCTATTTGTTATGGAATGTGTTTCCTATCATCATGGAGCTTACACTGTAGTGAGGAGAAAAACAAAATAAATCTCATAATGACATATTTTTGTGATAAATACTATCTAACAAATATGTAGTATTTTGTAAGAGAATAGAAGCAAGAGAGCAAATGTGTCTTGCACTAAGAAAAATTCTTTCTGAGGAACTAATGCATATCCTGAAGTTTGATGAAATAATGGAAGAGAGTGGGCTTTTCAGGAGAGCATTCTATGTGGATGTCTAAATGTGGGAAAGAGATTTCTGCACTAGAGAAATTGGAAGAAAGATATTGTGCTTAGAAGAAACAAGAAAGTACATGGGATACAGATGAAGAAATAGGAAAGAACACAAATGTGCAAAATACTGTATTATATTAAGAATGTAATGGTGTACCAGTTGCAGATTTGTTAACTTTACATAATGAAAAATACCTGATATAGGGAATTAAAGTTTCACACAATATTATTCTTAGTTACCAAAACATAGTATAACTTAGTATTATTCATTTAATAAATTTATGAATAACAATCTGGAGTATATAGGAGGAGAATGTACCCAAAGGACACCCAGATTTCCTATGTGTACAATTCAGTAAGAAAGGTGGAGGAATGATTGTAAGAAACAAATCAGTCGTTTAATTAAAAAAAAAAAAAAGAATGAAATGAGGTGTAACAATTGGAGTGCAGAACAAATAAAATAGCTTTATGTGCTGATATATTTTGGTTTATTGGAAATTTTTAAGAGAAGAAATTAAAATAAATACAATGAAGTAATAACAAAGTTTCTATATATCATTTATAACAGAGGTCAGTAAACATCTTCCGTAAAGGGCCAGAAAGTAAATATTTCAGGCTTTGAGGTGATAAGATCTCTATAGCTATGGAAATCTGCCATTGTAAAATGAAAATAGACATAGTCTCTAAGTAAATAAAAGAAACAAACTCCACAGATGAATTGAAAATTTACTATAAAGTATTTTCTGAAAGTCTATCAATAAATTTGAAAACATAATAATAAATGATTTTCTTATAAAATAATAATCTTGATTTGATTTATAATCGATTTGGAAATAAAGAAAAAATCCGTCACATTTATTTCTATACAAAAATAATGAACTATCCAAAAAAGAAAGTATGATGATGAATGTTAACCGGAATCATTGTGGTGATCATTTTGTAATATATAAAAATATTGAATTATACTATACTCCTGAAAGTAATATATTATATGTCAATTATACCTCAATAGAAATAAAGAAAAAAATTAGTCATGTTTATTTCAATACAAGACAATGAACTATTCAAAAAAAATTAAAAAAAAATCTCATTCACAGTAACAAAAAGAATAAATTATTTAGGAATAAACTTAACTAAAGAAGTAAGACACTTGTACATTGAAAATTACAAAATGAAAACATTGATGAAATAGGACTTTATATAATTCAGTAGGAAAAAAAAACACAAATAACCCAATTAAAAAAAAAAAAGACAGAGGGCCGGAATAGACACTTTTCTAAAGAAGACATAAAACTGGCCTAAGGGTAGATGAAAAAGGTACTCAACATTACTCGTCATCAGAGAATTTCAAACCACAATGAGATATCACTTCATATCTCTTAAAATGACTATTATCAAAATGGCAAAAAAATAATGTCTATGTGTAGAGCCAGAGAGAAGATAATCAGGGGGATCATTTCATAAGCTATATAAATGTCTAACTGATGTATGGTATACTTGAAACTAATAAAAAAAAGTCTTAAAAAAGGATTTTAAAAGAGATAAAAAAATGAAAATGCTTGAACAAAGTACTGGTAACAAAAATAAATAAAGTGACTATTAAAAAATGACAAAAAATAACAAGTTTTGGTGAAAATATGGAGAAAAAGGAACCCTTGTATGCTGTTGGTAGGAATGTACATTCATATAGCCATTACGGAAAACATTAAGGAGGTTCCTCAAAAATTTAAAAAATAGAAGTACCTTATGATCCAGCAATTCCACTTCTGAGTATATATCCAAAAGAAATGAAATTGGTATCCTAAAGAAATCTACATTCCTATGTTTATTGCAGTATTTTTTCCAAATCTAAGATATGAAAACAACTTAAATGTCTGTTGACAGAATAATGAATACAGATAATGTAGTTATATATAAATATATATTATTCAGCTTTAAAAAAAAAAAGAAAATTCTGACATTTGCAAAAACATGGATGAACATGCAAAGCATTATGTTAAGTGAAAAGTCAGACACAGAAAGAAATACTGTACTGTGTTATTGCACACATAGAACCTAAAATAGCCTAACTCATAGAAGCAGAGGGTAGAATGGTAGTTTCTAAGGTCAAGGTGAGAGAGGAAATGGGGAGATGTTGGTCAAAGGATGCATAGTCTCCGTTATATAAGACAAATAGTTTCTGGAGATCTAATGTACAGCAGTGTGACTGTAGTTAACAATACTATATTATATATTTGAAATTTGCCGAGGGTAAATTTTAAGTGTTCTTATCACTCACATACATGCACACACACACACATACACACCAAGGAAATGGTAATTATGTGATTATATGAGGTGGTAGATATGTTAAATACTTGATCGTGGTGATTATTTATAATATTTATATATTTCAAAATATCAAGTTGTTCACCTTAAATATATATAATTTTTACTTGTCAATTATGCCTCAATCATTAAGGATTAAGACAAAGAGGAATATCATCCACATTATTATGTAGTAGTATTATAAATGTTTTGTTACAATCAATAGGATAACAAGAAATATTAAAATGAGATAAAATAATTTTTTGATGATATGAGTTTTATACCTGCAAAAACTAAGTGATTCAAATAAATTCCTAAAAATATAATAAGGAATCTAAGGAAATTGAATGGATGCAAAAAATAATTTATAACTAAGTCTTTTCTATTATAAGTAGTAATAGGATTTTTAAGAATCCACTCAACACAGTAGAAAATCTGTAAGACTTTGGAATAAACTTAAAGAAGAAGTACCTGACTTTTATGAAGAAAGCAATACCATTTTATTTAAGGACATAAAACAAGACCAGAAGAAAGGAAAAGAATGTGCCATATTATTTTATAGAAACATAAAATGTCAATTTTTCCAAAATAATATTAAAAATTAAAAGTGATTCCAATTTGAAATCAATTTTTAGAGTTATGCTGTGTCCTTAATGCCGATGTGAAAGGGTTTTTTTTGCTTGTTAGTTTGTTTGTTTACAAACTGGGAACTGTTTATTGGTTGTGATGAGAAGCTGTGTACAAACAAGTTATGAGTAGAGGGAGAGAACTGTCCAGTGCTGACAGAATTGGTCAGAGCTGGACAGTGGACCTAGCAAAACTTCTCCCAGGCAGGAGAAGTTTTCTGAAAATCAGCTCAACTTCTACAATGTACCTCATGGAAACCAGGCTCCAGGACACAGCCCATGGGGAAGGAGGCAGACGAGGTTGCCTCAAAGAGCCAAGGTCTTACCTCCAGGCTCCCTACCTTTAGTCCCTTCAGTGGAGTCTGATCAGATGTGGTAGAGACAAAACTTTCTTTGTGATCTATATTCAAGCATTGTTCCCTCTGTGACCTTGCAGGGGGCCTCCAGTCCCTTGTCTAAGGCCAGAATGTTGCTGGTTGATCAGAGTGTCAAACACCACTAGCCACAAAAATTATTTTGAAAGAATAGTTAGGTGGAAATCTTCTAGAGTTTAACATGTAAAATAGCTTAAAATAACAGATAAAACTCAGAAAGCTATAGATGGAGAAAGTATCTAGTCATAATGAGGATAAATTAAAGACACATTCAGAAAAATGGATGCTGAGAGACTTTTTTGCCAGTAGAACTGTGTTAAAAGAAGTGCTAAAGAATGTTCTTCAGCTTGAAGGGAAATGCCACCCATTAGAAAGCGTATGTACAGGAAGGAATTTAAAAGAACACAGAAATTGTAATTATTTCTGCATTTTCCCTGCTTTTAATTTAGTTGAAAAACAACTGCATTAAGCCAAAATAATACAGTATATGGTATAATTGTCCCTAGACAATAAAAAATAATACTATACAATAAGAGTAGAAATCTATGAAATGAAAAATTCAGTGTAAATACAATTAACAGAGAAAAAGTATTTTTTTTTCTGGAAAAATTAACAAAATCAACAGAATCCTAACATATGTATTTAAGAAGGGTGAGGGAGGAAGGGAGGAAGAAAGGGAGGTTGGGGGGGGAGAGAGAAACACCCCACTACTAGGAAGTAAAAGTATTTATTACTATAATTCTGCAGATTGGAAGAGGGAAGCCCAGAGCCTGCCTTGTGCTACAGACCAAGGAAGAGTACATTTTGAGATTTCTGGTAAGATATTACAGTGAAGTGATCCTTAGATTTAGCAGCACAGGGTTTGTTGAATAGTTGTTTGAGTGATGGCTTGGAAAAGCATACGTATATAGTTCATTCAAGAAATTGACTATGGTGAGAAGAAAACAGTCTACCTGGAAATGGATATATAGTCTATATGAATTGTATCATCTTTCCTTTTTTTTCTTTAAAAGCAAAAAATATTTACAAATCTTCAAGGAACTAGAACAACAGATTATTGTCGCTGATCTATAAAACATATATGGCGGTAACTAAAATGACATTAGTTGTTTTTATCATCTGAATATAACCAATAATCTTGGTTGTGTAAAATATAATAATGTCATTTGTTTGTTTGTGTTCATCTTCCTTTCAATAATAAGAGGGCTCTTAAGGATTTCTAATTGTAGCTTATTGAATATAGTATTTACAATGGAACTGACAGCCAATTAGTCAAGAATCTGTTGAATCAAGAAAAACTATAATTTACATGTTGTAAACAAAATGAAAGGGGAAAAAAAGATCATTAGTTAAGAGATAAAAAGATTTTTAAAATCTTGTAGGCAACTGACCTTTGTTTCAGATAAATGCATTTATGTACATACAGATACATTTAAGAGTGGTAAATGTATCTTGAATTCAATGGGTAAAATGGCCAAAAGTCTATAATTATGCCATTCATGTGTTAGGCAATTATTGTCAATTTTAATGCTTTGCCACCATATCATGCCTTAGGCAATACTTTCCATGTTCATGAATATTGGAGAGAGCAAGTCATAAATCTGTAAACTGAACATGAGTATCTTTCAAGCTGTCTGGCCTCTTGCAGTATTTGCAAAGCTTAACATATATTTTAATCTGTGCACTGCTGTTTTTATTTGCTGCCTTCCATCTTTCTGTCCATCTTCCTGCCTCCTGTCTTTCCATCGATCCATCATTTTTTCCAATTAAGGGCAAGCTAGGTGACAGATATGACAGGCACTGTCCAATGCCACAGATTCTAAGTAGAAGTAATTACTGAATAGGAAACCGAAGCCGGGCACCTATGCTGCCACCACAGGTCCCCAGGACAGTAGCTCACTTGTTTGAGTAATAGGCATGGCGATGAAGGGAAGAATGGGGAATACTGAATGTAATCTCAGAAATGATTACTTTTGAGAATCCTTTTTGTTTTAACCAACACAGTAAAATTTATATTTCTCTGAATTTATAATTGAGGAAATCATTTAATAATAGATACTGGTAAACTCTGAACAATGCAGGCACAGAGGGGGAGATTTATGGGAAAATGCTACAAGATTTATGTGTAGAAATATCTTTGATTGTCTCTTGTTTTGGAGTTGTCATTGGAAATAAGGAAACAGCAACTTACAGCTGAGCCATGATAATGATATCTATTCAGCCATGAGTAGAAAGTGAATTGTGCATAAAATATTAGTCAGAGACATATACATATAATTTGTATGTATCACCACACATCATTTATGTATAGTTAGTGAGCTCAGAAGATATTTTTCTCTTTGTAACTATATTATAGAAGATGTATGAGTTTATAAACCAATGTATTAATCCATAGCTGTTTAAAATGAAAACAGTGAGTTAGGTATCTGGTTAGAAATGCAAGTATTGTGATTCAAAACAAAAATACATCCAAATTTTACTTAACAATATAATAATATCAGAGTGGATTGTAAGCAATCATATTACTTGTTTTGGTGTGATATAGTTTATGATGTAATTTTTGTAAAGAAGTAGGAGATGCCACTTTTTACCATGATATAATAGTTGTCCCAATGCCTAGGTTGTTGTCTTTAATATAATTCACCCAATTAAGGGGCCTGAGATTTGCCTTAGAGAGATGACTGGTTCTGTGTTTGGGGCAAAAAATGTACAAGATGAATCTGACACATACTATAACAGGAAAAAATTAGCTGCTGAAAACTAACAAGGCAATATGTCAAAAGGACACGAGAGTCAACTTAAACAGGAACATATAGGGCAATGATAAGCTGGTAAGAAAATTTAAAAAATGCAATTGATTAAAACTTTTTACATGTAGATAATACGAGTTTATAAAGATATTTACAGGAAGAAGAAAAAGATAACATATCAAAATAATGAAATCATTAGAGTTTGCTGAAATATCAATTACTCTGAAAATAGATAATGGTAAATAAAAAACAAACAAACAAACAAAAAAATATTACTGTTTTCCTGGTGGGAATTGCACTGTTCTTAAAAATGGATTCTACTTCATAAATGGAGAACAAATGATTAAATTTAAGTAACTTTTTTTTTTTTTTTGCAATCTGTTGAAATAACTGATTTATGCAGCAATCATGATGGCTGGTACTACTGTGTTAAGGTGGAATGTTAATAGGAAGTATTATAACGAAGGAGTTAAGTGAGCACCAGAATGCATTAATTGACCTTAGTATCAGAAACAATTGCCATGAAGGTAACTAAGCTGAGCTTCAAGTTTCCTTATTTGCAATGCCACTTCCATGCCCTGGGAGGGGCCAGCAATATGTGATGTTTGAAGTTATTTTTATGAATTTTCAAATGTGATCTCTTTACTATTTCTAACTGAATACTTATGTTTGTAACTTTTTTAAAAAAATAAATTTTACATATTCTGTTGAGGAGGAGGCTTCAAATTATAAAAGCTTCAGGCCTTGCATGATCTGGACTTAATTCCTATTTAGAATCACTAGAACTGAGACAAACAAGCATAACATGTTTCCCCAGGTTATACAATACAGCTGCTCAAAATTATCTACACAGTATTCTTGCCTAAATTTTTGTGTTTCATTAAATTCAAATCTTTATATCTAACTTAAATGTTCAGGAACTATGGAGAACAGAGGAAAAAGTTAAACTACTCCATAAGGAAGCAATCAGTAAAATTCAAAATGTGGCGTATACTGTAGAATAATTGACTAAGTTTCTTTAAAATTTTAATGGAATGGAAAACCAAAAAATTAGGATGGATGATTTTGCATGATTTTTTTATTCTGATTTAACCAAAAACTGTAAAAATACATTTTTTAGGGAATAGGGGAAATTAATGATATTCAATATTACATAGTATTAATAAATCATTAAATGTGTAGCATATGATGTTACTGTGTTTATGTAAGAAATGTTTCTATTACTATTTTTGAAATTCATGTTAACTTTAAAATTGCTTGATTTAAAGAATGAATGTTTGTTAGGAGATAGATTTAAAATATCTATTTGTTAAAAATGAATAATGAAGTCTTAAATTATTGATCTTTTGTGAATATTTGAAAAATTTTATAATTTAAAATTATTTATAATTTTTCACATAAACGTTCTATCTACTTACAACATGACCAAGTGGGACTAATTTCTGGAATTCAGGGATAGTTCAGCATATGACAATCAATCAATTAATGTATTACAATCAATCAATCAATCAATCAATGTAATACATTAATAGAAGGAAGGGGAGGAAATGACACATGATCATCTCAATTGATGCCAAAAAGAGCATTTGACAAAATTTAACAACTTTTCATAATAATAACACTCCAAAGGCTAGGAAGAGAAGAAAATTACCTCAACATAATAAAGGCCGTAAATGAAAAACCCACACCTAACTTCATGTTCAATGGCAAAAGACGGAAATAATTTCCTTCAACATCAAGAACAAAAGAATGATGCTCTTTCTCCACTTCTATTCAACATAGTACTGGAAGTCAATCAGAGAAAATAGAGAAGAAAAATTAAAAGGATCTAAATTGGAAAGGATAAAATAAGGTTATCTCTGTTCACAGATGACATGATATAACGTATATGTAAAAAATCCCAATTATTTCATAAAAAAGAAAGTAACAATGAATTAATTCAGCAAACTTAGAGAATAAAAAAATTAATGTATGGAAATTAAGTGCATTTTTATATGCTGAAAGTGAACAATCAAAAAGGAAATTAGAAAAGCCATTTAATTTATAATATCATCAAAAAGAATAAAATACTTAGGAATTAACTCAACCAAAGAGGAAAAATGTATGCTGAAATTAAAGAAACAAATTAAAGAAGACACATATAAATGGAAAAACATGCTATGTTTATTGATGGAAAATTTAATATTGTTAAAATGTCAACACTATCTAGAACAAACTCTAGATTCAATGCAATCCTAATTAAAATCTCAATCTTTTTTTTTTTCAGAAATAGAAAATTCCATCCTAAAATTTATATGGAATTTAAAGGGACCTCAGTTGTAAAATCATCTTGAAAAAGAAGAGAATTGAAAGTCTCACACTTCCTCATTTCAAAACTTACTATAAACCTTTGGAGTATTAAAACAGTGTGACATTGACATAAAGGTCAGTGTAATACAATAGAAAGCACAGAAATAAGTCCTCCCATATATAGCCAATTATTTTTGACAAGGGTGCCAAGATCATTCAATGGGAAAGGACAGTTTTTTTTTTTTAAATGGTTTTGAGAAAACTAGATACCTACATGTAAAAGAGGGAGAGAGAAAGAGAGAGAGAGAGGGAGAATTTGGACCTTTACCTAACATCATACACAAAAAATAATGGAAAATGGATCAAAGACCTAAATGTAAGGGCTAAAACTATAAAACTCTTAGAAGAAAACTAGGGGCAAAATTTCATGACATTGGATTTGAGTGTTTTATTGACTATGACTCCAAGCATAGGCAACAAGACAAAAAATAGATAAGATTTACTTTATCAAAATTAAAAACTTTTGTTAATCAAAAGACACTTATCAACAGAGTGAAAATATAAGCCACCAACAAGGAAAAATATTTGCAAATTATATATTAATAAGAGATTGATAACCAGAGAATATATAAAGATCTCCTATACCTCAACAATAAAAATATAGGCAACTCAATTAAAGTATAGAGAACTTGAGTGGATATTTCACCAGGGTAGCCCATGAACATATGAGAGAATGTTAAACATCACTAATCTTTAGGGAAATTCATACCAAGACCATGATGGTATGCCACTTCATACCCTTGGGATGGCTGTTGTCAAAACAAAACAAAACAAAATGGGAGTTGTTGGCAAAGATATGGGGAGGTTGGAGTCTTGTGCATTGCTGATGGGGATATGAAATGGTATATGCCTCTGGAGGACAGTGTGTTTAGTCCTCAAAAATCGTACACGGAATTCCCATGTGATGTATCAGTTCTGCTTCTGAGTATGTACCCAAAAGAGATGGGAGTGGGGACTTGAACAGATACTGTCACCCATGTTCATGGCAGTATTTTTACAGTAGCCAAGGGGCAACCCATGTGTGTATCCAAGGATACGAAGATAAACTGAATGTGCTGCGTGCATACCGTGGACTATTGTTCAGACTTGAAAGGGAAGGAAATCCTGGCACATGCTACAGCATTGACGAACCTTGAAGATGTTATACTAAACGGATAAATATTGTGTGATTCCACTTGTGTACGACTGCCTAGAGTGGTTAGTTTTATAGAGACGATGGAATAGTAGTTACTAAGGGCTTTGAGGAGGGGGGCATTGGGATATGGTTTTTAATGGGCACTGCATTTCAACTGGGGAAGATGGAGAGGTTCTGGAGATAGATCATGGTGATGATTGCACAGCAGTGTGGGTGTGCTTGGTGCCATAGAACTGTATACTTGGAAATAGTGAGAATGGTGGATTTGGTATTGTGTATATTTTGCCATAATAGAAAAAAATGAAATAAAATCTATTAATGAAATACAGTGTTTTAAAAATTAGAAATACACCAAGCATATATAAAAATACTAGGTTTGCAAAAAGAAACATCGGCATGCCTGGCTTTATATTTATCCTTTCAGTTACAAACTCTACTTTTCTCAGTAATTTCTGGCGGTAAGTATGGATTGATGCTTTTCACACTCATTAATCAGTAACATAGACTCCTGTGGAGGCCTCTTTGAATTTCACATGCCCAGTATTACACCAGAAACAAGCACTACTGAAAGGAAAAATAAGGAATGAAAAGTCAAATCTTTCTCATCTGTCATGTATACACTTATACCAGTAGTTAGCAACTTTTTCTTTAAAACACCATAGTAAATATTATAGCCTTTGCAGGCCATATGAAACTTGTTGCAACTATATATCTCTTCTGTTGTAGTATAAAAAAGCAGCCATGAAAAATACGTAAATGAATGGGCATGGCTAATTCCAATAAAACTTTATGGGAACAGTTACTGGCCAGCGCTGTGTAATTTGCTGACCATAATTTTTATCATATAAAAATTCTGATTTTCAAGAGCTCCATCATTCCTTTTGGCACTTAGTGGAGGCAGATGTCTAGACTAAATTTAACATAAGTATGCTTATGAATTGCCTGGTGAGAAATCAATAATTGTAGCAGTTATGATTGGTATTGCAAATCATCCCAGATCTATTCCTCTTCCATTATCTTTAAATTATGCATTGTCGCAACTTGCTTTAGCTAATGAAATGTGAACAGAGTATTATAATATTTCCAGTTAGAAATTTGGAAATCCAGGTACAACTTGCCATGCAATGATTGTGGAAATATGTGTCAAGATTTAGTCTCTATCATTCTCTATTCCTAAGTGATAGCTTTAAACAGAAAGCCCCCAGGGTACCACAAAAAACATGTTTAATTGACAAAAAGTACATTTCAGTTGTGTTGTGCCAAGTAGACTCTGTAATTGTCAATTGTCACAGCGTAATTTAATCCATCCTGCTCGATATTACATTATTAGATTAATAATTGTACAATTAAAAATTTTTCATTATATATAATAATTTGCCAATATCTGAAGCAGTGATTAAAGGCATTCACTATTAAAGGATATTGGCAGACTCACATCTGTGTAGGTTTAGTGGTGAAGCATTTTGGAAATCTAAGTCTTTCTGAAGCAGAGATAGAGGTAAGACATAGGCATTCTTAGCTTATACAGCCCAAACTTGATATTTTTTTGGAGTACCATAAATCTATATTGTTGTAATTTCTGTAACTTCTATTAAATCCTGATTAGTATGAAAAATATGGGTTACAATGGATATGTTATATTACTGATTTGAATACTGAGGCATGTCAAAATTAAGTGATTTTCTTATATGCATGTAAGAAAATAAAAGATGAGTCAGTCACTTTCCTTCCCTCTGCCTACTGAGAAAGCTCTTTACAATTATAAATCATAGTAATTTTTATTATAGCTCTATTTAATTTAACTTTATCCAAGCAGAAAAATTGAAAACATATATAAATCTATAAACATAACAAATTCTAGAAAATTAGGATCAAAGCATAAATTGTGTTGTGCCTATTACTAGTTGATGCAGTTGATTCACTATAATGTATACTTAACTTTATAATATTTAACTTATAAACTTTTGTCATTAACATTTTTTAAAATAAAATCTAAATCTAGTATTGAATGTCCACAGCTTTTCATCTGAGTCTGTGAATTTATGTACCTGATCAGTCTGTGGACCATAACATTCATCTTCTTAGTTTACGTACAAAAAATACAGAGTATCTTATTACATATTCTTTGGTAGACAAATGATGACAAGCTGTGAACTTAAAAACTGTATTTAATGGTCTATTAGGATCAGTTGAATATATAGAATGAAAACATTTATTGATAAAATTTGTGACTCATGTTGTGTGGGGGGAATGAATGGCAGAATGGAGAGACTTCTGACAATCAGCACACACCAGGGAAAACTGAATATCTTTGCAATCTTTGTCACTTCCTGTTTTCTCTATATTTTCCATTAGTTATAAAGAATAGGAGCTGGGTTCCCACAAACCTCTGCAGGGTTCTTCCATTTTTCTCTGCTCTGTACTTGTGCTACCAACACATCTGCTTGATCCGTCAGCTGTAATAAGTGTACATTTTGAGTCTTAAGAGGATCTGCAACTTGAGTACAGACAGCACTGAAGTGCATATCCTACACAATTTTAATACATTTTTCAAATTCCATTTTAGGAATATTTGTCCCTGAGATCAGTGTGTGTGAAGTCTTAAGAAAAGTCTTAAACATCTGCTTGAGACACTGATGTTTCTCAGACTGCAAAGACAGCAGATGTGATAATCCAGGGTGAGTCATTGAGTGTCAGTTTTGTCAGAGGCTGGGAATATCAGTGATATTATGCTTTAATTCAAGTAAATACACATATTTTCTGTTAACAGGATATGTTTATTATTTTTTTACAATGATTTTGTATAGTTTATTTGGATTTCATTTTTCAGCCTCCACTTATTTCCAAAGTTACTTTGATCAGAAGGCTTTCCCCCAACTCCTTACATTGTGGGATTCTCCTGACCTGCTAAATGATTTTTTAAAAATTTGTGTATATTAAGGTTTATCCTTTGGCTGTAAACCTCTATGGGTTTGGACAAGTATACATTATCATGTATCCACCACTACAATAGCATACAAAACAGTTTCAGTGCCCTAAACACTCCTCTGTACTTCACCTGTGTAACACTTGTCTATCCCCAAAAAGCTAGCAACCACTGAATTTTTTTTATCATCTCTATAGTTTTTTCCTTTCTCAGAGTATCATACAATTTTTCATCATTCTTTTTTTTTTTAGATTGTCTTCTTCCACTTAGCAATATGCATTTACAATCCATCCCTATCTTTTCGTATTTTGGTACCACTTTTTTTTTTTATTACTGAATAACGTGCAATCATTTGGATGAACCACACTTGTTTGTCCACATGCATTAAAGGAGATCCTGGTTGCATCTGGTTTTCGACATTTATGAATAAAGCTGTTACAAACATTTGCATGCAGGTTTTCTCGTTTTTTTTTTTTAATCATCTTTGATTTTATACAGTTTGAAAATGATATGACTACATGTAGTCTTTTGGCATTTTATCCTTCTTGATGTTCTCTGAGCTTTCCAGATCTGTGATTTGGTGTTTGACATTAATTTGGTGGCAATTCTCAGCCATTATGGTTTCAAATATTTCTTCTGTTCCTTTCTTTCTTTTATTCTCATACATGATGTCACACATCTTGTAGTTGCCCCATGGTCCTTGGATATTCTGTTCTGTTTTTCCTTTTTTTTTTTTTTTTGAGTCTTTGTTCTCTTTGATTTTCAGTTATAAAGGTTTGTAATTGGAATATCCACAAGCTCAGAGATTCTTTCCTCAGCTGTGTCTAGTCTACTTATAATCCCATCAAAAACATTATTTCTGTTACAGTCTTTTTGATCTCTAGTATTTCTTTTTGGTCCTTTCTTAGAATTTCCATGTATCTGTTTACATTGTTCATCTGTTTTTGCATACTATCTACTCTTCCATTAGAGTCCTTAACTTATTAATCATGGTATAATAATTTAAAATCTTGGTATGATAATTCCCACATCCCTGCCATGTCCAGTTCTGATGCTTCCTCTGTCTCTTCAAATTGTGGGGTTTTTTTTGCTTTTGTGTTTTTTTGTTTTTTTTTTTGCCTTTTACTATGCATTGTAATTTTTTCCTTGATAGCCAGACATGAACAAGTAACTGCTATCTATGCCTTTAGAAATGTGGTGACAAGGGGAAGTGTTCTCTAGTTGAATGATTAGGCCTGTTTTTAGTGAGTCTATGCCTCTAGACTGTGAACTTCACAATTGTTTTCTGTTTTTTCCCCCCCTCCCCTTAAGCAGATGAGGATGACTAGAGTGAGATGGAGTTGGTATTTCTCTTCTTCCACATGGAAGGGTAGATTGGGTTAGACATACCCCATTTTATTGCACTTCACTTAATGGTCTTTACAGGTGTTCTATTTTTTACAAATTGAAAGCAATACCTTCCACCAGCAAAAAATTTAAGACTCACTTTGTGTTCTTTGCTTTTTTGTAGTTGTCTGTAACTGACATATTCTTGTATTTTCCTTCTCCTATGGGAAAGGTAGAGTTGGGTTTTTACCTTCTCTCAGGTGAATTAGGCTCTAATAATTACCCAGCCAATTAGGCTCTGTTAATTAGTTTCTCCTGAAGGCAGGCCTTATAAAGAAGAACAGAGGGCTCTGGTGTCTTTCAAAATGGCTCCTTTTTCCATCCTGATGCTGGAGGGATGAGGGGATTTTTCTCTGATATTCACTGTGAAAATCTGATTGAGCTCTTGAAGATAGAACTCACAAAAATTTTAGAGCCTCCAGTCACTGGGTCTTCCTGGAGTTTTTAATTGTTGGAATTGTCCACAATTACAGTTCAGGTTTCTCTCTCCAGCGCTGGTTCTGTTCCTGAGTCTCTGCTCAGGTAAGTCATAACTCCCTGTATTCATCTTTGTTTAATTCTCCAATCTTGGAGACTGCGGTTTGTGCTATATCCTCCCCTCTTAAGGATTTAAGAAGAGTTGTTGATTTTTCAATTTGTTCCGTTTTTTATTTATTTTGGGGATGGAGTTCTAAGCTCCTTGTATAGAACAGGAGATCTGAAGCCGCCAGGATTTTCTGTGAATATGTTTTCGAATGAGTTGGATAAAAACCTAGGAGCATAAATAACTGTTGGATTGTATGATAAGAGTATGTTTAGCTTTGTAAGAAACTGCCAAGTTGTCTTCCAAAATGGCTGAACTATTTTGCATTCCCATCATTAATGAGAGTTTCTGTTGCTATGTATCCATGCCAGAAATTTATATTGTTAAACTTTTGGATTTTAGCCATTCTAATGGTGGTATAGTAGTATCTCTTTGCTGTTTTAATTTGCAATTTCCTAATGACATGATTTTCAGTATATTTTTATCTGTTTATTGGCCACCTTTATGTCTTTTTGAAGAGGTATCCAAAAATTTTGTCTATTAAGTTTTTCTTTCTGCTGCTTTAAAAGTTTCTTCTACAAGATAAAATTTTTTTATTAGAGTGAAGTCCAAGTCACCAAACTTTTCATCCATGGAATGTACTTTTTGTATTGTATCTAATATGTTACCAAATTCAAGATCACATCGATGTTTTCCCTTACTTTACCTTTTTAATGCTACAATTCATCTTCTTGTTTGCATACTTTCTTTTTAACCATTGCAATTGAGTAAAACCTCCAAAATCTGAAGATTTTTAGCCTTCTAATTATTTAATCATTATTAATTTCTTGGTCTGAATAACATGCAATCTAAATATAAAAGACTTTCTAATGAAAAGTTTTATTTTTTTAAAAGACATTCAAGTTGTTTTACAAAGTTTTCCTTCAAAGGCTTAATTATTTGAAGAGAGATAGTAAAAAGAAAATTTATACTGCCATGTGGAATCTCTTTTTTATTGCTATTATTTTTATGTTTTGTGGAAAAATTTTAGTCAGTTATAGTGTATATATAAAATATTTGTAAATTTTTAAGAACTCTGCTTATTTTTTCCAGTTATATTGAAAAATAATTGACATACATCACTGTATAAGTTTAAGGCACACAGCATAATAGTTTGATTTACTTATAGTGTGAGATGATTACAATAGATTCGGCTAACACCCATCATCTCATGTATATAATAAAAAGAAAAGAGAAAAGGAAAAAAATTGTTCTCTTTGTGATGAGGACTCTTAGGATTTACTCTCTGAACAACTTTCCTATATATCGTATAGCAGTGTTAACTATTATGAGTTTTTAATATGAATTTCTGTCAATCAAGTTAAAATTTACAAATTTCTGGAAACAAGTTGTTGACACAATTGGAATCCATGTGTCCATTATATTGCCTCTCATTTCCAAAGCAGTTTAAGGTATGAACACACTCATGTTCTTTGGTTCTGATGTTTTTAATACATGAATTATAAATAAATAAACTTAATAGACAAATTTTGATAAAAATCGAAAGGTCAAAGAAACCACTTCATTCAGTACCTTAGAAACTAAAAGGAAATAGTGAACATGATCACAAAAGGAAATAACATGGGAGGAAAACACAGGCATTTATTAATGATCGAAAATCATCTTGTGTAATCTAAACTTAATGACTTTAGTTTTATTTAATCCATCTATATCAGCTTTTTTCAGTGATTATAGAACAATCTCAAGTGATTTATGATTCAGATTTACTAATCTGGACAGAAAAGTATACTTATATAACAGGAAAGTTCCATGTAAAACACTCTATTGAAACTAAGAGGAGTGAATGTGGAAAAGTCCTACCATGTAGTAACTGGAAGATTACCAAAATATGTTTGCTAAATAAGTTATGATTATTAAAAGTTGGCAGAGCGTTAGAAGATGAAGATATTAGGTCATCACATTTTGAGTCTAGATTGCCAAGAATATTAATATTTGCTAAATATCATTAAGTACTTGCTGTATTTCAAGCTCTATTCTTAATATTTTACTACATTATTCCTAACGACCTTATGAGAATAGCTATACTTTATAAGAGATTTGCCACTTCTAATATTTGGTTCCTATAAAATTGGTATGTATTTCTAAGTTTGATTACAAGCCTGTATCCAATTAAGATATTCATACCCATTGCATTGAATTGAGGGTTTCAGGACTGATCAAGGACAAGATGTATGCCACTAGGTGGCAGTAAAACACAGGGAACTTCATTTGGGCCCCACTTGGGCGGGTCACAGGTGAGGGGAAATCCCTCAGAGCAAGGAGACCTGTTAGACACTGTAGTAGAAGTCTACCATCCAGAAAGGGAAGAAGGCAAAGGAATTATTGGAGGAGAGAATTGGAGAGGAAGCTTAAATGTCTAACTGATGTCACTCAGCAGCAACTTGGGGAGTTTCTGGCTCTGAGACCTCAAAGCCAGCAGTGGTTTGGGATCTTTTATGGCCCCAGGTTTATCTTATTTATGGTTAGCAGATATTGGAGGCAGTTTCATGGGGTATGCACAGCAGGCTGGTCTCTCAGTGCCTAAGAATATGCTTATTTGAGCTATATTTAAAGCAGTTGGTTATGTGAGAATTTGAGTTCAGCACAGGCAGGCTTTTGAGCTAACAGTCTACACTTGTGAAAGGAGTAAACAATAGAGGGGCCACAATGTACAAGGGCCATCTTTGTCTCATTTATGTAACACATATAAATCAATTTCTATTTTTAACTATACAAAATAAAAACAAAAACATACATACTGCTGATTTTAAGTTACTCAGTATAAATATATAGATGTAATAATATTACATGAGCTGTACTTTTAAGAACGCACACATGCACGAACCCTAAAACTACTAAGTAACTGAAAAAAACTTTTTACAT
The DNA here is from genome assembly GCA_028627145.1 of Eidolon dupreanum. NCBI lineage: Eukaryota > Metazoa > Chordata > Mammalia > Chiroptera > Pteropodidae > Eidolon > Eidolon dupreanum. The sequence goes on from CM053501.1 coordinate 89,491,264, forward strand.
GTGCTGTTATCCAACAAGTTCTGTGTACAGGATTTCTTTCTTGTGCTTTTCGGGTTAGGCAATTATATAATTCAGCTAGGACTGCCATAACAAAATAACAAAAACTACATAACAAAGTACCACAGACTGGGTGACTTAAACAATAGAAATTTGTTTTTCTACAGTTCTGGAGGTTGGAAGTCCAGTCAAAATGTCGACAGGTTTGGTTTCTCCGTCACATCTCCTACCTTGGCTTGCTCTTGAGTGAGGGCCCTGCCCTCGTATCCTCAGTTAAACTTAATTGCTTCCTTAAAAGCCCTTTTTCCAAATACAGTTACATTGGGGAGTTAGGACGTCAACATATGGATTTGGAGTGGGGGAATCATAATTCAGTCTATAACCACGCTCTACCTCTTCATTGCTATTTTATGTACATGTATATAGACAAGTACATATATGTATTTGCAACTTTTCCATTTCGATAAAGAACCTATACTCTGTGCCCTGCACTATTTCACTATTTGTGTGTGTGTGTGTGTAGTACATACCACAAATCTACTTAACTTGAACAAGAATTACAGGTCCATTTGGCTTCTGAAATTCAGTTTATTTATAATCACCGTTTCACACACCACTTCAATCAGAACAGAAAATTAACTTTTCTAGATGAATAAAACCAAAATAGAAACAGATTTTTAGTTCCTAAACAGCTTTGTAAGTGGTTTTGTATCACATATTTAATTTATTCCAACAGACATTAAAATATCTGTTAAATAAGTATTTTTTCCTATGAAAATGTTCACAACTACAAAATGGAGTACCCATCATATTCTTAAGAGCTCAGCATAATAAGACTTATTCTATTAAAATATTAAAAATGATAAAGTTTAAAGGATCTTCAGAAATGAGAAGGAATAATTATGAGTACTGAAATTTGAGCCCTATGAAGGCAGTATTTTGTTGCCATGGTTTTTGTTAATATAAACAAACAGCAAAAGCTGGTAGCATTACATTTAAGAAATGAACCTATATTAATTTTCTATTTCCCCACAAATGTTTGGCAGTTTTTAACATTGTATCTACATGCCAGGCACTTTTCTAGGATTTAGGAATAAATCTCTGAATAAAACAGACTTCCTGCCCTCATAGAATTTCATTGTAACATAAAGACAGGCAACAATCAAATATTTCCTTTAATATGGGTTTCTATTTTCTGGAGGAGATTAAAAAGATTTGAGATCAGTTTTCTTAAATGTTTAGTACAGTTCACTGTGAAAAAATCTGGACCTACTACTTTCTCTTCTAGAACAATTATGTTTTGAATTTCTATAATAGATATGAGTCTATTCAGACTTTTGTTAGGTTGTGTCTTTCAAGTATTAGTCTATTTCATTCAAATTATCAATTTTGTGATCACAAAGTTTTATATATTATTCTGTTACCTTCTTAAATGATGATCTCTCTGTCATTTTCAATATCAGTAACTTCTCTCTTTTTATTTTTAGCCTGACTAGAAGTTTATCAATTATATTCCTGTTTTCAAAGAACCATCCTTTTGGTTTTATTGATTTTCTCATTTTCTCTATTGATTTTTCTCTATTTCTTATTTTAAACTTTATTGATTTCTGCTTGAAGTTTTCTTTTCTTTATTTAGGTTTATATTGCTCTTCTTTATCTAGTATCCTAAGGTTAAAACTCACATTTTTGCTTTTAGATCTTTCTTCTTCTATAATACATACATTCAATGCTATAAATTTCCCTCTAGGTACTGCTATCTCTGCATCCCACAGTTTTGATGTTATATTTTCATTTTCATTAAGTTATAATTTTTAAAATATCTCTAGGCATTTCTTCTTTCACCCATTTGATTTTTACAGGTGTGTCGTTTAATTTCCAGAATACTTTGAGACTTTCCAGTTGCTTTCTGTTATTGATCCCTAGTTTAGTTCCATATTGTTCTGAGAGAATACGTGGGATGATTTCAATTATTTTAAATGTGTTGAGGTGTGTTTCATGTCCCTGAATGTCATCTATCTTGGTGAATGTTCCAGTGGGCTTAAGAGCAACATATATTCTGTTGTTGGATGAGTATTCTATAAATGTCAAGTAGATCCAATTGTTTGGTAGTGCTTCAGTTCAACAATATCCTACCTGGTTTTCAGTCAGCAGGATTCTGTCAATTACTGATAGACGTCTGTTGAAGTCCCTAATTATAATAATAGAGTTGTTTTTTTCATCTTGCCATTCTATCACGTTTTGCCTCACATGTTTTGGTGCTTAGGCACATACACATTAAGGATTGTAAAGTCTTCTTAGAAAATTGACCCATTTATCATTATGTAATACTCCTCTTTATCCCTGATAAATTTATTTGACTAAAGTAAGCTTTGCTTGAAATTAATAGTTACTCCAAGTTTCTCTTCATCGTTGTTAGTATGGTATATTGCCTTTGAGGTCAAATTCATAAAATCTTCTTTAAGACCAAGGTCCATAAGTTTAGAACCTTTGTGTTCCTCTATATAGTTTGTTGTTTCAGGTCTTATATTAGGTCTTTGATTGATTTAGAGTTAATTTTTGTGTATGGTGATAGTCTAGTTTCATCTTTTCCATGTGGCTTTCTAATTTTCTCAATATCATTTTTCTTTCCTCCATTGTATATTTTTGACTCCTTTGTCAAAAATATTTGCTTGTGTGGATGCGTGTGTGTGTGTGTGTGTGTGTGTTTTGGAATCTCAATTCTATTCCATTGGGTCTATGTATCTTTTTGTTGTTGTGTTTATCTGCTGAAGTCTCCACTTGGCAATTCTCATAGAAGAGGGAAATACTTAAATACCTTGAACTAATAGGTTTCTGGGCCTTTGCTAAGGGGCTCTGTGTGTTTATTTTGGGGTACATCTTCAGTGATTTAGCCATCAGCTTAAAACTGTGTTATAGCCTTCACTTACTGTGTGTGTTAAGTCTCAAGTTCAGAGTTAGATTACTTTTTCAGGTCTTTTCTAGGCATGTACACAGTCCCGTACATAAACATGGCCTCCTATGTTCTGAGGAATGTGATGGAGCTTTCCAAAGCATTTTATTTCCCTGCTCTTAGCCCTTACCCTGTGGATCATCTAATAAGCCCATGATTCATTTTATTAATGATTGTTTGATTCCATAGGCTCTGAGAATTTAATTTTTTTCTAAGGTTTTTATACTTATAAACATTTTTTCCATTAATACAATATTTGTTGTCTTCACTTTTCCAATAATGGCACAGATAAGCTATACAAGTAAATTCCAGTGCTCCAAGAATTAAGTTATTAATAGTCTATAATTATATATGAATTATTATACATTTATTGAATGTCCTTATTCATTTTATATCTTTGAGCTTATTGGTTTTAATCATCAGACAACAGTAAACTTTTAATTTGAATTTGGCTTTCTGTGTTGGTTTTAACTTTTATTGACTTTAGGAGAAATTTTTCTTTTAAAGAATGGCAATTTAAACTTTTTCTAAAACTTCACCAGTGCAGGTATAGGCATTTTGTTTTATTATAAAATTACATTTTTAAGCATTATATATGATGTTCAGGGCAAGAGTGATGAACATATTTCAGTAGTATTCCTATTTAAATTTTTATGTTTTATTAGATTAAAAACTTTGCCAGTGTGAGTATATTCTTACATTAGGGCATGAGATGGCCCTCATTTTGTAGAAAAATTAGTTTCAAAGTTGCATTCCCCCCCCCTTTCATTCTTTTCCTCTATTTTTTGGAAATTTTCAGCAATTCCGGATCACTGAATAAAGTGTTTAATGTATGGGAGCACATTTGGACTTTTAAAAACCCTTCTTACTAGTTTGCGTTATCTATGCCTCTTTTGTTAAGTACTACTGCATTCTTGAAAAAAAGTTTTTTTTTTTTAAATAGAACAAACTGAAATGACATCACAGAATTTGTTTTAAAAGTGGAAAACGATTTTCCAAATTCTTGTGTTCTTGTTAAACCTGTTTATTAAGTCCATATTTATTAAGTAATCTTAGAAAAACAGAACATTGCAACATTGATTCTGCAATATATTAACAGGTATAATAGAAAAACTGCACAATAGTAACATGCGTTTTGGAAATGGTTAAAAAATATTTAGGTTTATTTATGGAAGAAATTCTCTGTACATTGTACAGTTTTTAAAATGTTTTAGTTTCCTCAACCAGCCAATTTTTTATCTTGACTAAAAACACATCATAAAATATTTTTTATTACTGTTCTAGAATCTTGCTAATTACTAGAACACTTGAAGAGATCTGCTTTTAATGTTTTTCAAACCGATTCACAGAAACTACTTAAATTAACAATTATAAAATATATTCAAATGTATTTTAAAACAGTTAATGAATTGAATATAGCAAACAGAGAATGCAGTGCTACATACTAGGTATCACCACTATTCCATTTTACCCCACCACCCCTTGTAGGACAGAAAGCAGTTTTCTTTCCTCCAGGCCAACATATTAAAATATTAACAGTGCTGAGTTTCTTCCAGGTTTTAATCAATATTTCAAGGGTATCAAGTTATGCTCCTGGGTCTCATGTGAACTTAGGTTTTGACCATCTCTGTAGTCTTATCTTGTGAACGGAAATCATGTTTTTTTCTTACTATTCCATACTCTCCTCTAATGACCTATTCATCAGAAGACCAGCCACCTTATGCCTCCTCTATGTCCACTTTTGCTTAGGCCGTTGCGTCAAAATGGTAACTAATCTCAAACTGGTATTTCCAATTTTCCTTCTGCAAACACATATGTATATATATGGCTAGCAAATGTATAACATATATAATCTTATGATTTCTTACTTCGATGTGTGAAACCTAGGGCAACAAGAAACAGAAGGGAGGAATGAGGCAAGACAAGATTTTTCTCTTATTACCTCCTTTTTATTCCTTTTTTAAAAAACCATTCTAAGTAACTTATTTAAGTTCTCCCCCCTCCCCGACACACACACACACACACACACACACACACACACACACACACACACACACAAGCGAAAGGATGGAAGATCAGTCTACTGGCTGTCATTTGTGTAAGTAAAGAAGGTGAGAAGGTCCGGCACACTTTGTTGGTCCATGTGCAGAATAATGGTCCAAATCAGTGCCGTGGTCCATTGTATGGAGGAAGTGGTTCAGGTGCTCTTCATTCATTTTCATTGCTTTGCCTAAGGGTTATGGAATAGAGTATGATTACCAGTCCTTAGTGAAATATGGTAACCACCCAAGGGAGCACAACACAGTAGATGTGGATCTTCCATGTGTAAACTGAGCCCTCCTCACTTAGGGTACCTTCCAACATAGGCAGCCCCAGTTGTGGCTGGGACCCATGTAGCATCCCAGGACCCAAGTACTACACTCATTTTTGACATGGGTCAAAGCTATTATTATCTGTTCATAAATGCATTTTTTTTTCTAGAGATTAGAAGGAAATGTGTATTCCTGATTAAAGATAGAATTACCAAATTTAAAATTATTGTGATGGCAGTAAATAAGTTATATTTCTTGGGAAATCAATACAATGAAATGCATATTCAATAAATTTGCTCAGAATTCAGAAGAAAATAATAGAAACTAAGTATGAGGGAGAAAAAAGAAGAATGTGGAAAATAAAGTCCAATCTACATAAAATTGCAACTTCCTAAAACAATCAGAACTGATAAAATATTGAATGGAAGAAGTACCTTATTAATATGAAAGAATAGCCCACTTGACAAGTTAAAAATATTTTAAAAGTTAAAAAGGTTATAAAACTTCAAAAGCACCACACAATATTAATAAGGCAGCACACTGGTTCCTTTTGCAAATTACAAGGACTTTTCAAAATGTAGAAGTGATTTATCAGCGATTTATATGTTGCTAGGTTTATTCTCCTAACATTTTTGAAGACACAGCTGATAATTACCTAACATTTGATGTGATAAAAACATAATGCCGCAGAAAGGGAGAGAAGTTTTCTCTGCCAAATGATTAGATGGAGGTAGACTGAGGGTGGCGAGGAGAATAAAGCAAGTTTGACCTCATGAAACAATCCATGAGATAATGTTGATAAAAAATTTGATTAACCACGCTCTGAGTTTTAAATAGATTATTTACAATTTTCCAAAGCAACCAAATCAACAGCTCGTCCTCATGGGACCAACTAATGGGTAATAAAATTCTTTCATACAACCCATCCTCTACTGCTATGATAAATGAGTATTAAGTGCTTAGCATTCTTTAGAACTTTGGTTAAAGAGAAAGAGGCTAGGATGTTGGAAATGTGTTTTCTCTTGCTTAGCACTTTGATAGCTTCTGTAAAATTTCTGTTTCCTCTCAGAGGACCTAGTCTTTTCTTGATGGTAGGTAATTTCCTTTAAGAGACACACTTGCCCTCCCTGTAAGAAACATACTACATACCATAGTAGTATGATTTATATTGTGATTTCTGTTGGGCATAAATATAATATGATAATGTAAAATGCATATGTACATTTTAATTAGCAGATGGTTGATCATCTTATATAGATCTTGAAATATAAATCAAAATAAAATTCAAGTAGAATAAGTATTTAAATGTATAGGGCATGAAATTACTGAAACAATATAGGAGAATATCAAAACAGCTACACAATAGGAGCAGACATAATGATAGATTTGATTAAATATCAAAAACTTTAAAAAAGAAAACAAATCTCATAGAGAAATAACTTTTGCAATGCAAAATAGTCAATATAAGTCCAAGAGATTTCATAAAACAAATAGAAGATGAATCATACATTGAACAAATGCCAGAGGAGGCAATTTAGAAATGGAAATATATAAAAGTTGATAAGTATAATGAAATGTTCAAACTGCCTAGCAGTTTGTGCTAAAATTTACAATTTATAAAATAAAACAATTTAAAATAATAATATTAGTGTTTTGGTTTTTTAAATATATTCGTAAAATTTTCTAACTGCAAAGTATTCAAATTGGTAGAAATACAAAAAATAAAATTTTTCTTTTATCTCACTCTTTGGCTCTCCTTAAAGCAACTTCTATTAACATTTTGATATGTGCATTTTAATCTATATCCTTTTAGACAAACATTGGGCTAATATTCTTTTTATTGTTTTTGGATCTTGCTTTTTATTTGATAATGAGATTTAGAGACTTTTTTGTCATGTTTATAGATTTCTACCTTTAAAAAATAACTTTATAGTTTTAACTATTGTGTATTTTTCATGTCTTATTTACCATTACTATGGGGATATTGAGTTGTCCTCATTTGGTTGCTATCCAAACTATTCTATCAGGACAACCTTATCCATAGGGTTTGGTTTGGGTCTGGCACTCATTCCTTCTCTTGGAAAAACCTTGCCCTTTTTCCTAACCTCTAATTAAGGAATCACAAGGTTACTCACTTATTTTTAGAACTTTATTATTGAGTTCTGTATTGTTACTTTTGTGATCTCACAGTTTTCTGCAATTAAGTCATAGTTCTTTATACTAATATAACCTTTTAAGAGGTAAAAAATATTTTCTACTCTTATTAAAGACGCACTTATTACTTTTCATTTCCCTTTACTTTTGTTGTTGGCACTAAATTACTGAGAAGAGAGCAGAAGTAACAACTTTATTCTGCCATATATAATTACAAATCAGTTTATTTTTAGTAACATTGATTATTTTTATACATTATATAACTTAAAATTTAGGATACTTGTAGACTCTCAGAAACAGTAGGAAATTAAAATTACATATTAGCTTTACTCTTGAAATTACAACTTTTTTTGTTTCTTTAGGGAACAATGTGTGTCTAGTACTTTTTGATATAACATTACATTAAAAACATTCCATATTATTGAATATTTTTGAAAGCATGTTAATAGCTAATATAAAAGTACCACATTTATTTATCCTTTTATTACTTGATACTGAATGTTTCTAATTTTTCCTACCTGAAAATATTCTATAATAAACATTCTTGTACATTAATTCTTATCAATTGCTCTATTTCTTTAAAATAAATAATTATAATGCCATATAAATAAAGCATAATGTGAGCACTCAAAACCATAGAGAAAGCAGTCCATCCAAATGTATTAGTATTTAAGAATCACAGTATGTCTAGGGGAATTTTAAGTAAATGAACTCAGTGATCAGTTTAATAACACAAAACTTTAGACAACCCATGGGACAGGATATGGTTTCCACAGACCTGCATCACAGTTTAACTTCTTTCTTTGAGTTTGGTCCTGCTGTAGGAGTTGCTCTCCAAAATCTTGCACACCAAAACCCATATCAGCATGTGTGTTTGAACTTTTTCCCTCAATTGATGACTTTTTCATAGATTAGGGGTAGTTTGTTTATTTTTACCTTTTTAGTCATGCAAAGTTTAATATTTTCATTTTTATGTACTCTAATTTATCAATATTTCTTTTGGATAGTGAATAATTTATCTCTTTTTACTGGCAATTTTAAAAATTAGAACTGTGATTTATTTTCTTGAATGTTTTGAAGTATGGATCTAATTTTGACTTTAATTTTTTCCAAATGGCTATTGAGTTTTTCCATGGTGTCTCTTAATCTGTTTTTTTTTTTTTTCAATCTCATGTACATTTCTGAATGCTTTTCCTGGTTTATTCTTGCAGTTACTCCCCTCCTTTTTCATATCTTACTGCTTATATAGGCATCCCACTTACGAGCTTTCTTATTTTAATATATGTTGTTCTCAAAACATGAATCATTTCCTTAACCTTCTTTTAGCACATTTTGAAATACGTCACAGATTTACTTTTATTTTGTGATGTCATGTTTTACTCTCTATCTCATGGAATGGTGTTGGTTAATTTGATCATATTTTTCTGTCAGTATACTTCTTGTGGGTTTTAAATGTATTCTTGTTTTGCTGCTTATGTTTCAAAGAAATGGGTTTCATAGTAGGTGTGAGGTTAATTTTATGGATCAACTTGACTGTGCTATGAGGTGCCCAGACGTTTGGTCAAATTATTCTGGGTGTGTCTGTGAGAGTGTTTCTGCAGAAGATTAACATTTGAATTTGTGGATTTAGTAAAGCAGATTGTCATTCCTAATGTGAGTGGGTCTCATGCAGTCAACTGAAGACCTGAATAGAACAAAAAAAAAAAAGGCTGAGTTAAAGGAAACTTCTGTCTGGCTTCTAGCTAGGGCAGTTGCCTTTTCCTGCCTTCAGGCTCAAATAAATATCCATAGTTCTTAGGTCTCAAGCCTGCAGGCTTTCTGCTGGAATTTACACCATTGGCTCTTCTGGTCCACAGGCCTTTGGACTCAGGCTGGAACCACACCAGGAGCTCTTCTTGATCTCCAGTTTGCAGACTGCAGATTTTGGAACTTCTCAGCCTTCATAATTGGGTAAGTCAATATTTTACAGTAAATCTCTTTATTTATATGTACACATATACAGATGGTGCTGACTTATGATGTTTAGACTTAACAATTTCTCAAATTTGCTATGATGCGAAAACGTATGCATTCAATAGAAATCTTACTTTGAGTTTTGACCTTTTCCCTGAGCTAATGATGTGTGGTATGGTACTCTTGTGATTCATGCTAGGCAATGGCAGTGAAATGATTTTGCCCAACAGTAGACTAATATAAATGTTCTGAGCATAGCTATGACGTTTGGTAGGTTAGTTGTATTAAACGCATTTTTGACTAATGATATTTTCACCTTATGATGAGTTTATCGCAACAAAGCCCCATTGTGAGTCCATGAGAGTGTATATCTTATTGGTTCTTTTACTCTGGGGAACCTGAAATAATACAGTCGGTTTTTGTAGTAGTAGGAGCTTCTTTTAAAGGGACTTGAGATGACCTTCATGCTTAAGGATCCTCTCTTTTCTTGTTACTGTTTAGTATTAAGAAATATGGCCTCTTTGGCCATGGCTCTACATCTCAGTGCTAGTGTGATTCTGACTCTGCTGTCCTTTGTGCTCTAGGGCTCGCATACTAAAATAATGATTAATTTTAATGTTATACTATTTTGAGATATTGTTTTTTATGAGATCTGTTTACTTTGAATCTTGACCCCTAGCATCTAAACAGTCTGTGGATTCCCCATGTTTTGATCTTCGCAGCATGGGTTATGTTCCCAAGAGTTTTCATTTTGTGTAGGTTTCTGTCTTTCTGAAAAAGTATATTTGTGGTACGTATAGTGATGCTTGGAGATTTAAGCTGTCATAATTCTTCTTCTTGCCCAGTGTGTTTCCCTGGGTCCATTTCATATGTGTCTGAAACCTGGAGCCTGTAAGTCTGCAGGATTTTTCCGGATACTTTCGAAAGCAAGCTTTTGTTTGTTATTTCTGAGTCCCGTGACTTGTATGGTCAGTTCTTCAGTGTTCATCTATCTCTTCTCGTCTACTACGGAGCAGAATCTGACCCAGCATGAATCACACGGTGGAGTGGTTTGGCCATACCTCTGACTCTCAGAGGTACTTGCAGGATTTCCTGCCATGCAGCTTTAGCAAGTGTTTCATCTGTGCATTGTTTTGCTATCTCTTTTGTCTTGTCTGGTTTTTATGAGAAGGTTTGGTGGTATTTAAAGAAATTGCTACAGTTCTGATCCTGTTGTTAGTGGTTCAGAAATAATTATTGATTTTTATTCATAATATTTAAGTTATTCTAGAAAATTAAACTTATGTATTTACATAGATTGTAGATAAACTTTTAGGCATATATCATATTAATTATATCACAGAGTAGCTCTGAATTCTGTATTATGTATTATATGGTATGCATGGTTAATTATACAAATATTTCACACAAAACTTAATTTAAATATGATTAATAATTTCCAATAGCATTTTATACAATTCTATGTTGACTTTATGATAATAGGGTATATTTAATTTATATACTCTCTCCATTAGGACATAAGCCACTCGAAATTGAAATTATATTTTATTAATCTTTATAACACGTGACTAAAACAATACTTGATATGTATTAGCAATTAAAAATGTAATTTAAATAAGTGTTAAAGTCCAAATTTGAAGCATTTTACTACTTAAACATTGGTATTTTAAATTGTCAACTTAAACCCCAAGAATATGTCCACAAAATCAAGCAGTTGTGTTCTGGAGAAATGAGTAGTAAAAATATTATAGTCTAACACCATTGAAATCATATTGCAGAAAAATAAATATTGAGACTTCCTACATAAAGCCCCACAGTTGAATTGATTTTGTATATTTCTACAATATCATAATCATTCCTATATATAAGACTAAAGTTTCCTGAAGAATTTCTAAAATAGTATATAAGGTCAAAATGTCTAACCTTTTATGAGGTAATTTTTTGCACAGACACTTAACTTGCTAAGATACAGTAGTAAAGCAACTTTGACACTCATTGTTCTCTCCAAAATTTTACTTTAAATATATTTGGAGGGTGGAAAATAAATATTTCATTTAAATATTAAAATATTTATTACCAGGATATCATCCTACACCCAATTAAATTATAATGCATTAGCAGTAACTTCTTTAATGGAGTACAGATTTGGCAAGATGATATTTTGGTAGAAAAAATACCCTGTGTCTTATACAAAATTTACCTTCCTTCTTATCTATTGCTAATATTCTTTTTTCTTAATGTAGAGAGAGATGTATATCAAATCAGCTCCTTAATCCTATAATTAATTTTATTTTTTCTGTTAAAAATTATACTGTATATCACTAACGTGTTTCTTCATTTCTTTGAAAGTGTAAATTTTGACTTTCCTGTTCTATAGTTCCCCACCATCCTGTAGCTATTTTTTCCCAGCATCACCACCTCATATTGTTCTAAAACAGAGTGTTTGAAAGAAACATTTATAAATAGAGCTATCTTGAAAGTGTTTGCAATTTTCAGTACTGGTAGTTTTGAAATTTATAGACAAAAAGATCTGTAGACAAGTCTTTCCCATTCTTGGAGGACAAATCCTAGCAACTTTTCAATAATTTATTTGACTTTCACTGCCCATTTCATCCAAACAATTTATCTTTTTCTGTGGAGTTTGTGAACAAAACTGCTTTGCCTATTGACAGGTGTCATGGATTTCCCCAGTTAGCTGCCCCTTTGCTTTTTTTTCCTGGTGCTGTCACTGGAGAGAAATGACTCTAGGCCTTGGTAAAGAAAATAGTGCCTGACAATAGTGCCATCCATGTAGAAAGAGGACAATACACATCCATGAACAAACCTCCGTTTGATTTCCTTCTTCCTAATTGGGCTTGTGCTTTGTTATGACTACACAAACCATTGTAGTACATAAAGAATTTTGAAAAAGAATGAACTTTACAGGGTCAAAATAATAGCTGTTGGCTTCTGTATGTGAAATATGTTAGGTAGAAATTTGTTAGGTAGGTGAAGATCATCTTTGGTACTCTGCTTTTCATTTTTTTCGAATTATATTTGTAGAACTTTCTTTTTCCTTTTCCCTTTGCTCTATTTCATGTCTAAATGTCCACGCAATATCAAAAAGTATCGTAAGAAAAGGAGAGCAATAGTTAATGGTTAGAGAGCCAGGAAGCCATATAGAGACATCAGTTTAAAAGAAAAGGCCTAGGGCCTGTTTTGTTCAAAGCCTGCCTTTACGTGAGTCTGTCTCTCTCTCATTTCTCTCTCTCACAGAGGTTTACCTGTCTGTGAATGAGCACTGTGTATCCTTAGTGTGAATATACGGTGCCATGTAACCTCTCCTGGGAGATTTTTTTTCATATATTATTATAAATTGGCACTAAACTATACTACTACTTAAGACATTAAGAATAGTGAATTTACAAATTGGGCATTTGGAGAAAAATTGGTGTTAATTCTTCAAATAATCCCACCTCGAAGATGTTTGTAAGGGCAGCCTTGGAAACAGCAATAAGTCAGAGTTTCTTTCTACTTTGGATTGTTGTTGAGCTGGGTTTTTTTTGTTTGTTTTTTGTTTTGGTAGAGATCGATGGTTTGTGTTTCACATCAGTGTCTTTCTTTAATCCCTTGATAGTAAGTACATAAGAAAAATATTACATACATGTCTAAGGATAATACTATTACTTCAGATTAATTCTGATATATTTTCCATTGATAGTATTCAAATTTCAGGGCTTTCTCCAATGGTTTAAAGTGGTAACTTCATGTTTTTTAAATGTATGTACTGTATCTGCAATGTGTTCTTTTGATATTGTGGTCCTATTTTTCTGTATGTTTCACTATCGGAACATACATATTATGTTATATAATAACTAACAATTTTTTGTCTTATAATGTTTGTTTTGCTTTGTTGAGTTTTAAGAGATCATAAATGCTTTGAGACAAGGGTAAATTTTCTTGTTTGCCATTAAGGTTTCATACTTATTGACAAAACCAGCTTTATATGATAAATGCTCTTGAAAATGGTAAACAACTTGACAAATTCAGTGTAATCAAATCTTCTGTTAAAGCTATCACTATTGACAAATTAACAAATATGCTAAAACACCCTCAAAATATTCTGTATTCATTATTCCTCCTGTAAGTCACTTGGATGGTATTCATTTGGTAAGTTCAAAAGTTTATTATGTGATTTCTTTTGTAGCCAAATGATTTATTTTATTTAAAAAGTTAAAAACAATAGTAAAAGTCATACAGAAGCTATAATAGTAAATTTAGACTTCAAATAACATTGTTTTACTGGGTAAAAATATGTGTAGAAAACCTGTGGACCTGAGAATCTTATTTGCATGTTTTAAAAGACATCTAGTTCTATGGCCATGGCACCCAGAACAAGCCCAATGTCTGATTTTGGAAGCTAAGTAGGGTCGGTCCTGGTTAGTACTTGGATGGGAGACTTCACCTCGGAAGACCAGGTGCTATAGGCATAAATAATAATAAATAAAAATAAATAAAGTGAGGTCTAACAATCTCAACATTTTAGTACAGGAGGCATGGGAACTTACACACACGTTTACATTAAATGAACCTACTTTGTGGAGAAATTAAAAATAAATCCTTTTATCCAGTTTAAATTCTAACAGTGCCCTTGTTGAACATTTTTATTACAGTAAGCCTGAATCCTCCGGTCACGCTATAAACTTATACATCCTTGATAGATATTTCATATTTGGTCTTCTGTTTGCGTTAAAAATATTAAAAGTGGCTACACATAGACAGGTAAAAGTATCCATTACTACAAGAATATTCTTGGAGCAAAGTGGCACAATGGCTCCCATACTTGAATCAGTCTGCTGGATTTAAATTTTGGTTTCATCTATTATAAGGTATGTGATCTTGGAAAATTTACATGATTTCTTAAAATATCAGCTTCCTCATCTGTAAAGTAGTGCTTGATTTCCAGATTATTGCAAAGGTTAATTATAACAGAGCACATAAATTATTAGAACAAATCTAGGTGCATAGGAAACACATAATCAGGGGTAGTCAATTTATAAGCTAGTCCAGGTATTATACTTTTCCTTCCAAGATCACAGAAATCAACTAAATAGCACTCAAAGCTTAAAAAAAAAATAATAATGAGACTAGCTGATAAGATAGCATCAGAATCTCTCATTTAACCATTTTGGCATTGTTTCTTTGACACAAGGAAAATGGTTCTTTTCTAATATGCACGTAACATACTTTGCCTTTTGAAAATTTATGCTGCTATTAAATATCAAAAATTGTGTCACATGGAAATGCCTTCCTGGGACTGCGTGCTGTGAACTGTTGAATCATCTGTTTGTGCTATCATTGGGCGCAACAGCTTTGAAGTAAGACCTAAAGCCAAAATTCTCACAGATGTTGCATGGAAATAAACTTCAAAAGAATGCACAGTGATCATTCATAGACAGGTAAACATCTGTGTGAGAGAGAAAAGAAAGCATGAGAGACAAAGACTCACTTAAAGGCTTAGCTTTGAACAAAACAGGCCCTAGGCCTTTTCTTTCAAACTGATGTCTCTATTTATATGGCTTCCTGCCTCTCTACCAGGTAACTACTGAAGTGTCTCACTTTTTGAAGTAATTTACATTGACTTCTTTCTTAGCTCCCAATAGTTTCTTTGAAAGAGAGAGTTGTTTTCCCATAATGAAGATGAGCTGTGAACAGGGGGACCAAAGGAAAATAAATTTCCTTCCACAAGTTATGCCTCTGCTTAGGCTGATTTTTGGAGAGGCCAAGAGCACATAGACAACCTGGAGTCTGCAGGTTCAAAACTAGAGGTCCTGTAAACGCAATGTATTCACCGCATCTTTTTAAATTAAGAAATTATTGTATTCCAGACACTAAGGCTACGAAATAAGGCTGCGAAACAGTGCCATACAAAGAATGATCATTTTTGATAACTCTTGGGCCATGAATTAAACTCTTTCTTTATTTTTATAAGTGTACAAAATTTAGGTCAAGTTTTACTTTAATAAAATTTGTTCTTTTCATTTTATCAACCAATGCCTTAGAAGCACTGATGCCATCACAAAATGAAGAACAAGAAAACAAAATTACAAAATAGAAAGGGTCAATCTGTCAGGATTATAGCTTGATCCTTCAAAGCCTAAAGCTTACTCAAAACCCCAAAATAATTTTATCAAACAATGTTATAACTGGAGATAAACAGCCCAGTTCTCTCTGAGTTTTCGTTTCTTGTCTTCTAGTATTAGTTTATCATATGATTTATTTTTCAAAAACAAGGATCTATCAAATTTGTGTCACTAAATCTCTCTACCACTTTAATCTTCATTTATGCTTTAAGGCAAAGCAGCTGGTGTGATGCTCAGCTTTATGAAATGTAAATTCTTTGCCCTTCCTGTACAAGTCAAGCTTCCCTCACCCTCTAAG
This sequence comes from Eidolon dupreanum, assembly GCA_028627145.1. Classification (NCBI taxonomy): domain Eukaryota; kingdom Metazoa; phylum Chordata; class Mammalia; order Chiroptera; family Pteropodidae; genus Eidolon; species Eidolon dupreanum. The sequence goes on from CM053501.1 coordinate 89,507,050, forward strand.
CATTCTGGAACTGATCGATGGTATGCCTGCCTCAAAAAGTCTTTTCTCTTCTTATCCTCAGTGAGAATATATCAATAAATAGGAGGAGATGATGCTGCTGCTGAAGCCTATGAGCACAACTTCTCATTTCATCAGCTCTGCTGATGTTACCTCTGGCTCAGAGGTTCCATTTTCTCTGTCTCTATGGGATGCGTAGGGATTGCTTTGACAGCAAGCCCCAAAGGCAAAAGGCAGAATGTTTCTTGCTTTTTAAACCTGCTTTTATTGGCTCACCAGTTCAGTACAGTAGCAGCTTTAATGATAACTGGGGAGCTGGTAGAATAATCTAAATAGTGCTGTCCTAAAATTCTGAGTTAAGAAAAAAAGAAAACAAACAAGAATAAATCTTACTCTGAAGATGAAAGGAAATATGATATTCTTATGATTAACACTAAGTATCTTTATATTAGTATTATTATTAGTATTCCTTTTTCTTAAAAACTCCTGAGCTTTGGCTCAGAAAAATGTGGGTGGAAAACCTGAGTTTATCACTTATGAGCATTATGACTGAGGAAATTAGAATAACCCTGTTATCTCCTTGAAATTCATCTTTCCTATTTATTAGTTTGAACTAATAAGTCAATTGAGAAAACCATAGGCTGATAAAGGTTTCATGATGTTCAAATAGCATAATACGTGTTTATGCTAAGTATTTCTGTAGACACAGTGATCACTCAGTATGGATTTTTTTTTTTTAAACAAACTTAAAAGTCTTTCTCTCTGCCAGGTTAAATACACCTATCTCAAGAGCAAGAGGGTCCCTGATTTCTTTTTTTATTTCTACAGCTTTTGGTGTTTTATGGGCCATAATTAATTGAACCATGCCCCTCCCTCCAAAGAATTTCTATGTCTTAATATCCAGAACCTTGAAGTATTACCTTATACAGCAAAAGATATGATTAGTTATCAATTGTATGAGGAAGAACTCATCCTGGATTACACAGGTGCGCCCTAAATGCAATCACATTTATCTTTATGAGAGACACAGTTATAGGCAGAAGAGGAAGCTACGTGACCCAGGGAGACTGGAACAGTGTAGCCATGGACCAAGGAACTCTTGGCCACCAGAAGCTGGGAATGACAAAAACAGATGCTCTGCTATAGCTTTAGGAGGGAGTATAGCCCTACCAACAGCTTGATTTAGGATTTTGGCCTATGTAACTGTGAGAGAATTCATTACAATAGGTGTAAGAAGCTTGGTTTGTGAAATAAATAAATAAATAAATAAATAAATAAATAAATAAATAAATAAATAAATTTATTTATTTAACAACCACAGGGAGATAATACATTGCCATTTTATGACTTTGGCCATTCCATATGTATTTCAACAATTTCATCAGTAGACTGTCAGGGCACTGAAAGTGGAAATCGCATCTCTCTGGGTTAGATTTAGTACCTGGTACAAGTCCTTATAAGTAGCAGGGACTAGAAGAAAATTCCCAAGTAGATTAATGAATGCCAAAATCAGTGAGAGAATTTTTCTGGACACAATCTCTAAATTCAGTAATTAAGAATAGATTGGTAAAAAGTCAAAAGGAATGATCACTTAGCTAGAGATATATCTTTTAGGGAAAGGGTTAAATGAAACATGCATTTTCACACTGAGAAAATAAAATTGTAGTAAATAACTAACAAATCTAAGAGATGAATTGACAGTCTTAGAGCAATTACTAACAAGATTTCTGTATATTATATTGCTTATACGTCTGGTTTCCGGTTCAAATTGTTAGGAATTTGGAAGCAGTCATTCTCTTTCTCACAAGAAAAAAAATTGAATAAACTGATAATAACTCTTTTTAGAATCATCATAGAATTGAAATCACAAAGCATACTGCTGTCCCAGAACTGGAGAGATAGGTCAACACAGAGCGTCACAGTTTGTTGGGAGTATAAGCACAGACATGGAGCAGAATCCCACCACTTGTCCCAGTAGGAACACAAACTGTAATTGGCAAATTGCTAGAGGCTCAGTGTGCACTAGCTTGAGAATTAAATCTCCACGTGGCCCAGTCTTTTATGAGTTTTACCTCCAGGAGCCTCATCAGGTTCTAACTGTGAAAACTGGAGAAAAATCCTCTCATACTTCTAGCAGAGGGAGGGGAAAAATCACTATTCTAAAATATGACTATATATCTGTTCTTCTTAACAAGGCCTGTCCTCAGGGAAACCATTTTACCAGAGCCTGTTTAGAATCGATCTAAGCCTATGCTATCTGGCAGAAGGGAAATAGTCAACTCCAGCTGTCCAGCTCTTTGAAAGAGAAGAAAATGGTGGTATATTTAAATACATGTTTAGGAGATGGAAGTGTAATGAAAGAGTCACAATTGTTTTAGGGGCCAGAAAAGCTGCCACCCAGAAAGATTGCCTAGGGCCTTCCTGGTCATTATCTAAGTCAGTGTGGTAAAGAATCCAAGAAAGATACAGCACCAAGACCCAAGATAATTACCGATGGATGGATTCTAGCAAAATTAGTCAAAAACAAGAAATCATGAAGATCAAGAGAAAAGGGATGCGTCATACTGGAGGAAGTGTCCTAAGCTGAAAATTAATGCGAGTCTAAGGAAGATGACTGTGCTGCAAGACTAGAGAGTAGCCAGCCCAAATAGGAACAGAAGAACCATCTGCACGGAAAATTATAGCTAGGAAAAAGTCTAGAGGTAGAATATATGTACTGGATAATTTGGGAAAAACAAAAATAGTTACAGAAAACAAGGCAAAGGAAGAAGTGAATTATCTCCAGTAAAACACAAAGATGTGTAGGCTTGTAATCATGTGTGTGACTGGGTCCTGCAGTGACACAGTTTACCTATTATCATTATTATTCTTTATGTATGTATTTGTCAGTTTTATTAAGTAAAGGGAAGAAAGAAAAAGCTTTTTGTTTCAGCTTAATTGATAGCAATCAGCAGATATATTACTTTCTAATTTACCGAACAATCTCAGAATTTCATAAATGTGTACTGGTCAAAAAGCATTTTATATAAAGTGGTACTTTATGTCAATTTTGGCCTAGTCAGTTTTTTGGGTTTTTTTTTTTTGCAGCAAAATAGTCTCGTTTAATACATAATAGAATTATATGGTTTATTCTTCATTTCTCTTTATCTGATCTTGTTTCGCTTTTTTCCTTTAATCTCTTTCCCATCTCATTATAGTTTTTCTTCATTTTATTTCTATTCTTATCCTTTCTTAAAATATGGAATTGATTCTCTTCTAAAGAATACACAATGAATGTGTGCATGAATGGAAATTTGGATTATCCCCACAAAAGCAGAGAGAGGTATTACTTCCAAAAGAGGAAAAGAAAAAGGGGAAAATAACATAGAAACATGCTTCCTGAACTACCTTTTGGATACTCCCGTCCTCCATTATGGTACATCTAATTTTTCCTTTTCTCCATATACCCCTAGGTTCTGAATTATTTCAAATCCATTTTTCTGGCACATTATCCAACATAATGCAATTTTTTTGTTCTTAAACTGGTTAGTTATTTCTTATATCTCCTTGGCCCTCACTTTGTTTCCTCCTCTGATGGAAAACAAAACACTTCAAGAAAGCCATCGTGATCTTAGAATGGTTTTCCTTAGGTAGTCTGAAGTTCTCAGTTTAACATGGAAAAAAAGAGTCATGTAAGTAATGCATTTTGCATAAAAGATACCAACTACAGTATATAGTATCTTCGACCTTTAGAATTCTCAGCTAGCTCAATCATGTAACATTTATAAAGATGTTGTATATCAATGTTTCTTGTAGAATATATGAATATATGGTCCAAGAAGTTCTATATCAGTAATAATTTATTACTGATAACTGACAAATACAATTATTTTTTGAGGCCCTATATTGTGTGTAATGTATATGTAAGGAAACAGGGACTTACATGAGTAGTTGATCAAGATAACAGTTAATAAGTGAGAGACAGTGCTGAAGCATTCATATGTAAACCCACACATATTTAAATCCAAATTCAGTGCATATATATTAAATATTCATAGATATTATAAATATTAATAGATATTGGTGATATCTCTTACATTTCATAATAATTTACATCATATAATATTTATTTGATTTTGACTTTTTTTAGTCTCATAGTAGGCTGGCCAAAATGAAATAAAGAAGACAACTTTTCTGTTAGAATGAAGTTCTATTTTTTTTTAACTCCGTGATGTGGAATTGAAAACTAAAATTTTAAAAAATCAATAATATAAACATAATAATGGATAGTACTGAATTCTTAAATTGTCAAAAGAAATATGTCAGCATAAGCCTGTAAAAGATTTAATTATAGGCTCAAATAGACAGATCCATCTCTACAAGCAGTGTAAAGCATTTTCACTGACAGGCCATGGTGTCCCTGTTATTGAATTCTGCTCAATAGCTAAAGAAACAGTCATCAATTTGGTGGCTTAAACATTTAATTTTCTAGAGACATCAGAGTGAACACCCAGTGGAATGAGAATCGTGCATGCAACTGCAATTTGTGTTGCAAACAAGAACCAAACACTCCAAAGTGACATAAAATAAGGTTTTCATAAGCCGAGATGTTTAACATGCTCTTGACTGAGACTGTCCAACACTGTTAATATCATTTTTTCCTTGTGGATGTGTATATTTAATAAAATGTAATAAAAATCTTAATGGATATTCTTATACTAACTTAAATAATTTAAAAACTAGTCTGGAAAGGGATTTTAGGATCGTTAACTGTACTTCTTCTACCTTTTGTAGTTCATGGCCCCCATTACACCTGCTCTTTTTTATTGGTGATTTCTAGTCTAATGACATTTCTACTTCCTGCCAACAATAGAGCTTTTCTTCTCATTTCTATTTTCTCTCCTTTAAATTCCTGGTTGTCTGATTCTAACCTCTCTCTTCCTAGTGCTTGAGAAATTGTTTTACTATTTTTCTTGCATTGTCTTGGCCGTATTCTTACTTCTGGCCATATTCTTTAAACTGCCTTCTTCAGGCCTACGCCAGCTGTGGCGTTATGTAGAGGAAAATTTATAGAACCAGGCAGGTGGATATCCTTGTGAATTGACTGCCTCCAATTGTCTGGCAAACCCACTCTCAACATCACTGAGAAAGGACTAGATCTAAATTTTCCACTCCTTTCAGGCCTTTGAGAGCCTCATGTTTCCTTTCATATCAAGGTGACAAGATTTTTCTACCTACATACGGAAAAATGGAACACATTAGGAGATAACCTATTCAAATTCATAGCACCAATCCCCAAATATTCCTACGAGGGAATATATTTTTCTCCTCTCCCATACTTACACATCAAATATCATCCTCTCTGCTACTATTATGAATGTGGTGGTAGTCTCAGCAAGCTCGTAATATCTGTTACTTAGTGTATGAATTGCCTAACTCTCCCTGTTTACTAGATACCTCAAAGCTTTTAATGCTTTTCATGTATCACCCATACAGAACATATTTTTAAAAGTCCCTTCAGAATATGTACAGGGACCCTGTGTACTATCTTTGCAACTCTTCTCTAAGTCTAAAATGATTTCAAAATAAAAAATTGAATATACAGATGTCAAAGGATAAGGTACACCTAAAAATTATATAATTGTATTAACCAATATTACCCTAATAAACTTAATTAAAAAATAAATAAAAATTAAAATAAATAAAAAGTTGAAAAGAACCTAGAATTTTACCTCCTCTATTAATATTAACTTAATTCTCCACTTTTTTTCATAGACAAATATTGTGTAAAAATTTCTTCTTCAATTCCTTTCATTTCCAAACCATTTTGGATTGTGTGGATTATCAATCCCCCCAAAGGATTACACCAGTGATTTCCATCCAATAAATCTGGTCAGTAATTCTAGACTCAACTTTTTGATTTACAGCTTAGCACACTTTTTGAAGTATGTGGTCCCCCCCCCACCTTTTTTTTTGGGGGGGGGGTTACAATATGATCGTGGATTTTAACTCCCTGAATTCCTTTTCTTTGTGGGCTCCATGTAAAGACTCCCACTATCATGTAGAATTCTCAACTAGGGCCTCTTCTCTATCCTGGCTTTATTACTATGTGTATGAAATAACTTTCTAATTGAAATCTCTAGCCTGGACAACTCTTTTGCATTATTTTTATTTATAATGGACTTCATATTTAATAGTTTCCATTAGATGTCTAAAAATGCACCCCAAAGTTAACATCAACTTTTACTTTCCCAACTTTTCCTTTATCCAGATTCTTCAAGTCTCAATGGATGGGTAGCAATTCACCTAAATATTTAAACTATACATTTCAAAATCATTCTTAAATCACTCCTGCACATTCTTTTACCAGTTTAACACAAAGTCTTCTTTCTAAAAATTCCTTAGTATATCCCAGTTTTATTTAATTCTTCTTATCCACGCTTGGACAACTTCATTGTCCTGGTATATACTTTCTTTACATTCATTTTTGCTCCTGAAATTAACTCCACATAGAATAATTACAGTGATCTTTAGAGATGGGAATATGATGATGTGACTCCATGCTTATAATACTCCTTTTTACTACCGATAATGGCATAAAATCCACAACCTATGTCATGAAAAAAATATAACTCCTATTGTGGTTCTCCATCCTTCCTCTATAACCCTAGCTGCTTTTGCTCCAGTATTATCACCCTTCCCTTAATTACTCAGGATGAATGTGTCTCCTCCCCCATATACCTTCACACATGATTTTCACTCTGCATGAGACTCTCCCATCACTTTGTTCACTTGCATAGAAGAATCCTACTTTTTATTTACGTCTCAGTTTAAGCATCCTCTGATAGTCTTTACCTTACCTGCTCTTTGCTTTTATTAATAAATGTTTCCAAAGTACCCAGGAATCTTTCTCAGAGTACTTTGCATAGTGACAGATTTCATAGCAGGACAAGATAGACATGTACATTCCACCTATTGCATTTCCTCACAGTAAAGGTAGGAATTTAACAATTTCTCTACATGTATTTCCTCCCCCCTCCACCTTTCTCTCTCTCTGCATTTTGCAGAGTTGAAGTTTTGTCTTTAACTTACTCTCACTGAAATAACCATGAACCAGTAATTATTCCCAAATGCTTTTCTGGGTACACAAAATGTTTTTCTTGGCTTGGCTGCCATAACAAAATACCATAGAATAGGTGGCTTAAACAACTAATTTATTTTCTCATCATTCTTCAGATTAATGTCTGACAGGGTTCAGTTTCTGGTGAGATCCCTCTTCTTGCTTTGCAGATATTCGTCTTCTTGCTGTGCCCTTACATGGCAGGGAGAAAAAGAAATGGGGGGAGGGGACAGACGGACAAGCTCTCTGGTGTCTTTTCTGCTAAGGATAATAATTCTTATCAAGACCCCAGCCTTAGGACATCTTTTAACCTGAATTAGCTCATTGTAGGCCTTTTACCAAATATAGTCACATTATAGGGGTAGAATTTCAGCATATGAATTTTGTGGGGGACACAATTCACTAAATATTGATGAGGTAGCTAAGTGGCTAAAGTACTGGCTTACTTTTCCATGATGATCTAAGTACATTAACTGTACTTAAATTATTAACTGTGCATTAATCAAACAGATTGATGGATTCCAGCAGACTCACTCAAATTAAGAAGTCAAATTGAGAGTTCCTATCTTTATGGGAATTCTCAAGAAATCCATCTTTATCAACCTAAGAAGCTGGGTGCTATATTTGTGTGTTCAAGGTTCTTAATGATGTGAAAGACAGAAACAATGGGTATATTGGGAAGGCAGCTTAAAGCAATCAGAGAAGCAGCAAGGCATAGTTTGTAGGTTTTGACCTCTTTCCAATTTTTATCATTTTTCTGTATACATTTTTTTTTTACATGCACAATGTATTTTCTTATATAAAAGTGCTTTACTACTGTAATTTCAAGACAAGTCCCAGAGCTCATATGCAAAGTAGGTTTTGGTGCCTAAGTTCTACACGTGTACTTAATTTGGAGCTGCCCATGAGCATGGGGTTCAAAAATTGTCTAAAAGGTCAAATATATTTTACATGTTTTATCTTTTTCAATAGAAGAACTGTCTGTTTTTATCCTTTGCATTTTTTTCCTCCTGTGGCAGATGAAAAGCATATTTTTAAATTTAATTTTAATAATTTCTGTAGGATATTTATATATTTACAAATTGACCTACTTTATTTATAAATGCTATCTTACTGTCTCACTTATATTTAAATATTGTTGATTACGATTTTAGTATTTGGTAACAAACATTATAAAAATCTTAGGTCCATCTTGTTGTACATATTAAATGAAATTATATGCTAAAAGACCTGACACATTCATTGTAATATTATATGAGATGTTATTTCTGATAAGGAACACAATATAACCAGGTTACACTTTAAAGAATATATTCGTGTGTGTGTGTGTGTGTGTGTGTGTGTGTATGTGTGTATTCCCTTTCTGGTCTATTGCTAGTACATTGTCAGTTATTTTTTCTCTTCTCTAAACAACACTCAAAAAAGACACAAAAATTCTATGAAAACTTTGATTTACAGGCAACACAGGTTTTCTTCAAAAGCCGAGTTTCATATTTCCTGCAGACCAGACAAGACTGAGTAAGGCTGGGAGATGGGTGTAAACTGTAGGGACATGGTTCTGGTAGAAGGGTCAGAGCTTATCAGAATAAAATGGATTCAGAAGAGAAATTTTTCTCAAATTCCCCAACAGACTTCCTTTGGATAACTCATGGTTTACCATGCATAACACTTGAAACACCTCCTAAAAAGGAGGCGAGGAATTTGAATTTCTTATATGGAGATGGGGAGGAGGGAAGGCAGGGAATTTTACTCTTCGAACCAGTCAGAGCCACTTGTGAATTTACCTAGGATTAGATCAGCATTGGGCACTTAATTATCTTTTAATTTGTAACTTAAAAAAGATAAAAGTATATCACCTTTTTCCCCTAGAAAACTAAGGAAACTAGCTCTTGACTAAGAAGTTAATTGAGATGTTATTACCATAACAAGTGGAAAGGGTTTTGCCTCATCCTCTTTTTTGAGATAGATCAATAGATATAAATGAGCAATGTATATTTTTCCAGTGTTCATTAGGGAAAATGCAGGGGGTTGTATATTTTCACTAACTCCATACCAACCAATATAAATAATCTTTCTCCTCCAATTTTTCATTTTCTTGCAAACTTGTGTTACTACCCAGGCTCTCTTCCCTTTCTCCCAATACTCTGTAGTGACTTCCCAAGCTCCTATTATTTTACTAAGTTTATCTTTCAGAATTTCACATTTTTTTTTATCTATTCATTGAGAGTATGTTAGAGTTAATCTTTATTACCTGAACATTTCTTGGAGCCTAGGTCTTCTGCTCAAATGGCTAATCCAATAATTCCTCCATACAAATGAAGTTTTCTCTCTCTGAAAAGTGCTGGTGAATAATAAAAGCCACATTAAAGTTTCTCTTTCTGTAAACATGAGTTTTGTAGACAAAGAAAAGGGCCACATACTAAACCTGACAAGCTCAGGGGAGACCTGCATGGTAGGCCTTAGAAACTCAGAGACCAAAAGTAACCGTATAGGATGGTCTAAACATAAAATTCCTAATTAATACAGAGTCCTGGTCCTGCAGCTTCCTTGACAATGGTCAGTCTTTACCTTAAGTAAGCCTATCTATTGTCTTTTTGCATCTCAGATAACACACCCTTGAAATATCAGAGTAATCTCTTTTTCTGGACCCCTCAGGGTACAATCTCCCGCCAGAGCAAGAGACCACGGAACCCCTCATTTTTCTCTTGTTCCCCAGTTACCATCTCTGTGTGCTGTAAATGTTGATTATTATCCTGTACCTATCAATGTAAAAGAAGTATGTCTTTCTGTTTTACTTTTTATCTGATCCCAGAGGTACCCCCACTCTGCTTTCTCCCACCCCCTTAGTCTACCACCAGTGGATTTCATGTAACCCTCTTTACGTCTCCTCCTTCTGTTCTAATATATAACATAAGCTTCAAAACAGCCATTTGTAGAAGCATTTTCTCAGTTCATTGAGATTTTGCATCCCAGCAATTGTCAGTTTGGCTCAAAAAAACTCTCACGTCGACAGTTTTTAATCTTAAAAATAACAATGTTTTATTTCAAACATGGGGACAGAATTGGAAGTTGAGAATAAAGAAAAAGAACTAAATACTACTATAATATCATGACTTGATCTCTGAAAATATAGATGTTATTTGAATTATAAAGAGGTTTGGGAAATACCTTTCTCATTATTAATTATACTCACTATTTTTTAGAGTTAATGTTGGTGTTGGGAGATTGCAGATATGTCCAAGAGTCTGGTGGTAATGCTCATGATTTATGAGAAACTGGGGTGGTTCTTCATCCTACTTGTTCAAAAACTCTGAAGGAAGAGTGAATACATTAAGATTCAGTAAAATAATATTTTTTTCTCAATGATATTTATTTGGGTTAAGAATTTAAATTGGAACAATATTTTTGGATTACACACCCCTTCCCTATTCAATTTTTGGAAATTTGAGTGTATTATCTCACATATGTATTTGTATATTCAACATTAAAGAATGTGTAATAGATATGCAGACAAGGAAGCTCTGTTAAATCTAATAGTGGCAGAATTTCAAATGACTTTTTTTTTGTTTTTCCATATAGTCATGCACAGCCTAAAGATGGGGATTCATTCTGAGAAATGTGTCCTTAGGCCATTTCATCATTGTGCAAACATTTTAGGGTTTACTTACACAACCCTAGATGATATATCCTACTATTGACTGTGCTATACTTTATGTTACTGGCAATGAAGTAGGTTTATTTGCACCATCATCACCACAAACACTTGAGCAATGCAATGCTTTATGTCATTGCAAGGGCTATGACATCACTAGGCAATAGGAAGTTTTTAGCTCAATTTTAATCTTATGGAACCACCATCATATATGAGGTACTTTCTTGACTGAAATGTCATTATATAGCACATGACTATATATATATTTTTCAACATTTTAACTCAAGTTTAATATGCATCATTTACCTATATAATACATTAAATCTTAAAGTTCACAAATTGCATAATTTATATGAAAGAGTGTGAAAAGTTCTGCAGACACTACTCTCACTTTAACTTAGTATTTTGCACATCCTTTCTATGATGGAGTTGTTATTTAATACCTGTTAATATCAGAGATAATTGGTGGTCTGAGGAACACACTTTGTGAACTACTAAGCTATAGCATAAGCCTTATGTAGAAAACATTTTAAATAAAAATTAAAGACTCCAATAAGGAATTCTTTCTTCCAAACACAATAATATAGCATGGTAGAGAAGGAAGAAGTCACTTTTTCTTTACTAAACTACCCTAAACTACTCCAACACATGCACGGGGGTGCTTGAATCTCTAAATGTACAGATGGAGTGTAGGTTGGACAGTCTAGGGCACAATTACTGTGCTCAGTCTATCCTAGATCTCGTAAAGCATAAGAGAAGTAGTTGTACACACATACAGATTTGTCATCTTTACATAGCTGCATTGGAATTTTCTTGTGTGACACTCTCAAGGTTGAAAGTAAAATCATACATATCAAGAACATTAAATATAGGATATGATAAATTGGGGTCAAGGTGTGGTTAAAGGTAGATGGAATTCACATCATAGACCATAAATGCCAGGTTGAGAAGTTTAATGTTATACATTATTTATTGGAGTTTATAAAATTATTTTTATAATACTTTATTAAAACATAATTTCAATAAGATATTTCATATTTTAATAAATTTTATAATATATTTATTGGAAATATAAGGGCAACAATTTCAAAACAACTGAAAAACAGCTGACTGTATCATTAAAGGCACATTTATAAACCTCAACCTGGTCATTCTGATCACCTCTCTGGGGGTAATCAATTTGAAAATTGATTCAAAAACTTTACAGAGAGAGATTTTGTTTAAGAATAAATCCGCATTAAGAATTAGTGCTAAGTCCATAATCATAAGTATTCACAATATGTAGGTACTGGATAATCATTACAGTTTGCTTATGAGGCTAGCAATTTAGCAACAACAAAAGAGTAAGCACCCATAACTGGGGTTTGTTACATAAGTTAGAGTATAGTTATACAGCATAATATAAAATATTCTTTAAAATGATGTAGGCAATATTTAATTGTAAAAATGTTTCATAGTAATATTAGGAAAAACATCAGGTAGAAACCTGTTATATAGTCTAAGGCCATGCCGCCCTGAACAAGCCCAATCTTGTCTGATCTTGGAAGCTAAGCAGGGTCGGGCCTGATTAGTACTTGGATGGGAGACCTCACCTCAGAAGACCAGGTGCTGTTGGCATAAAAAGTAAAAAATTAAAAATAAGGGATTGTAAGCTGACAAGGTCCTTGCAATCTGTGAGGTTGCCTCATCTAAAAAAATTAAAAATAAAAAACTTATACAAAATTAGTATCATTATTACTTAAATTTTTCTTTATATACCTTGAGAAAATAAGATTGGACAAATATAGAGCAAAAATATCAGCAGATATCAAATAATTATGAAATACAAAGCAATTTTAATTATATCTGCCAATTTGTATTTCCTAGATTTTCCATAAGGATGTGTATTAGTTTGACAGTAATGAAAAATTTAAAATGTATCGTTCATTTTAGAAATATTTTATCAAAAATAATTTTAAAATATTTTAGAACATAGAATCCACATGCTACACTGATGCCATGTGCGTAAGAATGATTTTAATTTTAACAAACCTGTCAAATGTCTACTTTACATTCTTTGCCAAGATCTTTACTTTGGAGGCCCTTTGTTTTATGGAGCCAGGTCTTTCAAAATATCAGTATTTGTGTCTCTTAACATTTTAATGCTTATATGTAAATATTATCAGTTTAAAATCAATAAATGTAAGAAGCAAAATATCCATTTTATGATTGTCAGTCACACCAATTCTGTGTAGTATACTGGGGTAAACGTGTTATTTGGTGTTGTGATGGTTAATTTGAGTCGGTTTGACTGGGCTAAGGGATGCTCAGATAGCTGGCAAAACATTATTTCTGGATGTTTTCTATGAGGATGTTTCTGAAAGAGATTATCGTTTGAATCAGTAGACTGAATAAAGAAAAATTGCCCTCACCAATGCAATGGGGAGACATTGTCCAATATGTTGAGAACCTCAATAGAACAGAAAAACAGAGCAAGGGCATTTCTCACTCTTAAACTGGGGCATCCATTCTCCTGCCCTTGGATGTTAGAGCTCCTGATTCTCTGTCCTTCAGACTCTGACTGGATTATACCACTCGTTTTCCTGCATATCAGGGTTTGCAGATCATATATTGTGGCATAACCAAATCGCATGAGCCAATTCCCATAATAAATTTCCTTTTATATCTCTGTATATCTGATTGGTTCTGTTTTCCTAGAGAACTCTAATACAAATACCATTCAGAAACACCATCCTCTCTCAACAACTTAAACTCTTAATACACTAATATATTTTGTCTATTTTCTGAAAACAGTGTAAGCATCATCTAATGAATTCCATTTATTAGTATTTAGTACAAAATCAAACACATACAATCATATTTTAGGAAACTTTTAACTTGGAACCACTCCTTTGGAAGACAAAATACATTAAACGAAAATGCTAAAATATTTTGAATGAGTAAACAGAATGCAGTCCTAGATTTCTCATTAAATCCTTGTTGGGAAATTATGAAGAACTTTTAAGCAAATATCACAAATTGAAATGTTTAATTTCACAGTCTATAATAACTACTGGTTATATTTTCTAAAACTACTGTTTATAAATTCTTTATAAATTCAATGCTCTGTAACATACTGAGGAAAGGAGAGGTATTGCATCAAAATGCTTTAAGAACCCTAGAACTAAGTATATTTTCAAGTGTTTATGTGAAGAAAGTAAATTCCTAAAACATTCCATAAAACGTTTTAAATGCTTTGCTCAAGGGACTTTTACTGAACTGAAGAGAATAATTGAATTATAATTGCGTGCCTTTACAAGCCAAAATACATTTTCTCTCTCTTTGTAAATATTAGAATGAAACATTCAGTTGAGTTTTTTCCTGTAACTTTACAGAGTATTTTAGTCCTATAAATAGAAAACTAGCTACCAGATTTATCTTATAAAACATGTGGAAACATATTTGCGATTATGAAGTATAAATGAGTATTTTACATATATTAGATAAGAAAAATTAAAGCTGAAAAGAAAGGCCAAGTTGTAAAGGTACAGATTCATTTCTACCAGATTTTATCTTGACTTTGTTATTCTCTCATTCATTAGTGTTACTGAACTTTTTCCAAATTTTAAGACATTTCATATTTACTAATCTCTTTAGGAATTTTTTAATTTTGTTTTTACTACTGATTTCTTAGTTCCTTGACTGATGATAGAATTATTTATTAATGCTATTGTTATTAAAATTTTAAACATATGTTGGTTATTCAAAATTAATTATTTAAAATTTATATTTTTCTCATATATATTTCAATTGTTTTCTTGAAGTATATAATACATTGCTGATATGTGAAGGATTTATTTTCTTTCTCCCTTATCCCTTCATTTTCTTAACTTCCATAGGCAACCATTTATTTACATGTCTTGGGCTTGAGTCCTTTTTATTCCCCGCTTGTGTACTTGTAATAGTGTTTTAATATTATGATAAAATATAATAAAATTTGTACATTTAAGTTGTATAAATAAAGGTATGTCATTATACTCCAATGGAATACTAAATTTCCCAAATAAAATTGTAAAGAGTTTCCAAGAAGATACACTAAAAATATTTTCCTCAGCCACTGATTTACTTCTAATCTTGGTAAAGAAATAATGAATACATTCTGTGATAAATTTTTTTTTTGGTCAAAACCAAAGGGTCACTATTCAATTTATCTTATCTTGCTCCCCTCCCAAGTATATTGTGATTAAGGTAAATATTACAAACATATTTAAATATAATGACAAGATGGCAAAAATTTGAAAATTAAAGAAATATTTCTAAAATAAAGTGAAATACAAGTATTTATCAAAATATTAATATGTAGACATTTTAAAATATAAATACTTCATGGATTTGAAAGTAAAACTTACATTAAGTATTATATCCAAGAGTAGCAGTTTTGAAAATATCACTTTTAATAAAAGAATTATAAAAGGTAATAAAAATGAATTAAAATTATATGTATTTAAAATAATAAAGGTGAAATACATGTAGATATGTAAATCATCAAATAGTATATTTAATTTGAAACAACTACATTCTAAAGTCTCAAGTTGATGATTTGACAGGAAAATATAAATTTTAAGAAATTGAAGAAGAAGAAAACTTGTATGGAAACTATAGTGGATAATGATCATAAAAACGAAACCAAACTAAACCAAAAGTATAAAATCAAACTAAAGCATAGTCAGTTTTAAGGACAGAAAGCTTTAGTTTGGCCCCAAGACATTGAAATTTAACTGACCTCAACAAATTCCTAAATTTCACAATTTAAAAATGTATTTTATGTACTTGACAGCAAATGTACTCCAGCTGCATTGATATTAAAAAGGGCTTAGAATTAGTTAAATAGGAAACTATCAGATGTTTTTCATTGTTACCATCTATCTGTGAGCCACATTAAAAACTACATTTAATTTAAGGCCACATTTTCCACCTGATTTCCCTAATGGAGCAAATTTTATATTTGACCGTGCAAGTGTTTCATCTATGACATGGAAATTTGTATGTTCCAGTGGTTAAGGATATAAGTTTCCAAACCAAAATGGTTAAGTTTCTGATTTGCTACTTATTCTCCATGTGAACTGAAGCAGATTTCTTAAATTCAAATATAATTATACAGACCTCTAAATCTGTATAAGTTTTTTTCAATTTATGATATAGGGGCCATGACGATAATAAATGGCCATCCTTCATAGAGTTACTGTCAAGTTTAAAGGTTGGCATACATGAAGTCATACATACTCTAAAAAGTGTGTGGTGAGGAAACATAAGGAAGAAAGGAGTGGCTAACACATCAAGGTTTGGGGAGAGAGTGAGCCTAAAGCCAAGATCTATGCTTACTGATGCTCATGGACTAATTGAACTAAATTTGTATATTTATTTAAAATGGGAATATTATTTATTTAATTTCCCAAGGACTATTATAAGGTTTTGATGATTTAATTCACTTAAAGGACTTAATACAGTGACTAGTAAACAAAGTCAATGTCAACTACTGTTTTAATAAATGATAACTGTCAAAGTATACAGCAACATGTATACATTATTGCTTCACTTTATTTCTTTTTAATTCCCTTTTATTTTTTTACTTCTGAATTTGTTGTTATTGCAGTATCTTCCTTCCATACACCTGCACCTTGCCCTTGCTGCACACCCACTCCTGTGTTCCTGTGTCTGTTGCTCCAAGCCGTGCTTATGTACATGGTAGTTGAAGGGTGATTGTGAAGAAACATACACACATTTAAATATAAGACAGAATACGTGTGTGTGTGTGTGTGTGTTTGTGTACACATCTTTACTGTATACAGATTATAAACATAGTCATCTATTTGTATTTTATTTCTTCCTGAGCTTTTTCATAGTTAATATGACATAATACTCTGCTCAGGCTGTTACTTGGAATTATTATTATTCATCCACTCAAACACCAGTATGATTAAGCAGCCTTATGGTATGTCAGCTTGATAGATTTTGTATATTAGTAAAATTGTTACTTATATTACATTCTCTAGTTTTATTCAAATTCTTTTGTTTTAAAACACTCAAATATTTAGAAGAGATTTATAGGCAAAGCAGCATCTTTGTAAACATTCAAGCCTTCTAATATAATTTGCTTCCAGTTCTAAAAACATCTGTCACTTGATACAATGTTGTGTTATGTTAATTCATGGAGAAAAAAATCACATAAAATGAGATATGTTTTTATTATAAATCATGAAAACTTTGTTTCATTTAACCAACTTAACATTTATTGGTGTTATAAACAAGTTTAGGAAGATAAATGCCATTTTTAATGAAGCATTTTCTCTCAATTGTATCATGAAACTAAATACTACATGAAAATGTCAGAACCTATCAAAATGTGATACAAAGTTTTCTGTTGGGTAAATCCTAGAAGTTCTTCATGGAATCACTATCTCCTCTTTAGGGTTTTAAAAATACAAATTCATCTAGTTTACCTATGTCATGTTTCAAAGACATAACAATGATGTTAAGAAATATGGAATTGTTAAGAAATATGGAATTGTTTCAAAAGTAGAACAGAAACTTCTCCTTTTTAATTTTTAATTAAATTGCAATAAACTGTAATGTCTGTCTTTAAATCTAAGAATACTTATGTCTGTGCATACATCTTTAGTGTATACAGATTAATGGACATAATCATGTAATTGTAGTTGATTTCTTGATCTAAATTTTGCTGAACTAAATATTGTCAAATTATCAAGCCCGCAGTTTATTTTTAAATGAATCAGATTTCATGTTATTTATCATGGACATCACATAACACCTTATTTTAATATTGTTTTAGAATTATGAGCCACTTCAAATAATTTCCTTAATATTCTTTCTAGAATATGTAGCATATGTTTTAAAGTATATGCCAGTCAGTTTTGAATTTCTTCTAAAGAAAGCATATGCTTATGTTCATATATCTATTTTAAAATGTGATTGATGCTATAGAACAGTGGCCTCCAACCTTTCTGGCACCAGGGACTGGTGCTCTTGTGAGAATCTAATGCATGATGATCTGAGGTGGAGCTGAGGTGGTGATGCTAGCGCTGGGGAGAGGCTGCAAATACAGATGAAACTTTGCTGGCTTGTCCACCACTCACCTCCTACTGTGCAGCCCGATTCCTAACAGGCCTCACAGATGGTGCCAGTCTGCAGCCCGAGGGGTGGAGACCCCTGCTAGAAGATTAAAATAAGATAATCAAATCAACAGTTTAAATGCAGTGACCTATTAAACATGAATATAAAATATAATTATGTATTGTTTGTTATAATGTCTATTTCAATGAGTGCATTAATGTAAAAATGTTTTCAAAATATGTATTAGTGTAAATTATACCTAACATTTAAGTTTAATGCTAGGCCAACTCTATTTTCTTCTTGGATGCTCTATTCAACAGGAAAGTATGAAACAAAAGGCAACAAAAAGGCAGAACATACCTGAATGCAGAGATCACAGCAATTTACTCACCAGGTAAAGATGCCTGAGACAGCAGCCTAGTTATTGATTATTGCAGGGGAGAGCATCGCAGCCAGGAACCGATTCTACCCTCTACCATAGTTTACATACTTTGAATTTTTAAAAAATATTTGGATCTATATTCAAATTCCAAATTTGAGCAAATTATTCTTATTAATGCTTAAAAATCCACACCATAATACCAATTTATATTTGGTAAAATTTGGCATTGGGTTTCAGATTAAGTTTTTCTACTTTGTTATTCAACAATTATGTTGATTGTTTATAATATTCCGGAAGTGATTTTCTTTAGGCTGTAAAAGTGTCAGCCATGGGTCATTATTCAAGGAACTGATAGCATTTTTAATTAAATAACTAAAGGGTTCTGAGAAAAGCAAAATTACTTTATTCAATGGGGTCAAAAAAGTCTCCAGTGAAATGTAGTTGCATCAGGCTGACTCTTGGAAGAAAGGGTAGGACATGTAGGTACACACTTGGGGGTAATTCAGAGAGAAGGAGCAGCATGTGCAGAGGGAAACTTGAAGTGTGTGAGGAAAACAAGTTGTTATCAGCGGGACCACGGGAAGCAGTGAGAATTGATGGTAGGAAAGATTTTGTAGGAGTTTCGGTAATAGGCTAAAGTATTTGCTTTATTAACCATCAGCTGGAAGACCTTAAAATGTTTCCACAGTGAGCAACATGATTACCATTACCATGCAGTAAAATGAATGAGGCAGCAACATTCCAAATACATAGAGCAAGAAAACAGGGACTACGATAAAGCATATGCTGTTTCCCAACTTTCTGCTTCCTAAATATTCATTCTTTAATCGATTAGATGACAAGAACAGACCTGTAAATATGATTATAAATTCCATTGTTAAAATGGAAATAAAAGGAAAAACATAAATTTCAATAAATGTTGCAAATACTCCATATTTGTTCATTTGAAAATAAATGTAATTTATACTTATTTAAAATGTACATTTTTACTGGCTATACACTTCTAAGCCAAAAGTTCTTTTCTCTCAGGACACAGAATTTGTGATTCCATTGTCCTTCCTCTGTTTCCATTGTTTCCATCGACATGACATTTTTGTTTTTTAAAGGTGATATAAATTGTTATATAAATTTTCTTTAAATTTACTTTCTTTACTGTGATATTAAAGTCTTGTGTGTATATTCTAATGCACTTTAAAAAACAGATTGGATCATTTGGACTTTTGATTCTCTTTCAAGTCATAATTTTGCTGTGATAAATTCTTACCTATTAAGAGATCAAATATTTGACCCTGCCCCAATATTTCTCTCCACTCTTTCTGGATATATGGAGAATAGATGGTTTACTCCCAGTTGTGGAAAAATTTTGAGCAGTAAAACCACTAATTAACCCTACTGAAAGATTGGCATGGGTAGACACATTGGAGCAGGTAAGAAAATCTGGGGAGCCAGGTACATCCACCTACCAAAGTGTCACTCCAATAGAGAGCTGGTGGAGAAAACTATGGAAGTCTGGTGTCTGCATTTGTTTATGGCCATGGGACTCTGATGGTGAGCAGGGCTGGCAGTTGAGAATGGTTTGGCAGAGAAGTGGCAGAATTAGGGCAAGTTGGAAGTTGCTGTGCATTAATAATACTTAAACTTCTTATTTAATCTTCAGCATTTTACATAAGGTACTATTACTTTATATGTTTATGTGTAATTCAATATATATATGTAATATATATTCTTCCTGTATTTTTAATTGAATACACACACACACACACACACACACACACACAC
>CM053501.1:89527568-89578184 GCA_028627145.1 Eidolon dupreanum
ATGCAAATAAAATAGTAAATTTCAAAACACAGTTTCTTATAACACCCCTAAAAAGAAGTTAATGGCAACATCTTTGCTGTTTTCTGATGGTTATTTTTACAGCAGTACATTGTAAATTAGTGGGTGGGCCTCATAATTGTTAGAATAGCTTTTGTTTCACACCTAAGATTTTTGAAGGTATTATATAATTGATTGCAAAACTGTGATGTGTTGAGAATTTATCAGCTATCATGCATTGTGCTAGGGATTAGTGTACAATTGGACTATTGATGCTTCTTAGGAGACTTGCAAGTTTTATAGTTTACTTTAAATCATACAAATAAGGATTAGTGCACAGATTCAAACTCATACTCAAGCTATGTTACTATAACTCCTGGTAATATAACTTAGTTCTCTACAATAAACGTTACTAAATGAAATCATGATGGTATATATAAAATGATTCAAACATGCATCTGTCAATGAAGGTCATTTTCATCAGCATAAATTCATTGAGCATCTGTAACGATGATGGTTTTTACTAGCATTAGATGTACAAAGAACTATGCCCATAGCAGCTGTGGTAAGAAATGAAGGTACCAGGCACTCCGCATAAAACTAAAATTAAAAATAAAAGTTATGTTTTTACTAAAAACACCCAATTACGTAGAAAGGATTTTCACATTGAATCAAGGTAGTACTTATTAAGAGTATCAACATATATCACTTAAGGAGGCATTCTACATTTAAATAAATTTGGGAAAAAAACTCCTGCAGGAATTATCACATCACTTAATATGCAAACTCATGCTTGTATATCAGTTAGAAGTTAATATAATACTAAGTGTACCTCCAATTCAAATTGGTATAGAACCAGTTTTCTTTCTGATATTTAAAAAAAAATTTCTAACAGAATATCTCAAAAAATTAGAGTTTCACAGAGTACAGGCATTGCAGTTAGAGTAAGAACTGGGATGATATGAGAAGGCTTCAAGGTACTGGTTGAAGTTTGAAAACATGGTGAAATTCAGCTCTTTGGAAGGAACTGCGAAGACATTTCAGGTATTTGGAAAAGAAAAATCACAGATGGAGTAAAAATGTTACTTTATGATGAGAAGGCTTCCATGCAAGGATATATTACCTCTATTGTCATCAAAATAAATGTCAGTGGAGAGTGGGTAAAAAATGGTGAATATAGATCCATTATAAATATAAGTGAATATAGCATCTCAAAAAGGGTATTAGTATAGATTAAACATTATAATGAAAATTGTATTGTATTTGGTAATAAATACCAAGGAGTTGAAGAAAAAGACAAGCTTGAAGAGAGAAAATTTATTGATCAAGAACTCTGATTACACAAAGTGCTTATTCTTGCAAAAGGTGTGGAATGCTACTTTCTCTGAGACAGGATAAGCACTGGACCAGAGTTTCACACATGTGACCTGGAGACAGGTTTGAAATGCAAACTCTTGGACTTTGTCTTAACTTGGACTGCTATAACTAATTTCAAAATATGGATGGCTTAGACAACAGATATTTATTTCTCACAGTTCTGGAGGCTAGAAGTTCAAGATCAAGGTACCAGCATGATCAAGTTTTTGGTAAGGGTCCTTTACCTGGTTTCTAAAGGGCTACTTTTCTAACTAACTCTGAAGGTGGTAGAGGAGGATACCTGGCAATCTGTGTTTTTACAAGCCTTCTCAGTTTTTCTGTTTCATCCTTAATTTTGAGAACCAATGCATTTGATGTTAATTCTAAGGGTGTATTGATTTTTCTTTCAAAAAGATAGTGTGTTTTCAAAGCATTCAACATGAAAAGCTCAGAAAATGATCAAAGTTTCAGTCTTTTTAAAAAAGGTTTGATTAGACCACTGATAATGAAGGAGAAGAGTGAGGATTGAGAACTCCTGTGAAATGTAATGCAATTTTTATAAGATATAAATTAAAAGAAAGATGAGGGTACAGATGAAACAAGAAAAGATGAAGTATTTTATTTACTTATTCCATTTTCTCCAAGGATGTTCTACAGCTTAAGAGCAAGAATGGTGAAAGCAGACAAAATAGATGACAGAGTCTGGTTTATTTTTTATTGGCTGTGGTGGATTCTCAATGAGGCTTGTGATTCTGTTATGCTAGTCACCAGTGAAAGGAACACTCAGTTTTAAATTAAATTATTTGTGGTTGGTTGGTTTGTTTGCTATTAAGTTGTATCAGTTCTTTATATATTTTGGATATTAACCCCTTATAAGATAGATGATTTGCAGATATTTTCTCCCATTCCATAGGTTGTCTTTTCATTTTGTTGATCATTTCTTTTGATGTACAGAAGCTTTTTAGTTTGATGTAGTCACACTTGTTTATTTTTTTTATTGTTTGTGCTTTAGTGTCAGACCAAAAAAATAAAATCACTCTCAAGACCCATGTTAGGCAGCTTTTTTCATTATATTCTTCTAGGAGTTTAATGATTTAGGTCTTACATTTAGGTCTTTAATCCATTTCAAGTTAAATTTTGTGAGTGGTATAAGATAGGGGTCTAGTTTCATTCTTTTACATATGAATATGCAATTTTCCAATCACCATTTGTTGAAGAAGCTATCTTTTCTCCATTGAGTATACTTGGCTCTGTTGTCAAATATTATGGGCAAAAGACCTGAATCATTTTTCTAAAGAAGATATTCAATGGCCAACAGGTATGAAAAAGTGCTCGATATAATTAATCATTAGGGAAAGGCAAATAAAAACAAAAATGAGATCTCACCTCATGCCTGTTAGAATGGCTCTCATCAGAAAGACAAGCAATAACAAATGCTGGGGGCGAGGGGCAGGGGGATGTGGAAAAGACAGAAGTCTTGTTCACTGTTGGTGGAAATGTATATTGATATAGCCACTTTGGAAAACTAGCAGAGTAGAGATGTGAGGTCCTCAGAATATGGTAGAATAGAACTACCATGTGATCTAACAATCTCACTTCTGGGTATAAATCTGAAAGAAACAAAATCACTATGTCAAAGAGGTATTTGTACTCCCACGTTTATTGCAGCATTATTTATAATAGTCAAGACATGGAAAACAACCTAAGTGTCCATTGACAGGTAAACATAAAAACAGATTGTGGGAGATGTATATATTTCAGTCATAAAAAGGAAGAGAATCCTGCCATTTGTGACAACATGGATGGGCCTTGAGGGCATTATGCTAAGTGAAAGAAATCCCACAGAGACAGACAAATGTCATATTATCTCACTTATATGTGCAGCTTAAAACAACTAAACCCATAGAAAAAAAAGACCAGATTTGTGGTTGCTTGGGGTGGGTAGTAGAGGAATTGGGTGAAGGTCAAAGGGTACAAAAATCTAATAATAAAATAAGTACTTGATGTATATAATGTATAACATGATGGCTGTAGTAACCCTGCTATATGGTATTTTTGAAAGTTGTTAAGAGGGTGGATCATAAAAGGTCTGATCACATGGAAAAAAATTTTTTGGTAAGTATATGAGGTGATGGATATTACCTAAACTTATCGTGGTAATCATTTCACAAGATATGTATGTCAAATCATTATGCTGTACATCTTAAACATATGTAGTGTTATATTTCAATTATATCTCAAAAAAAAAAAAAAAAAAAAAACGAACACTCATGCCATCCAGACTCCTTAGAAGGAGGAGTGAAGTTAGAATCTGGATAATGTCTGGGAGCATGGGAAGGGAATAAGGTTCAGATGTCCCAATAATGCAAAAACTGTATTCATTATTTGAGCCTCTGTTTTCAGAAATAATAATAGGCTATCATTTATTGTACACTTTCAGGAGATGAAGACCTGTATGTGGCCACAGTATTAATGAACAATTATGCTAGGCTTTGGCTTACCATCAAGGAGTTTGAATCCTTGTTTTCTTCTATGTATTTTATGGTTTCAGGCCTTACATTCAAGTCTTTAACACCATTTATTGAAGAGATACCATACTTTTTTGATTAGTATAGCTTCGTAGCATAGTTTAAAATCAGAGATAGTGATATCTCTGCCTTTGTTCTTTTTTTCCCTTCAAGATCGCTTTGGCTATTCAAGGTCTTTTATGGTTCTATATAAATTTGGGGACTTTTAAGAATATTTTTGTGAAAAATACCATTGAGATTTTGATAGGGATAGAATTGAATCTGCAGATTGCTTTAGGTAATGTGGACATTTTAGCAATGTTAATTTCTCCAAATAATGAGCATGGGATTTCTTTATATTTCTTTGTGTCTTCCCACAATGTCTTATAATTTAAATGTGAATGTTTTTTACCTCCTTGATTAAATTTATTTCTAGACTTTTTTAAAATTACAATTGTAAATGGGATTGTTTTCTTAATTTATCCTTGTGATAGTTTTAGTGTATAGAAACACAGCAGATTTTTATATATTGATTTTATATCCTGCAACTTTACTGTATTCATTTATTACTTCTAATAGTTGTGTGTGTGTGTGTGTGTGTGTGTTTGTGTGGAGTTTTAAGTGTTTTCTATATATAAAATTATGGTATCCACAAATAGTATCAGCTTTACTTCTTTGAAATTTGAATGATTTTATTGTTTTTTTTTTCTGTTGCTCTAGCTAGAAATTCCAATATTATGTTGACTAAAAGTGGAAAGAGTGGGCATCTTTATCTTGTTCTTGATCCTAGAGGAAAAGCTTTCAGTTTTTCAATATTAAGTAGGTGTTAGATGTGGGTTTGTCATGTATGGCCTTTACCATGTTCATATTCCTCTACCCACTTCCTTGAGAGTTTTTATCAAAAATGGATGTTGTATTTTGTCAAATGCTTTCTTTGGCATCTTTTGAGATGATCAAATGATTTTTGTTCTTCATTTCATTAATGTGGCATATCACCTTTATTGTTTTACAAATGTTGAACCATCATTGAGCCTACCATATAATGTGATTCTTTTAATGTACTGTTAAACTTGGCTTGCTAATATTTTGAGAATTTTTATATCTATGTTCATCAAAGGTATTGGACTAAGAATTTTCTTTCTTTTTGATTTCCTTGCTGGTTTTGGTATTATGATACTGTCGACCTCATAAAATAAATTTAAGTATTTTCTTTTCAATTTTTTTTAGAGTTTGAAGAGATAGGTAAAAGATCTTTGAATGCCTGATTGAATTCAGTAGTGAAGCTATCTGGTCCTGGACTTTTGCTTTTTGGGTGGCTTTTGATTACTGTTTCAATCCTTACTACTGATCAGTCTATTCAGATTTTTTATTTCCTTATGATTTAGTTTTATAAGGTTGTATGATTCTAATAATTTATTTCTTCTAGATTTTCTAATTTGTTGGCATATACCTATTTATAGTAGTCTCTCATGATCCTTTGTAACTTCCCTTTCATTTCTTATTAATTTGAATCTTTTTTTCTTAGTCTAGTCTGAGGTTTGTCAATTTTGTTTTTCCTTTTAAACAACCAGCTCTTAGTTTCATTTATCTTTTCTATTGTCTTTTTGGTATCTATTTCATTTATTTCCACTCTTATTTTTATGATTTCCTTTCCTCTATATTTAGGTTTTGTTCGTTCTTTTTTTAGTTCCTTTAGGTATAAATTAGATTGTTTTTTGAGATTTTTCTGTTTTTTATTTTGAAGTAAGTCTGCATTGCTACAAACTTTCTTCATAGTACTAATTTTGCTGTATCCCAAATATTTTAGTATGTTGTATTTTCATTTTAATTTCTCTGTATTTTGTGTGTGTGTGTGTGTGTGAGTGCATGTGAGTGTTCTCTTAGATTTCATTGTCAACTCAATAGTTGTTTAGTAGCATGTAATGTAATCTCGCTATAATTGTGATTTTTCCAATTTTCTCTTTGTGGTTTATTTCTAGTTTCATACTTTTGTGGTTGAAAAAAGATGCTTGATATAATTTTAATCTTCTTAAACTTATTGAGGTTTGTTTTGTGGCCTAATATATGGTCTATATTTGAGGGTGCTCCATGTGCACTTGAAAATAATATTTATTTTGCTTTTTTAAAAATAATTTTTCAATTCAGTTGCAGTACACTCTTACCATAGTTTCAGGTGTACAACACAGCGATTAGATAATTATATAATTTACAAAGTGATCACTCTAATAAATCTAGTACCCACCTGACACCATACACATTTATTACAATATTATTGACTGTATTTCTTATGCTATACTTGACATCCCCATGACTGCTTTGTAACTAACCAACTTATACTTTTTAATCCCTTCCCTTTTTTTACCCATCCACACAAACCCCCTCCCATCTGGCAACCATCCAGATATTCTCTGTGTCTGTCTTGTTTTATGTATGTCCCTATTTTTCCTTTCCTTTTGGGTTTCTATCTGCCATTTTACTTTGCTAGTTTCCTATATTTTTCTCACTTTCCTCTTTTTTATGTTTTGTATCTCTCCTCGAGATTTTTGTTTTGTGGTTATCATGAGGTTTGTATAACGCATCTTACAGATAAAATAGTCCTTTTACTGCTGGTAGTGTCTTATCTTTATTTGCCTATACAGGTCCCATTCTTTTCCTCTTTTCCTTTTATATTTTTGTTGTCACAAATTATCCCTTTTTAATTTGGGAGATTTTTGAAAGCCAATTTGAAGTAACTATAATTATTTTTAATGGTTTTTTCTTTAACCATTATGCTACAATTTAGTGTTTAACACTCCATTTTGAAATAGCTTTCCTATTTTCTGATTTTACTCCTCACTGTATTCAAAGTTGTGTACTTTTGCCCTTTTGTTTCAGGTAGAAGTACTTATGTGCAACACTTTTTTTCTCTAACTCAGTTTCTGGTGTCCTCACTTGTCTGAACTATATATGTTTCCTTAACTCATTGAGAATGTTAGGTTCTGTTTTGGTCTCTTCACTATTGCCTGGAAACTGCCTTCAGGTTGTATATTGGGGACAATTACTGGGTTCATTCTATTTGTTTTCATTCTCTCAGTAATCACAATCATCTGTTGTCCTAAGTATGTCCTAAGTATTAATCAATATACTTAGTCCTTGAAGTTGTTAACCATAGGAGGAAAATTCCAATAAAGTTCACCTTCTCCTTTTTGAAATATTGTTTTCTCCTCTTAGATTTTCAAGTAATATTACCACCATCCTCCCAGTTGCTAAAACCTTGATAGTTTTGAATTCCCTTTTTTAACATACCTCCAACCCTACCTTTTGCCTTATCTCTCAACAGCTTCCCAAATTGCCTTTTCTTCTACTTTTGTTTTCCTAAAGTCCATTTTCCACAATTCTCAAAACTTCCCACTAGATCTAGAATGCAACTAAACTTATCTCTATAAAATATATATGATTTATGTCAAATCTAGCTTTTGTAATCACATTTGCCAGTCAGTGTCTATATTCCATAATCCCCATCTCACCTTGATGTTTTCTGCCTTGGAATTTTCTCTGAGATAACCCAATATTCTTTGTAACCATTTAGTATTAAATTCAGTTATCAGCTCCTCAGATAGAACTTCCCTAATGACCTTATCAAAGTTCTTCCCCATTTCAGCCATCCTTTTCTAGTGTCTAATTTGTCTTACTATAAATTATTGTTGTTGTTGTTGTTGTTGTTATTATTATTATTATTATTGCCTGCATTTTCTAGTACAAAGTAATCTCTATGAGGAAAGCAGCATATCTATTCATTGTTGTATCCCCAGTATGTAAAATGACCCTGGCTCATACACATTTATCTTAAAACTTCAGACAATAAATTGACCTAGACAAATCAGAAAGAGCTTTACTGTCTCAGCGCATTGAGGGAGAACTGCCTGCTAAAACAACCATGAGACAAATCACCAAACAAATAAAAATGGATTCTAGTATTTTAGGAAACAGTGGATTTTAAGTATTATTTAATAGAGTGGTACTTTTATATGGTTCGAATAAAATCAGGATAAGTGCATAAAGGAGGGAACAACATCAGGTTGTTCTGGAAAGTCAACTCAAAATCCCACTTTCTTGGACACTGTAATGTGAAGATTGATGGGGGCTCTGAGCCCAGAAACCACATCTGAAGCTCTGAACCTGGTTTTCTAATCAAGGCAACTTTTCCTTTTCAAAGTGACTTTGGTCTTCTAGTCAAGGGTGAGATGTTTCATTCTTACAGATATGATTTAAAAAATAGAATGTTTTCTATTCTATGATTTTAGAGAACAAAATTTTTCAATGAGTTAGAAAGTAATTTAAAAACAGTGTGGTGGGGATGCTACAAATATTTGGAGCTGCCGTGTCTTTGGGCAAATAGTTCCCATTAAGATTGCAGCTGGCTTTACGTGTCATAATAGCCTGATGAATGCCTGAGGAGATTTTACTTTCTTTGTCTGAATTTACTACTGTTTTCTCAGTATGGATGAATAACAGAATGAATATGAAATTCATAAAATTTAGAAATTTCTGGAATTTCTGGACTGGTACTATACGAGCACTATATAGACCTTAAAACTAAATTTCAACTACATAATAATAATTAATATACATCAAAATATTGAAGGATGCAATGTGAATGAAAATATGAATAAACTAAATTTTAAAAATTGATTCTGATCCACAAAATATTGCATAAATTGTATGAGTAGTAGTATGTATAATACACAAGAATAGATCATATTATTACATAATATGAGTATATTATATAATATACAATAATGTAATTATACAACGTATAAGAATATATTTTATATTATTATATGAGTACTAGTCATATAGCTCTAGAAAAACAAGACCTTAACAAATTTCAACTTATAATAATATAAACAGAGTATTGGGGAGTGTAATACCTGAAAATATAAACAAACTAAAAATTTAAAAATGGATTTTGACCAATAAAATATTATGTAAATTATATCAGTAGTTGAATATATAATGATTATATGAAAAATCATATAGCTCTATAAGAATTAACATGAAAATTAAAACATATTTAAGTATATATTATATATGATATTTGATATGGCTTGCTATGTCATATGAGCAGTAAATGAGCCAGGATGTACAATTAGATATACAGAATTAACTTTCTTTTACACCACTTTTTTTCATTCACTTTGTTATGCTTATGATACATTTTAATAGAAAAAAGAAATTATATATTTAAATAAGTTAAAAATAAATTGACCAAAATTAACAGACTAAATCTCTAAGAATATGTGAGAAATTTTTATTTCTTATATTTGCTTTCATGTGTACACAGAATTACGTTAGGTAATAGTCATATGTCTATGTTGTTGCTATTTTCTCTCCAGCGAATATCTTTTGTGCTTTTTTCCTAAAGATTTTGTAGACTGACAGGGGAGTTCAGTGTCAAAGAGCCCATAAATTTATCCGTTTATGCATATTTTATTATTTATTTACTTTCTTCAAAAACAATGAGAAAATAATGATAAGAATAAAACACAAAAAGTAACTGTTTATTGGGCCTGAAAACATGTGTAATACTTTATATATGTTATCTAAAACTCTACAAAATAGTGCTATTTGGCATATAGTAATACGTGATGTAGATATAAAGTGTCTGTGGCAGCATATAGCCATAAAAGAGAGAGAAAAGAAAGTTTTTCATTAAATCACTCACATGCATTAAAGAGCACAGGAAACCTGAGTCCAATCTAATAATTCCAACCAAAGTTTTAAAGGTTACCATTAAATACAAGCTGTCAGTTCCAAACACATTTCTCTTTTTAAATCAGCATTTTGTTTTCGAAAGTTGCAAATAATTTAGAAAGGAAACCTCAAACAATGGAAAGCTAATAAAGGAAAAATAAATACCAAATATTTTTATTTCATGTGTTTATTTCACAAAATCAATCTTTTTCTTCCAATCTTAAATTATTTAAAAAAAAGAGAAGAGTCAGACATATAAATATAAACATAGCAGCTTTATCACTGGTGGACAGATTCTAGGGAGACTCAGATTCGAAGAAAAAATGCTGTTACCTAATAGAGAAACTTATATTGGATTCGATCAGCCACAGGCAGCACTGAACAGACAGCTCTCTCCCATTGGGTAGAGTGCTGGACTGTTCGCATCTGGAGAACAATCAGAGGGAAGAGAAGTCTGGGTTAAGAATATACAGTTTCTAGTTTTGTTTTCATTTTTTTTTTAAATTTTTATTGTGACATTGGTTAACAAAATCCACTAAGTTTCAGGCATACAATTAAACAGTAAGGCATATCTGCATTGTATTGTGTGTTTACTGGCCATAGATTACTTCATGTCACCACACATTTGACCTCTTTTATCCCATCTCCCTCTCCCCTTCCCCCTACCTCTGGTAATCACTGGTCTATTGTCCATGTCCATGAGTCTCTGTTTGTTTGTCCTGTTTGTTTGTTGCCTTTAAGTTAATATCCCACATATAAGTGGTATCATGTGGTTTTCAACTTTTTCTGTCTGGATTATTTCACTTAGCATGATTATCTTGAGGTCCATCCATGTTGTTGCAAATGGCTGTATTTCATCTCTTCTTAAGGTTGAGTAATATTCCACTGTATGTATGTACCACAGCTTCTTTAGCCAATCATCTGTTGTAGGACACTTTGATTACTTCCACGTCCTGGCCACTGTGAATAATGCTGCTGTGAACACAGGACTGCATATATTTTTTGGATATGGGTTTTCAAGTTTTTGGGGTAAATACCCAGTAAAGGGATTGATGGATCCTATAGTAGATCAATTCTTAGTTTTTTGAGGAACCTCCGTACTGTTTTCCATAGTGGCTGTACCAATTTGCAGTCCCACCAGCAGTATATTTTCTCATTTTACGAAAATTATGTATCAGATTAATCATTCCTTCTAAGAAGGGAAAATAATTAAACAGTGAGATATTTTTTCTGCCTACCATTGCCAAACATGGTCCAATCAAATCTCAAGCCTAATCTGTAATACTAAACTAAGCTGAACCTGTGCTGTTCAACATCAAACTGTAACAGCCAAGAAACACTGTCTGGAACTTTATTGAGGACATTGCAGACCAGCCAAAGCTGGCACATGCTGCTCTGCCTAAGTGAAGAAAAAATAAGCCAGTCATGGATAGAGGATACATTATATTTATTGCCATAATTAAAATCCCACAGGGTCAAAGACTAATTTTATACACTCAAACTAACTGCAGCCAGACAAGGTAGGACAGCAGTCATTTTAAACTGTGGAGATAAGCAAATAACCAAAACCAATAAAACAAAACAAAACATGGTTTTATTACTATAGCACCAAAGTTTAAAGTCACTTACCTTAGCTGTGCCAGAGACTAGTTCTGTTAATTGTATTTGTATCTTTAACTTACTATTTAAGATTCCCAGTAGTATTAGCAGGTGGTGGTGTGAAAGTATTGTCAAACTATTGCTCTCTTCTCCAACCCAGTTCTTAATGAATTGAAGGACAGCCAAAAGAGTCCGTCAATAGCAGCCAAAATACCAGTTTTATTCAAAAAAGGCTTGTGGGAGAATATGGCTTAGGGGCATGACAAGAATGAGGTCTCTACTGTGGAACCCCACATTAGACACACACACCTAGTGGCAGATCCCACAGGGACACCTCACACTTCATTCACTAGGTGAAGGAATCGCCTTGACCATCAAACTCAGGACAGACATTCCATCTCCTCTAGTGTCCCAGTGCATTTATTCTCTGCACCTGGATTTACTCAAAAGTAAGGGAGGGAGGGAGAAGTTCTAAGTTTCTAACCCCAAGTTTACTAAAGACAAAAATCACTGTTCTTGAATTAAGGTAGATTGTATAGAGTATTGAAAAACCAAAAAATAAAAAATAAAAAAATAAAGGCAGAGGAAAGAGTCTTTTTCTCTTTGGCATGTAATGTGCTTAATTTGCTTTATTAAATAAATGGTAATCTTGTTTTTGACCTGTTACTTGAAATATCACACCCTAAAGTATAATTATTCATTATTGATAAAAAAAAACTATAGAAGTAAATATTCATTAGCAGTTTTTAAAATAGCTTGTAAAGCTATCTAGACACTTTTATTATATTGAAAAGACAAAGCAGTACTGTATTTTGAGGTGGAAAAAGCAAAAGAAATAATATGCTTCTTTCAGGGAAAATGAAAAACTATTAGAGGAAGCATGGGTCAAAAACACAAAGCCACCAGTTATTAAAAATTATTTATCACTTGAACTTTTAGTAGGAAAATTCCATTTCTTGTAGAGATAAAAGAATTTCAATCAAAGAACTAATGTCGAGAATTAGATTTACTTTGAAATCTCAGACGATTGAGCACATTTTTATAGTATTTGAATCAGGATAAACTATATTGGATTTTTTAGATAAAATATACAGAAATAAGTATTTTTTTCAGCCACACATCAGGACTTACCTAATAAGTTACTGGCTTATATTTTCGCCAAACTACTTGCACTCTTTAAAAATGTTGTAATTTGTTATTGATGTTGATTGTGTGTGTATGTGTATTTATATGTGTAAATTCATATTTTTAAAATACATCCAATAGCTTCCATTGAATGTCTTACTGGTTACTATTTTTTTTTTGTCAACTTCTTTATCTTCATTGTAGTTTGTAATTAATTTTTTTAATATTTCTCTTGATTAAAAACTCCCTTTAAATATGATTAATAAGTTTTATTTAATGTGTATTTTTGCATTAGCTTTCTATTAATAACATAGTCATAAACATTGCCACTATATGCCAAAATTGCAGTGCCTGCTGATAAATCATTGTTTAAACTTTATAGCCATAAATGTCTATGTTAAGAATAAAAGATCTTATATCAATAATCTAATATGCCAACTGAAGAAAGAATAAGTAAAATAAGAGCTGATTAAACCCAAAGAAAACAAGAGGAAGAAAATAAGAAGATTAAAGAGAAATAGAGAATATATAGATTTTTTTTTAATTTAAAACCCATGTACTCACAGTAAGAAGTACATCTTAATTCAAGACCAAGTGTATGTGTGTCTTTCCATTTTTATTGAAATACACATTGCAAACATATCAGAATTATACAGATTGACATATATTCACTTAATATGTACACATATACAGCTCCTAATTCAAGAAGCTGAAATTTCAGCATCCCGGAAGTCTCCTATCTCACCAAAGATTAAAAACTGCCCTGACTTTAATGACATAGGTTAGTTTCCCTGCTTTCATTGTAAAAATGTCAGGAACATAAGATATATATTCATTTTTTTTTCTTTCAACCCCATTTACCCATTTCTTTACCCTTTACCAGCTGCATCTGGCAAACACCAATCTGTTCTGTATTCTCTGTATTTATGAGCTTGGTTTGTTTATATGATTCCACATATAAAATAGATCATATTTGTCTTTCTCTGATTTATATCACTTAGCATAATGCCCTTGAGGTCCATCCATGTTGTCATAAACAGCAAATTCTTAATCCTTTTTATGGCTGAATTATACACACACACATACTTGCATGTGTATATGTATATGTATACATATCTCGCAATTTCTTTATCCATTTATCCATCCATGGACTAAAGAGCCATTCTAACAGGAATGAGTTGTTATCTCCTTGTTGTTTTGTTTTGAATTTCCTTGATTATTAATGATGTTGAGCAGCAATTTTTATGTACCTATGGCAATCAGTATGTCTTCTTCGGAAAAATATCTATTTAGATCTGCCTATTTTTTAATCAGATTTTTTTGATGCTGAGTTTTATTAGTTCTTGATAAATTTTGAATATTTGTCACTTATCAGATATATGATTTGTAAATATTATCTTCCATTCACTTAGGTTGCCTTTTCATTTTGTTGATGGTTTTAATTTCTGGGCAGAAACATTTTAGTTTGATGAAGTCCTACTTGTTTATTTTTGTTTTTGTTGCTTTTACACTTGATGTTAGATTCAAAATATCATGGCCAAGACCTAGGTCAAGGAGCTTACTGCCTGTGTTTTCTTGTAGGAAGTTTATGGTTTCAGTTTTTATGTTCTTATCTTTAATACATTTTGAGTTAATTTTGTGTATGGTGTAAGATAATATCAAGTTTTACTCTTTTGCATGTTGTTGTTCAGTTTTCCGAACACTATTTATTAAAGAGACTATCCTTTCCTCATTTTATATTCTTGGCTTCCTTATAATAAATTGGCTGACCATATAAAAGTGGTTTGATTTCTTGGCTCTCTATTCTGTTCCATTGATCTCTGTCTATTTTTATGCCAATACCATGTTGTTTTAATTACTATAGCTTTGTAATATAGTTCAAGTCAGGTAGCATAATGCCTCCAGCTTTGTTCTTCTTTCCCAAAATTGCTTTGACTTTTTTTGTTGTTGCTGTTGTTGTTCCAGACATATTTTAGGATTCTTTGTTCTATGTTTGTGAAAAATGCCATTGAAATTTTGGTAGGGTTTGCATTGAGTCTGTAGATTGCTTTGAGTAGCATGGACATTTTAACAGTGTTGATTATTTCAACCATGAGCATGGATCTTTCCTTTTTTTTGTATCTTCTTTAGTTTCTTTCACTAATGTCTTATAGTTTTCAATGGTCAGGTCTTTCACTTCCTTGGCTGAATTTATTTCTAGCTATTTTATTCTCTTGATATAGTTGTAAATGGGATTGTTGTCTTAATTTCTCTGATAGTTTGTTATTAGTGTATGGAAACAATAGGTTTTGTGTATTGATTTTGTATTATGCAACTTTATCATGTTTGTTAGTTCTCACAGTTTTTTAATAGAGTCTTTTGGGTTTTCTATATATAATATCATGTCATTTGCAGACAGGGACAATTTTACTTCTTTTTCAATCTGGATGCCTTTTTTCCTTAACTAATTGCTCTGGCTAGAACTTCCAATATTATGTTGAATTAAAGTGGCAATAGTGGGCATCCTTGTCTTGTTCTGATCTTAGAAGAAAAGCTTTCAGCTTTTCACCATTAAGTATGATGTTAGCTCTGGGCTTGTCATTTATAGCCTTTATTATATTGAGGCATGTTCCCTTTGCGCCCACTTTGTTGAGTTTTTATCATAAAGGAATGTTGAATTTTATGAAATGCTTTTTCTGCATTTATTGAGATGATCATATGATTTTTACTCTTCATTTTGTTAAAGTGGTGTTTCACCTTGACTGACTCAGATATTAGACTGAGTCATTCTTGCATCTCTGGATTAAATCCCATGATATCATGGTGTATGATTTTTTAATGTATTGTTTTGGTTTGCTAATATTTTGTTGAGGATTTTTACATCTTTAATTTTCCTTTTTTGTGGCATCCTTGTCAATTTTTGGTATCAGGGTATTGCTGGTGTCATAAAATAAATTCAGATGAGTTCCCTCCTCTTCTATTTTATAGAAGATTTATTTATTTTTATTTTTCAGTTATAGTTGGCTTTCAATATTATATTAGTTTCAGGTGTACAGCATAGTGGTTAGATTATATTCTCTATGTTGTACTTTACATCCTCACAACTGTTTTGTAACTGCCAATTTGTACTTCTTGATCCCTTCACCTCTTTTACCCACCCCCCACCTTCTCTCACCTGGCAACCTTCAATTTGTTCTTAGTATCTATGTGTTTGTTTGTTTGTTTAGATTTCACATATATGTGAAATCATGTGGCATTTTTCTTTTTGACTTATCTTACTTTGCATAATACCCTCTAGGTCCTTCCACATTGTTGCAAATGACAGATTTCATTTTTTAATGGCCAAGTGATGTTCAATTGTATATATGTACCACATCTTCTTTATTCAATTGTCTGTTGTTGGGCACTGGAGTTTTATTTTTTTAATCCATTCAGTCACCCTATGGCTTTTGATTGGAGCATTTAATATGTTTACTTTCAAAGTAATTATTGATAGGTATATAGTTATTGCCATTTTATTCATAGTTTCTCCTCCTCCTCCTCCTCCTCCTCCTTTTCCTTCTTTTAATCCTTTTTTTCCTCCCTCCTTTCCCTCTTCTCTAACATTTCCTGTAAAACTGATTTGGTGAGGATAAGCTCCTTTAGTTTTTCCTTATCTGATAAGAAACTGTTTATCTGTCCTTCAACTCTAAATGATAGCTTTGCTGGATAGAGTAACCTTGGCTGTAGGTTCTTGCTTATCACTTTGAATATTTCATGCCAATCCTTTCTGGCCTGCAAAGTTTGTTAGGAAATCAGCTGACAGTCTTATAGGCACTCCTTTGTAGATATCTAACTGCTTTTCTCTTGCTGCTTTTAAGATTCTCTGTCTTTAACCTTTGGCATTTTAATAACTTTACTGCCAAATGTGTCTTGGTGTGGGCCTCTGGGTTCATCTTGTTTGGGATTCCCTGTACTTCCTGGGCTTATATGTCTATTTCCTTCACCAGGTTAGGGAAGTTGTCAGTCATTATTTCTTCAAATAGATTTTCAATTCCTTCTTCTCTTTTTCTTCTGATACTCATATGATATGAATGTTGGTATGCTTGATGTTGTCTCAGAGGCTCCTTAAAGTATCATTTTTTGGATTCTTTTTTCTTGTTGCCATTCTCATTGGGTGTTCTCTGCTACCTTTTCTGCCAAATTACTGATTTGATCCTCTGCTTCATTTAATTTATTGTTGATTCCCTCTAATGTAGTCTTCATTTCAATTATTCTAGTCTTCATTTCTGACTGGTTCTTTGTTTTTGTTTTTGTTTATGTTTTTTATTTCCATTTTTATGTTTCATATCATTTTGTTTAAGATCTGAGTTCATCTATTTTTTTTTTTTTTTATAAATTCATGAGCATCCTTATAACCAGTGTTTTGAACTCTGTATTTGATAGATTGTCTCTATTTTGTTTAGTTATTTTTCTGTAGTTTTGTCCTGTTTTTGTATTTGGGACATGTTTGTCTCCTCATTTTGGCTGCCTCCCTACATTTGTTTCTATGTATTAGGTAGATTTGCTATGTCTCCCAGTCTTATCAGGGAGCCTTATATGGTAGGCTGAAACCCCTTTCTCCTCAGTGGGGACCTCCGCAGCAGAGATATTCCTCCCAATTCTTAACCTCCACATGTGGGTGTGGAACCAGCTCATTTTGTGTCTCCACCTTTCCTACAAGTGTTGACATGGTTTCTTCTTTCTATCCTTAGTTATAAGAGTTCTGTTCAGCTAGTCTTCAGGTGATTCTCAAGGATAGTCATTCTAGAATTTAGCTGTAATTTTGATTTGGCTGTGGGAGGAAACAAGCAGAGCATTTACATACTCCACCATCTTTACTGGAAGTAAGAAGATTTTGAGAAGGATTGGCAGTAATTCTTAAAGTCTGGTCCTGGACTTTTATTTCTTGGCAGGTTTCTGATTACTGATTCAATCTTCATACTAGTATAGTCTGTTTCATCATGATTCAGTCTTGATAACTTGTTTCTAGGAATTTCACCATTTCTTCTAGGTTGTCCAATATTTGTCAAATAATTGTTCATAACAATCTTTTATAATCCTTAGTATTTCTATAGGATCAGTTGTAACATCTTTTCATTTAGAATTTTATTTACTTGAATGCTCGCATTTTTTGGTTTGGTGAGTCTAGATAAAGGCTTGTAAATTTTGTCTGTTCAAAGCTCCAGCTCTTAGTTTCATTGATCTTCTCAATTGTATTTTTAGTTTCTATTTTATTTCTGACCTAATCTTCATTTTCATTTTCTACTAACTTTGAGCTTTGTGTTTCTTTTTCTAGTTCTTTAAGGTGTGAAATTAGGCTGTTTTTTTGTGACTTATTTTTCAGGTAAACATATACTGCTATGATCTTATGTCTTAAAATTGCTTTTCTGCATTCCACGATTTTGGTATATTTCTATTTTTGTTTGTTTCAATATACTTTTTAAGTTCTAATTTCTTTGTACAGTACCATGTTGTTTACACATATTTGTGAATTTTCCAGTTTTATTCTTGTAATTAATTTCTGACTTTATGCTATTTTTGGAAAAAATGCTTGATATGATTTCAGTCTTCTCAAATTTATTAAGACTTAACATATGATGGCCTAACATATGATGTATTCTGAAAAATGTTCTGTGTGCACTTCAGAATAACATGTATCCTGTTGCTTTTTGGATGGAATGTTCTCTCTGGATGATCTGTCCATTGATGTAAGTGGGATATTAATTCCCCTACTTTTAGTGTATTGTTTCTATTTTCCTCTTTAGGTATGCTAATATTTGCTTTTTTAAATTTAGGTTCATATATATTGGATACATACATTTTTACAAATAGTATATCTTCTTGTTGGATTGATCACTTTATCATTATATAATGCCCATCTTTGTCTATTTTGTCTGCTATAAGTAGTTACTTCAGCCATCCTTTTATTTTCATTTACATGGAATATCTTTTTCTATCCCATCACTTTCAGCCTGTGTGTGTCCTTACATCTAGATTAAGACTTACAGGTAGTATATAGATGTGTCTTTCTTTTTCTGTTTACATATTCAGCCACTCTGTTTTTTGATTGGATAATTTAGTCCATTTACATTTAAAGTAATTATAGGTATGTATTTATTGGCATTTTGTTAATTTTTTTTTCTAGCTGTTTTTATAGCTCTTTGTGTCTCCTCTCGTTCACTTCATTTGTGGATTGATGACTTTATTTAGTTGTATACTTATGGTCCTTACTGTTTTTTCTGTGTGTTTTTACTATAGATTTCATTGTTGTTACCATGAGACATATCTAACAACTTACATTTTTAACAGTCTATCTTAGGTTGACAGTAACTTAAGTTCAGTTTCATTCTTCACTCTTTTTCATATTTTACATTTGATGTCACTTTTTATTTTTATTTTGTATAACCTGTAACTAATTTTATCATAATTATTTTTACTTTTGTCTTTTAACCTTTATACTAGCTTTATAAGTGATTATTCTACTCCCATTACTATATAGTTCCCTTTTCAGTGAGATTTATTCTTTCATGTTCTCGTTACTAACTAGTGCCCCTTCATCAGCTTCAAGAAGTTCCTTTAACATTCCTTGGAATGTAAACATTTCAGTTTAGTGGTGATGAACTTCTTTAGCTTTTGCTGTCTTCAAAATATTTCTCTTTCAATTTGAAATGATAATCTTGCCTGGTGTAGAGTATTATAGGTTGAAAGTTTTCTTTTAGCACTTGGAATATATGATGCCAGTCATATCTTGTGGTATAATTATTGTTCCCTTTCTATATAACAAGTTATTTTTCTCTTGTTGCTTTTAATATTCTCTTCTAGTCTTTAACTTTTGAATTTTTAATTATAATATGTCTTTATGTGGGTATATTGATTTTTTATTTGAAACTCTCTGGGCTTTCTGGATCTGAATGTGTTAACTTCCCTAAGTTAGGGAATTTTCCAGCCATTATTTCTTCAAATGAGATTTTTGCTCTTTTCACTTTTCTCTTCAGGGACCCCTTTAATGCAAATGTTAGTTCATTTGATGTTCCTTAAGCTGTCTTCACTTTTTGGACCCCACCCCCTATTTTTTGTTTCCCTGATTGGTGAGTTCCACTGCCTTGTCTTTGAGTTGACTAGTCTCATCTACTGCTTTATCTAGTCTTCTGTTGAATCCCTCAAGTATTTTTTTTTAGTTCAGTTATTACATTCATCATCTCTGTGACTTTTACTTAGTACTTATATTTTCCACCTCTTTGTTGAAGTTCTGTATTCATTCTTTTCTCCACTTCAGTGAGCGATTTATTACTTTGAATTCTTTATCAGGTAAATTACTTATCTCCCTTCCACTAATATTTTTTCTGAGGTTTTATTTTATTCTTTTATTTTAAACATATTCCTTTGTTTGTTCATTTTGCTGGACTCATCTTGGATTCTGTAAGTAGATGAAATAACCACCTCTCCCCGTCTTGAAGGAGTGGCCTCATGTAGGAGATGAACCTTGTCCTGTTATATAGCTCCCAGTAGTTGAGGATGTGCCAAGACCTGGCAGTGTCCATAAGGGATGGATCTCAGCAACTAGATTCGGTCTGAGTGGAAGTCAGACCCTCGGGCTGCAGCTTTTTAAAGTATGCAAATATATACAGTCCTGTGGGAACACAAGCATAAGCCCTGCTGGCCACTAATGCTATGTGAACTGGCATTGTCTCCTGGAAGGCAGCCACAAAAATAACAGCGCATCAAACATAAAAACAAGGGCACCAGGTTTGTGTAAAACTCCCCTCCAGGAGACCTGTGGAGTGCAACAGAGGGAGAAGGAGAAGCTAGAACCTGCCCTTTGACGTTTCTGGACAGGATCACAATCAGCTCCTGGATACATGCTTAATTAGGAGCCTGCCCCTCAGGCCTTAGCCATGATGATATGATAATAGGCCTCCTTCATAAAGACAGAGTTCCTGGTCTGCTATTTCTTGCTGTGTCCTGAAAGTAGTATCTGTTTTAAGAACTCTTTCTGCATTGGTTATAATCCTCTAGGACCCATTTATAATCCCACTGCTGCCAGACCCAGGCAATGTAGGGGTGTTCCCTGGCAGAAGCCACGAAAATGGGAGTGCCAGATAAGGGTATGATCTCCTTTCTGGGCAACACTGATTACTACACAGGACTAGGAATGCAAATTCTTCTTGCTTCCAGAGCCAAGTTATCAAGAGGCATCTGACCTGTGTGGCAGACACTAAAATCATGGCACCAGATGCATGTGAATGCTTCCCTCTAGAGCATGGCAAAGGAGACCATGAAGATGGCAGCTGCCACTTTCTGTCTCCAGAGAGTGTCCTAGCAGGCCCCTAGATGTATTAAATTTGATGCTTTCCCCTCAGGCTGAGCTTTAATATAAGTAGATGAAATCTGAGCACAATCTGCTGCCTCTGAACTGGGTCCTGGGTGGAATAAGTGAAAGTGAGAGCCATTCCTCAGATTGCTACAGTTTTAGCAGTCTCAGGATGAGGGCCCTGTTGGTTTCAAAGTTACATGTTTTAGGGGCTCATTTAAGGTGCAGGTCTTAAAAGCTTAGTTGCCTGATGTGAGGTTTGAATCCTTCACTGGGTACGAAGCTCCAGGTTTTGAGCTATCTCCTGGTTGTGGGTTACAGTGCTAAGGATGGAGTTTATGAGATTGTGTCTCAGTCTCTCCTACACACTTTGATACTGTTTTTGTATTTGGCCAATATGTAGTCATCACTCAGCTAACCTTTAGTGTTTTTAAAGAGGAATTTGTTTTATATGTAGCTGTAGACTCAGTGTGTCTGTGAGGGGAGATGAGTTCAGGATCTTCCTACATTATTTTCGGTATATATACTTTTGCATCTAGCTTCTTTTACTCAATATACTGTTTGTGAGATTTATCCACATTGTTTTGTATGGTTATAAGTTTTTCAATTCATTGCTGTATGATATTTCTTTGTGTGCATATGACGTATATTCATTTTATTGTTAGTGGACATTTGGATGTATTGGCTTTCACAAATAAGGGTACTCTGAACATTTTAGAGCATTTTCTTTAGTGTGCATGTATGGAGTTTTTTCACATATTTGTATAAAATGGGAGTGCCGGGTCATAGGGTATGCATATATTTAATTTGAATAGAATATTTTAATGTGTATCAGACCATGAGACTCCTCTGCATAAAACCTTTGAATGTTTTCCAATCTATTTACATATATCATACTATAAACTCTTTGCCATAATCTGCAGCTCTATAAGACTGTTTCTGCCTATTTCTTCAGCCTCCTCTTGTACTATACTTTCTCTTGACCTAGTCTTGTTAACACCCCTCAAATTCGGGGCTTTTGCACATGCGCTTCTTTCTGATTAACTGGGAGATTCACTGCTCCTCCCTATAAGCCTCAATCTTCATAGGCTAAGCTCCTTATCATTCAGATGTTGGCTAAAATGCCACCTTTCTAGAGAGGTCATAGCCATCTGAGTAATCTTTATTTTATTGCACATAATTCTAAATAATATCTTCATAGCGCTTGAGAGAATTGTTTATTTCTGTCTCTTACTGGAATGCTTGCCCACATAGGTGCCAGAGCCATAGTAGATGTTCCCACGATCTCTTTCCCACGTCAACCACGCAGAGCTCAAAACTGAACTTTTAAAACTAGCATAATGAGTCCTGGGATTTGGGGTTAGAATAATATGGGTTCAGGTTCTGTCACTTAATAGGTATATGGCCTTGAGTGCACTAAATATCTTTTACTCAAGTTCCTCACCTATAAAATGTTAACATGTAACCTGGTTTTACCCAGGATCTGTTAGTCATTAAAAATAAAATTATAAAAAATCCAATTTCTTCTCTTTCCCACCCCCATAGTTAATGGCTCAACATAGCACAGCATTTTAGAGTTTCAGCAGTACTTTGTGCACTGCTCCCACTACAGAGCCATTATGCTCAAGGTTTGTGACAATCTGTTGTTAAATGCACTAGAACCTCTATTTTTTTCTTTTGCATTCACCATATGTAGATAGATAGTTTATCAGCCATGCTAATTATGCCCTAATGTCCTAAAGAGATTGTTTGTTAGGCTTGGTTTGATTTGTCCTCTGGATATTACATTAGATATGTATTTTTTAACAATTCATTGATTTTCACTAAATGTATAATTTAGTTTTAAAACTTTCTCATCATCCATGGAGACTATTTCCTCATTCCTACCACCCAGCCCCAGACAAACCACTAGTTTCCCTTTCAATTTGTCTTTTCTGAATAGTGAAAAGGTCATGTAAATGGAATAAGAGTATATAGTCTTTTGCAACTTGGCGTAGCCTATTCTGAGATATATTCATATCATAGCATGCACCAGTATTTTTATTACAGCGTAGTATTCCATTATATGTATATATCATGTTATATTTATGCATTCATTAGTTGAGCATTTGAATTGTTTTCAATTTGGGTTATTATGAATAATGCTGCTATGAAATCTGAGTGTTTGGACATATGTTTTTATTTCTCATGAGATTACTAAGTTTAACTTTTCAAGAAATTATCAGACTGCTTACCAAACTGTCTGTAGCATTTTACCCAGCAATGTCTAAGAAATCCAATTTCTCCACATACTCACCAACACTTGGTATTGTCTTTTTCAAAATGGTGACAATAGTTACTAGAGATATTGTTGAATTAATTTCCCTAATAACTAAGGCTGTTCACCTTCTTCTGTACTTATTAGGTATTCACATGTCTGTCTTCCTTGGTGAAATGTACATTTAAAGTCATTTTGTCCATTTTAATGGAATTTCTTGTCATTATTGAGTTGTAAGTAATACATTCTGATGACAAATTTGCAAATATTTTTTTCCCAGTCTGTGGCTTGTATTTTCAAGTCTCTAATGTTATGTCTTGGGGCTAAAGGTTTTTTCTTTTTAAAAGTTGAATTCTGATATATCATTTAAAAAAATTTCTGGTTCATGCTTTCAGTGTCATCTGAGCTCTTTTTGCCTAATCTAGTGTTCCAATCTTTTTTTCTAGGAATCTTATAGTTTTAACTTTTAGCACTAGTATTTCTGTTTGTTTATTATTTTTACAAATAGAATCATGTCTTTGAGTAAAAAAGTTTTGCTTTTCTTCAAGGGAGACCATTTTTAATTATCATTTCCTCTCATTGTACTGACTAGAACCTTTAGTACTATGCTGAATGGAAATGCCAAGAGGAAAATCCTTGACTATTGACTTGCTCCCAGACTTGACTGAGAGGACAAGCAGTCTTTCACCATTAAGAATGATGTTAGATGTAGGTTTTTGCAGAAGTATTTTTCTATTCCATGCCTTTAAGAGTAACTGAGCTATAGCTTGTCTAAAAATGTTCTTATTTTATCTTTTTATTAATGGTAAATTATGGCTGCAGTTATTTGTGGAGTTAGGTGGAGTACACCTGTTGTGCACAGCTTCAGATGCTATGTTTATCACAGTATTGCTGTGGGTCATTGGTGCAGGCCCTTACTTTACCAGTCTCTGATAGCTAGACAAAGTGACTTTAGTTGTTTAGTATTTATGGGGCGAGGAATTTGATCTGACATGCCAGAAGAAGCAGCCAAGGAAGTGGTGATTTAATACAAGGTGTCAGCCTGTAGGGAGCGCGAATATGATTTATACATTGGAGTTAGTCCTTTGAGGTCTGGAGGCCATAATCTGCCAAGGACAGTCCTCCAAAGACAGTATTGGGTGCAGCATACTAAAGCAAATGCATAGAGAGCTGGGGTGTGAGCCCATAGATTAACAACATCCATTACATTAGGATTTTAGAGTTTGCTTTACTATTAGAAATTCTTAATATATTTCATGAGTACAGTTTATTTAATCTTTTTAAAATTTTGCTGGCTTCAACTATGTTCCAGAATCTGAATGAGGTGTTTTATACATAGTATTTTCTATTTTAATGGAAAACATTGATATAATCATTTAAAAAATAGAATGTATCCTATTGT
Organism: Eidolon dupreanum; assembly: GCA_028627145.1. NCBI lineage: Eukaryota > Metazoa > Chordata > Mammalia > Chiroptera > Pteropodidae > Eidolon > Eidolon dupreanum. The sequence goes on from CM053501.1 coordinate 89,551,856, forward strand.
TCATAGTGGATTGCTAATAAATGAAAGAGATAATGTGTATATTTGTCCCTCTCAACTTTTAAAATTCTCCCTAAAATGACAATGATTAATGTATTTGAGGTTCTAAAGGAAAAGTAGACAACCTGTAAGAACAGATGAGTAATATAAACAGAGCCATAACTGCTAGAATTCAAAAACCCAGTATCATATATATAACTTTGATGGACTCTTTACTAGAATGGGCATAGCCAAACACTTAGTGAGTCTGACCAATATAAATTTCTCAAACTTAAATGTAAATGGAAAAAATAAAAACAATGTTTAAAAATAGTTAATGATTTCAAAGGTATAACATACTTAGTATAGGAGGAGAAAAATAGAGCAGAGAATTATTTGAAGTGATGGTGATTACAAATATTCCAAAAGTAAGGACAGACAGCAAATCACAGATCAAAGAAGCAAACTACATTGAGGGTTATCATATTAAAAGTTTAGAAAACCAAAGACAGAGAAATTCTCAAAAGAAATCAGAAAATAAAAACATATGTATTGAGTAACATGGATAAGAATTACTTAGGGCTTTTTCACAAAACCATATAATCAAGAAGAGGATGGAATGAATTGTTCAAAGTATCGAGAAGAAAAAACCCTAGAATTCTATAAACAGTAAAATTATCCTTCAAAATTGGAGAAATAATTTATTGGCCAATAATAAATTACTGAAGGAATTCATTGCTAGCAGACAATCATGTGGAAGAAATATTTTTAAAAGTTCTTGAAAACTCAAATCTACATTAAAAAGGAAGAGTGTCCAAGAAAAGATAATTTAATTTGCCTAAAAGATAACTTTTTCAAGTAATTATAATAATGTATTAGATGATTATAGCATGGATACATGAAATGAATGACAACAATATAATCAAGGAAAATAGAGCATTATTTAAATAACATGCCTAAGTAAACCATGGAACTTCAAAATTTTAAGAAAATTTCAAAATGTGAACTAAATGAAAATAGAACATCAAAATTTGTAGGATGTAGCAAAAGCAGTGCTAAGAGTGAAATTTATATAATATGTATATTAGAAAACAAGAAAATGTAAAATTAATAACCTAAGTTACTGTCGAAAAAATCAAGAAATGTAAGCCTAAAGCATGTAGAATAAATGATAAAAATTAAAGGAGAAATCAATAAAACCAAAAGTCAGCTCTTTGAAAAATTCAGTACAATTGATAATAAACCTATAGCCAGCCAGAGAGGGAAAGAAAATTATAAATGAAATGGGTCATCACTATTGATCTCATGGTTATTAAAAGTAAAATATAGAATACTATGTATACATTATAAACCTAGTTGATAACTCCGATGAAATGTACTAATTTCTTGAAAGCCATAAATTGCTAAAACTCATACAAGGTGAAATAGGTAATCTGAATAGACCAGAAACTATTACATATGCACAGAATGATTCCATAATTGACATCAAAAAACAAAAGATCTAGAAGAGTCAACACAATGCTCGGTAAGGAAAAAAAGTTAGAGTAGTCACCTAATCCAATTTCAAGAGCTATTATAAAACTGCAATAATTAACAAATCCCTGTCAGCAGACACACAAATACAGTGCACTAATCTTTGGAAAGGAGCAAAGGCAATTTAGTGTAATAAAGAATAGTTTTTCAACAGATAATACTAAAAAATTTGTATATCTATAAGCAAAGAAAATCTAGGAACAGACTATACCACTTACAAAAAGTAACAAAATGTATAACAGACCCAAAAGTAAAATGTAAAACTGTAGAACTTCTAGAAAAAAGAGAAAAATCTATGAGGCATTGCTTTTTAAAATAACTTATTAGATACAACACCAAAGTTATAAAACATGGTAGAAAAACTAATGTTTATTTGTTTAAAATTTATTACTCTTCAAAGGCACTGTTAATAAGATGAACAGATTAGTGGGAGAAAATATTTGCAAAATATGTCTAATAGAGAACTTGTATGTAAATTATACAAAGAATTCTTAAAATTCAACAATAAGAAACCAAAAATCCAATTCAAGTGTGCAAGATATCTGAATAGACATTTCACCAAAGAAAATATTCTGCTGCAACTAATTACATGAAATTGTGCTCAAAATCTTGTCATTAGGGATTTGCAAAATAGAATAATGTAACATATTTACATCCATGTTAAAATAGCTAAAATTGAAAACCTGAGTATATCAATTGCTGGTAAGCATGTGGCACAAATGAGAACTACCTATTATTCCAATTACATGACATTCTGGAAAAAAAGTAAAGCTATAACAATGGTAAACAGATCAGTGGCTTCCAGGGGTCTATGAGAAAGTAGGGAGAAGTTGAGTAGGTGAAGCAGGGGGGAAATTTTAGTTTGGTTAAACTACTTTGTATGAAATAGTAATGGTGGTTACATGACACTATGAATTTGTCAATACTAAGTATTTTAGAGCACAAAGATTGGACCTTAATGTATGAAACATTTTAAAACTCCTTTAGGAGATCAGGGGATTCCACGATGGAATGCAAAGTAGGGAAAAAAAATTTCACCATCTTAGAAATGTATTAAACAATCTCACTGGAAAAGGTACAGGAGATTTCTAATCTAAGGAACTTTGGGAATAAGTGTGAGTTGTAAGACTAAAGGCAAAATAAAGTGTACAAATGTACTGTATCTAGTTGATAAAGTTTTTTCATGAGGTATAAGTTAATAATTTTGATAACACCAATACATGTATACTAGAACTGAATAGTTAAGTAAATGAATAGAGGGTAGGAGAAATCAGAGTTCTCACTTCTGGAACAGGTGGTTACAGATAAGAAAGAAAAGGTTAGAATAATACATGTGGTAACTGATTAGAGTCAGAGACATCAATATTAAGTTTAAATTAATGTGGGCATAGATAACTATTCAAAAATATTTATAGACCTGAATATATATATAGAATTGTATTGTCCAGGGCATAGCTGAGCTGGTGGGAAGTTGAGATGCCAGGTGTTGTAATAATTGATTAAAAATAACAAATGAAAATGAAAGAGTTAAGCCTTTAGTCACTTACTGCAATGTTACAAGCAAGAGTCTAAACAGGAGAAAGTGCCAATGCCCCCAACTCCATCCCAATAAATGCAGTGCCGGTCAAGGGTCAGGAGAGACATGAAGGTTGTCTCACAGTGGAAGGACCCTGACCAAAAAGTTTCTGCAGATTTATAGCCCTGGGGGTGGAAAGAGGGTCGGATGTAGGGATAGAAAAATGGGTTAGAAGTATAAAAGATACTGAATACTGAGTCAAAGTGGGGAACAGTATATTTAAGGTATCTCCTTCCTCCCCTGATAAGCAGATACCTAAGAAGACCTTGGCTAAGGACCATAGGTGAAGAAACTAAGGAATGAAGGCACTAGGTAGTTGTGTGTTATGGTATTTTAACTCACTATTGTTATCTTCCTCTGTCTACTAGACTAGAAAACCAGTAGCCTGAAATCACAGTAAAAAGCAAAAGCACGACAGCATTAAAGGCTGCAAATAAGATAGAGAACTTTTAAAGACCATTTCAACTGTTAGTATTTAACCTGTCTGGTAATTCCCTGAAAGCAGCACTAAAAAGGCTTATCTTTATTTTACCAATTTTCCTGGTGGGCCTTTATTGAGAATAATCAGTGGCAACTGTTCAACATTACAGGTATCTAAGGCAGTAGGTAACGATGGGGCTAACAAAAAGACTTAAATGGAAAAGCTGGGGTAATTAGATGTCCATAGAGGGCTTTGAATAACTTTGACGTATTCCTAGAAGATTATGCATAAGTGAAAGTCTGTGTGCTCGGCTAAGAGGTGTACATATGCTACAGCCCACATGCAGAAATCCTCAGTAAATAATAGGAGCCTTATTAATCACAAACATTTAAGGAAATCACTCTAAAATCATTAGCTGTCCACTAAACTAAGCAGAAGTTTCAGTGGCAATGCATTTACAAAAAGAATACATTCTTTACATAATTAATTCAGAAAAGCCACTAAACAAACAAATGACAAATTCTGGGTGGGGATCTGACTTCCAGATTTGCCATATTATGTTATTTAATATATCCATTTTTAAAATACAAAATATACAAAGAAAGAAGAAAGTATAGCCATACAAAAAGAATGTCAATAAAAACTGTCCCTTAAAAAAACAGATGTTAGACTTCCTAGACAAAGACATTAAATCAGTTATACCACATATGTTCAAAGAACTTAAGAAAAACATATCTAAAGTACTAAAGCAAAGTATGAGAATGATGTTTATCAGATATAGAATATCAAGAAGTGATGAAAATTATAAAAAAGAACCAGTAGAAATTCTAGAGTTGACAACTTAAAAGTAGCCTTTAAAATTCACTGTAAGACTTCCAATGCAGTTTCTAGTTGACAGAAGAAAGGGCAAACTTGAAGATAGTTCAATTGAGATTATCTCAATTGAACTAAGAAACAGAAAGAGAAAAGAATGAGAAAAAATGAAGACCTTCTTAGACTTGCAGCACATCCTGACATGGACTTAATGTCATTTCCAGAAGGAACAGAGACAAAGAATATTTGAAGAAATAATGAACCAAAATTTAACAAGTTTGTTGAACATTAATATACATATTAAAAGCTCAGCATACTTCAAATAGGATAAACTGGAGAGATTCAAATGTCAGAAGACAAAAAGAGATACAACTTATGCGCAAGGACTCCACTAAAATGTTAATAGCTTATTTTTCATCAGTAACCATATAATCCAGAAGGTGATGGGATGATACAGTCAAAGTAATGAATGAAAAGATTTTAATTAAATAATTTTATATCCAGAATGACTATCAAAAACAAAAGATTTAGAGATTTTCAGATAAAACTGAGAATATTATTGCTAGCAGATGTGCTTTACAGAAAAAAATACAAATGAGACTCCTCTAGACTGAAATAAATAACAATAAATAATTGAATCCACTGGAAGACTTAACACCAGTAAAGGAAACTACATAGGTGAATGACAGTATAAATGTAATTTTTATAGATCTTTTTTTCTCATTTATGAATTAAATTACAACTACAAAAAGCAATATTTATAAATCTGTGTGGATTGGTGTACACTGTATAAATTTTTAATTTGGATGGTGATAATAGCACAAAGAAGGAAAAGATAATGAAGATAAGGGACTAACATTTTCGTATACTATTGAAAATATTAGCATTAATTGAAGAAAACCATATAATTTAAGATGTTAATTAAATGTTAATGTTAATTAAAAACAAGGATAACTATTGAGAAAATAACAAAGATAGTAAATTAAACATCAAGTAAATGAAAATAGTTCTAGAAAAATACTTGATACAGAAAAAAAACAGTAATTGAAGAAGAAAGGAACAAATGGGATTTAAGACATACAGAAAACAGAAAGCAAGTAAAATTGAGAACATAAATCTTACCTCACTAGTAATTATGTAATACTTTAATGGGTTAAACTTTACAACTAAAAGGCAAAAATCTGAAGGAAAGACAAAAATCTAACAATATGTTGCCTTCAGGAGACATGCTTTGGACTCAAAGATACAAATAAATTGAAAATAAATGGTAGAAAAAACATACCATGCAGCAGTAATCAAAAGAAATCTCGTATGACTAATATCAGACAAAAGAGACTTAGGCATGAAATTTGTTATTAGAGACATAGACATTTTTTAACACTAGAAGGATCAGGTAATTAAAATATGACTTATAAACATGTATGTGCCTAATAATAGATCCCCATAGTACATCAACCAAAACTTATAATATAGAAGAGAATACATAGTTTAGTAATGTTTAGACATTTAAATTCTTCATTTAATGACATTTAAGGACATCTCTGTCAGTTAAGAGGCTAAATGAAGAGAGAATGGAACAGAAACATCGACGATCCCACACAAGGAATACAGACTGGGCCAAATTATTTTGGAAAAGTCACTATACAAATAGCCCTCAACAAGTCATAAAGCAATAGAGAATCTGATTTCCAAAGTTAACCATATTAATGGTACTCGAAATGTCCAGTTGTAATTAAAAAATTGTGAAATATAAGGGAAATATGAATCACCCACAGGAAAAGATAAAGTATTCCTGAGGAAGCCCTGACATTGACATTACTAGTTAGAGGCTATGTCAGCTGTCTTAAATATGCTCTATGTTCTAGAGGAAACCATAGGCAAGGAACTAAAGGAAATTATGAAAAACATGTATGAACATGTATGTAGGGAATGTTAAAAAAGAGAAATTGTGAAATAGAATGTCTGTACCTGCAAGTGCAGAATTCTGGAACTGAAAGTAAAATAGCTAAAATGAAAATTTCACCAGAGGAATTCAATAGTAGATTTGAGCAAACAGAAGAAAAAATTAGGAAAATTGAAGATAAGGTACTCCTAAGAGAAGAGGAATGAACTGAATCTGAGGGACCTGTGAAGCACCATCCAATGCACTAATACATGCATCATGGGAGTTCCAGAACAGAAGAAAGGGAAAGAAATAATCTCAGAAAACTTCCCAAAGTAGATGAAATATATGAATATACACATCCAAAAATCTCATTGTACTCCAAGCATGAAAAACTCAAAAGACTGACAGTAAGATACATTGTAGTCAAGTTCACAAAAGACAAAACAGAGAACTTTGAAAGCAGCGAGAGAAGTGAATCATACATATAAGGGGCAATTAATAAGATTAATAGCTTATTTCTATCAGGAATATAAAGTGCTAAAGTTAAAAAAAATAACTGTAGACCAAATTATCTGTATCTGGAAAACTTTCCTTCAGGAATGAGGAGTAAATTACGATATTCTCTAATAAGCAAAAGCTAAGAAAGTTCATTATTAGTAGACCTTACAAAAAATGTTAAATGGAGCCATTTAGGCAGAAATGGAATGATCTAGGCAATAATTTAAAGGCATACCAAGAAAGAAAGAACTAATAAAATTAACTGTATAGGTAAATAGAAAAGCCACTATTATTGTACATTTAGTTTGTAACTCATCTTTACTTCCTATATGATTTAAAGGTAAATGCATAATAATTACAAATCCATGTTAATATTTACACATAGATGAAAATACAGTCTCTGACAACAATATAAGTGAGATTGGATGATGTTATGTATAGAAACAAAATATTTGTATATTTGAAATAAGTTGGCAGAATTTAAACTATGTTATGTTTAAGATGTTAATTGCATTTACTAAGATAATTACTAAAAAGAATAACTAAATAGATACAGAAAAGGGGGAATCAAAATGTTACATAGCAAAAAATTCAATTACCAAAATAAGGCAGTAAAGAAGAAATTAAGGAACAAAAACATAAACAACGTACAAAAAACAAATAGCTATATGGCAGAAGTCCTTTCTTCACAGTAATTATTTTAAAAGTAAATGGAATATTTTCAATTAAAAGGCATAGATTTACAGAATGGATTTAGATATATGGTTCTTCTACATGCTGTCTATTATTAACTCTGTTTAGATATAAAAAGAGAAAGAAGTAGAAAGACTTGCAACCTATTATAAATTTGTCAGACTAACACATTAAGTGAAGCAAAGGATGTTGGATGGTGAGCTGAGATTCTACAGGACTTCATGAGGAACTGAAATAGAGCAGTTTATTACTCACTGGTCCTGAAAGAAGTACCCGATTCATCTTGAGGAGCCACATGGAGAGATCAAGACAGAGTGCAGTCAGAGAGAGACAGGACTTGGGGCATATACCTTATGAAGATCTATGGGTGCAGTTCTTTGGGGTTCCTAGGCTAAAGCTGGGTTGGTCAATTTAATCCAAAAGAACAGGGTTGTGGTAAGTTACATGGGAATCTTCTCTAAGGGGTGCATAAGAGCAAGGCACTAGGAGGCAGGGGAGACTGTTGATCCCAAGGGCTGTTAAGGAAGTCATATCAGGGACTTACCTTTGCTTATGACTCCATGGGCTGCTGTCTAGGGCATGCACTTGCTTGAGGAAATGAGTGTCAGTTTAAGGTCACTGCAGGCTGCCTGGTCAAGCAAAATGGATGTCCATAAAGTAATGCCATGGGGTAGCTTAGCTAAACTCTTGACGCAACTCTATTAAAAAAAGAGCAGAGACCTTGGATTGAACATTTTCCAAAGAAGATATACAAACAATAAGCTCATAGAAGATGCTCAAGATTATTAGTCATTAGGGAAATGGAAGTCTAAACCTCAGTGTTATACCACTTTAGACCTACAAGGATGACTATAATTAAAAAAAAAAAAAAATTAACAAGCATTGGCAAGCACATAGAAACACTGAAACCCCTATATATTGCTTGTAGAAATATAAAATGGTACAGCTGTTTAGAAAATCAATTAGAAATTCTTCAAAATGTTTATCCTAAAGTTACTGCATGGTCTAGAAATTCTACCAAAAGGAAATAAATACATAAAAACTTGTACACAAATTTTATAGCAGTTTTTTTCATAATAGACACAAGGTAGAAACAATTCAAATACCTGTCAACTAATGAATATATAAATAAAACATAGTCTATCCATACAACATACTATTCAGCCATAAAAATATGTAGGCATCATTGATACATGCCACAGCAAGAATGATCTTGAGAACATCATACCAAGTGAAAGAAGCTAGATGCAAATGTAGATGTTTAATGATCAGACACTGTATGATTTCATTTATATAAAATGTCCAAGATAGGCAAATTCATAGAGATAAAAAATAAACTATTGGCTGCGAGTTGGAAGAGGGCCATGTGTAGTAACTGCTAATGGATACATTGTTTCATTTGGAGGTGTTAAAAATGGGAAATTAGATTGTAGTGATAGCTACACAATTTTGTGAAGGTACTAAAACCCACTAAATTGGACACTTTAAAAAGGTAAATTTTATGGTATATGATTATATCTTAATGTAAATATATCATAGTATATGTGAATATATATTTTACATATATATATATATATATATGAACACACACACACACACACACACACACACACATATATATGAAACAAAAACTAAGTACTTATAAATCTTGTGTGTTATATTCCATTGTGATGGTGCCAACTCCTAGCAGCTGTGTGTCTATCCCATCATAAAGCTGAGAGAGAGGTTACATCTCTAGAATGGACATTAATGCTTAACATACATCATCAAGATGGTCCTTTTCAATGGAATCTGTGTGTTCTATATTCAGTGATAACTAAGTAGACGTAAGAATGATTGCTATTCTGAAATGTTAAGATGTGAAGTATGAATCTCTTTATATCCTTACAAAGCTGATGATGTTTTTAAATGAGAGAAGATATAGAAAATTGGTTTTCTTGTCCCAAAATGCACAAATACCCATTAATTATCTTCCTTCTATACAGAGTTCTGAAAGTGAATTGAATTAGAAGTAGATCTTTTCTTTTAATTCTAAAAGCAAATATCCCTCTAGTCTACTAGAGGAAAAATGAGTTTTATTGCTTCTCCTGAGGCATTTTCTTTAAAATTTTTAAAGTATTACATGTACACAAATATAATACTTAATTTTAGAGATACAATTTATATAAGCTTACAACATAACAAATATATAAGCATGCAATTAATGAGTTAATTTTAGGGAGCATAGAGTCAACAACCTGTCCTCATGAAATTTTTACAAAAACATTCAATCTGAATTTCTTTACACTGTTGAACAGACTGGCCATATTAAAAGAATTCATTTTCAAAAGAGTACTTAGTGTTCTAATTTTCCTAATTTAATGTCTGGAAGCTACCCACTTGCAACTATGTAAATACCAAATTATTCCATGTTATTGTCATTGCTTCATTAATTTTCTGCAGGTTAAATGCATTTTAGATCATACTTTCAAGTTTTGTATTATATCAGCAATTTTCTAGCTCTTAATACAAGCAATTTAATCAAAATGCTGGAAGCGAAATTAGAGTACAATGAGGGAATATTTTTTATTATTAAGTATATGTTCAAGGGTTCCTAAACAATACTACATTAATGCAGCTAATGTTTGGGTGGTATGGCAGGGGAAATAAAACAAGACCTTGTAATTGTTATCAAACATCTAGAATCTTCACAATCTAAATCCTATTCTGAATATTTATTTGAATAACAGTGCCCATTCTCTCAATGAGAAAGCTGCACTGTCCTCCTAACTGGTTTCCTGTTTCCACGTGTCCTACAACTCACCCTATTTGACCCCAGAACTCTTCTCCATTTAGGATTCTGAATATCAATTTAAAGATGAAAACGGGATCACGTTATTCCACTTCTCAAAATCTTCCAATCATTTCCCATTTCTGAATAAAAGTCAAAAATTTTCCAAGACCTACAAGAATGTTTGTTAATTGCATCTCCTCATAATTCTGATTTTATTACTTTCCCATTGTTTTTAGATATACAGTAACCTTTATTACCCCTTGGCAACATTAAGCCCATTTTCACCTTAGTACAGTATGTTGCTATTTCCTCTGCCTAGAATTATCTTCTCTCTGTTATCTACCTTGAGTACTACATTATTTTATTCAGGGATATGTTCAAATATCTCAGCATAGAGGCCATCCTATCCCTAAGAAGTTTTTACATCTCTTAGCTTGAGTTTTCTTTTCCTTGTGCTGATTTTTTTCTTCAGAATTTCTCCCTCCTAGTAATGTGGCTACAGCAATTTTAAGTGTGATGTCACCTTAGCCTTATGTCCAGTAGGGAGAGAAAATAGGTGCCTTGAGTCTGACTTTCTCTTACACTAAATGATGATGTGTACTGTGGCCAAGAGGGTAGGATGAGTTTATTCCTTTAGGAAAAAAAACTGCTTACTTGTGAATTTGAGGATGGGGTAGGTCCATTCAAACTAAGATGAAAATGAGAGAAAGTCAGTTTCACAGAGAAATGAATATATTCTTTTACAGGGATGTGAGCAGATTGAAAATCGAAAGAACTAGAAAACAGTGATATCAGATACTTCGGTAAATCAGTAGTGTGCAGATAGCCTACTAAAATAAATAAAAAATTCTAAATCCCAAATTTTTATGTTTACTAGAGAAATATTGGAAAATCAAGAAAATCAAATAACTCAAAAACCTGGAGATAACTATTAAAATTTTGATACACGTGCACAATATCCAAACATACTCAAATATGTTTATTTGTCATTTGTATGTATTTTGGCTTGTCAGTTTAAAGCAATGTGTGCTACAATTTTTACCCTTAAAAAGAAAATTATAATCTCAAGTAACTTAAATTTTAGCACTAAATTTGAAAAAATTCTCTCACTTTGCTTTCTTAATAACAAAAAGAATGCTCTTGTTATTCACTCTCTTTACCACTCTGTTATTAGCCTTTTTTAAGCAATACTTTTTCTAACTGTGTGCTTATATGTTTAGTCATGAATTACTAACTTAATTTGTCCATCCACCAGAGATTTAAGAAAGTAAGACTGTTAAAATTGAAAAGCGGAAATAAACTACCAACAGCTTCTACAGGAAAGATCAGTGCATTTGCCTACCCCGTCTCCCTTTTGGTGGCACATCAGAGCAGTGATATGTCAAAAAACAGGCTCAGTTATAGGTAGTAATATTGAAAATGGTAATAGGAAAGGGAAGTAAGTTTGTCAGAGAGAGAGTGCTGGTATGGGCTAGTCTTCTGTTCATAACAGGCCTGGCTGTCATCTGGTTGGTGTTCATTTCTTTACCTTTTATGTTCTAATTTCCTGATTAGCTGTCATCCTGAACATGACTTCTTTTAAAGATAGAATTATTATTGGATGATAAAAACTAGTTGACTGTCTTACTGTACCCATTTTTCTCAAGAAATATATGAGGCAGTTTATAGGAAAAGGAGAAAATATTTTAATGACTTCTCATACATTTATTAAGTGATCTGTACTCTTCAAGGGCAGAGGAAATGTGTTATTGCTTTATATAAGAACTGTTACTGTACATTTTTAAATAAGTTTTACTGTGCAGCTCTCCTCAACTACAAAATTAAGGATTGATTCATGTTTTCATATTTGGTAGATGAATATTATATTATTAGGGGCCAAGAATCTTGAAATGAATGAATAAATATATTAAGCGTACAGAAGTGGGCCTTTTAATCACATGCAATAAGTTAGAATAGATTGCAACTAGCTAAAAGATTATTTATAATTTTCCAGTCATCTCTCAATTAATTTCTTGTGTAACCAAGAAAAGATGCTGCAGTAGTTATGGGTGAAGAGGTTCAGAATGAGTTACCCCAAGACATGCCTCTGTGGTATGCAGATTATTCTGAGCTAAAAGCAACCAAGACCCTGTGGTCTCAAGAATAATTTTGGCCCCTCCCATTAACTACTTAGAAGAATTTGAATGAAGGTAATTGCCCATAATAAGAACTTATCAGAGATAACTTTTTTGACCTACCTATGTTGTGGGGCAAACTACTAATTACTGTTCTTATTATCATCCTGCAATGACCTACCTCCCCTCTGAAGCCCCAAGGTAATCCTTAGCTCAGTTTGTCTTTGAATTTCTCATGTATGTGGGGTATCTGACTCTTTCATGTATGTGTGGTCCCATTGATCATATATTAAATTTGGTTATTTCCTCTTCTTTATCTCATGTAGATTTAATTAGTAGACCAGCTGAAAGAAACTTGAAGGTAGAGGACAGCTTCTTCCTCCCCCACATGGATTATGTTATTCAGCAATATTTCACTCAAGTGCTGTCAGGTCAAAAGAAGGATCTTACCTCCTGTTAAGATGCAGGAGTAGCAAAATCAAAGCGTGTATAAAGCTTGCTCAGAGCATAATCTGAAAGCATTCTCTTCTGGCCTGTCAAATGTACTAGTGGTGATGAGCTGCCCTGCTTACCTTTTTTAAAATTGGCCTTTATTTACAATTACCTTTTATTCAGTATTCCACTCCCTGAGTTTGTCTTTGATCCCTCTCCAGAAGTAAGCAAGTATATATACAACTGTCAAGAAATCAGTTATTTTATGTTGATTGCTTTCCTGTTTGTTATACAGACACTAACTTCTCTAATCTCATATGCTTGTAAAGTGAATTTAAAAAAAGAAAGTAACTTATGTTTATCAGATTTGGAAATTCATTGGAACATATAAGGAATATATATGAAGGAACTTTACTTGTACATCTGCAATTTTAAGATTCCTCTTCTATAATGTAGCAGGAAAAAGAGAAAAAACTTGAGTCAATAAATATTCTTTTTAAAAAATAAACAAAATACTTCTATGCAGCTGTCAAAGAACATAGAAAACAGGATAAAATCAAGGTTGTTTTACATTGTAGGAGGCATTGATGACTAAAACATCACCTATGACCTCAAATAATTAGTTTCTACATTTAAATATTTAGAGAATGCATTTTTAAAAGCAAAATAACTACTGTTAAACCATTCCCTTTTATTCAGGGTCTTAGTTGCTTTGTCACATCCATAGAGTGCTGTTAGTGATTTAAATAATTAAGCTTTGGAAGATTGGTATGTTAATTTAATTAAAACTTCTCTGCCAATTGTTCTTGTTATTTTGCCATGTCTTACTGCCAGTACTTTCATAAACTGTGGAAGCCATTGAGGAAGGAGCTTACAATTTCCAATGAATTTCTGCTGAAAATGAGAACCATTATAAAATTTTATTTAGCCATTTATCCAAGATGGCAATGCACTATACCCAGATTATAAGCTTGTTGGTTTCAAATCTTCCAGTGATTTAATGCTGACTCTCCTCTTCCAGCTCCATGGTAACCAGATTACATTGCTTTGAAGTAGTAAACATGCTGCTTGACACCTAAATACATGCAGAATGTTTGCCAAAGGCACAGCATCTACTAATGAATTTCAGTGGTATCGGCCAGGAGAATGTCAGTGAAGGCCAAGTACAAGGCTTTAACTTGAGAGTCTTGATACTGATCACTGAAAGAACTTGGCTAGAGGCAATGTTTTTGAGCCATGGATTTTGCAGGTGAATTAGCAAATTAAAGGTGACAATATGAATTGTCTAAAAATCTTAATAAAGGCAATGTATAGGCAGTTAACCAATCCAGGAATCAGAGGACTTAGATCTAGACTAAATTATCCACTGTGAAACTTTGGAGAAAAATTTATTTACAAAGAATTTGTTTATTAATATGAAATGAGAGAATAGGACCTACCACGAAATGCAAGTATAGTTAAATATTATTTACAAATGGGAAAACAGGCTTAAAGAAATCCAGTATTTTGCACAAGTTAGTAATTGGGTTGTCCAGGATTTAACATCGGGCCATTAGATGTCATACACAGCTCACAAGCTTAACCTTTTACACATTATATTTGCTCCAAATTGATAATGTAGGGGTCAAGTAATAGAGGTAAAGAAAATTCAAAACAAATAAGGTATCTCAAATGGGCCTTGTTCTTCCTTTCCTAGAGGGAACCTAATTATCTTTTATCTTCTCACTGCCCAGGGCCACCCACTCTGCTGCCATGGCATCGCTCCCTGCTCCAGATTGTCTCTCCACCCACACTAGGCAATACCATCAACCTTCTTTCTTCAAGTAAATAGTAATAGATAACAGTGAATCTATTTTTGAAAAATCTTTGAAAATGTGGGGAAAATGGAAAACCCACTGCTAAATGGTTGGTAATCATTTTCATTTTAGTGTCCTATGTTGAATTAAAGTTTATCATGAATTCTCTTCCAGAGAAATGACTCCTCCCTTAAATATGGTCAAACTCTGACTGCTTCCATTCATAGAATATGGAGGAAATGATGCAGTTCCATCTTTTGGGGCCAGACTGCTTCTGCTTTCTGTTTCTTAAAGCACACATCCTTAGAACACAACTCTCGCTCAATGAGAAGCCCAAGGTACATGAGGCCACACAGGGGAAATGCATTTTTCAGCTCTAGCTGAGTTCCAAGACGACAAACAGGATCAACTCTCAGCAGTGTGAGTCAGACTTTGAATATCCTGCCATATCAAATTTACTCTAGATTCAGCTGCTTTTCAACTGCCACCACTATGACAGGCATTAAAAACTGCCCAGATGATCCTAATCGACCCACAGAACATGATAGAAAACATATTTTGTTTTAAGCCATTAAGTTTTGTGGTGTGTTATATAGCAGTGAAACAGGTTCTAATACACCCTGCTATCTGTCCATCACAGCAAATGTAATGTCTTATGTCAGCTAAAACATACTTGTACCTAGCCTGTGTGTGGGAGCTATTTAAAATTTGTTACCCAGGATTCCATCCTTATTTGGGCTACAATCATTATCTCGATGTGTCTCAACTATTTTGGATATCTCTATCTAGAACTTCCATAGACAATTCAGACTTAACCAAATTTTACCACCCTTCGCCTGTCCATTTCTTTCTATATTACTTTCTTGGGTAAATGGAAGTAGAATTTGAGAGTAACATATACTCTAAGGATCTATCAATTATTGCTTAAAATGTTTTTGGTGTCTGAGCTCTTTTTTATATTCCTTAAGTGGCATCCTTATTTGAAAATCTTCCATTTTACACTTATTAGAGTTTTTTAGAGTTTCTCTGTCCAATTTAATACAAAATTTAATGCCATTACTACACCTAGTTGATTAACTGTAGAAAACATTTTTCCTCAGTTGTCTGTAAGATGCCAAATAAAAGATGCACAGACAAATCTCTCAAGGTTTAAAGCTTAGGAATCAACTCGGTTCCGGAGCCAATACCTGTCTTTACAGGAAAAAAGCCAAATAAACAATAATGATAGTAATAGGAAATACTTAGATAGTACTAACAATGACCTAGATAGTGTCCTAAACATCCTACATGTATTAATTCATTTAATTCTCACAATATTTCTACGAGATAGGTACTGTTATTATTCCACTTTATAGATAGGGAAATAAGACAGGGGTGAAATAATTTGGGTACTATGCACACCTATATCCCTTTAGAATATTAATCCTTGATAAGCATTTGCATTCCCTAACAATTTTCATAAATGTTATGTAATGAAAAAAGGCAGAGCATAGAGATGATAATATCTAAGTCTGTTTTAAAACCATCACATGATATAGATATCAAACTGCTCCAAAGCATAAGAGCAACTTGGTGACGATTTCAAAATCATCTGAAGAGCTAGAAAGAAATATTGAAAGCATACTCTGTCTTAGAAGTGGGAATTATATGGGAGCAGCTTCTTTAAAAAGTGAAATAAATAGTATAGAAGGCATGTACTAGAATGTAAATTAATGATATTGGTTAATTTTCATCATCACTTCCTACTTCTTTCACAAATATACATAGATAAGAAGATAAATACTAGGATCAAAAATAGTGGGTGTAGGTCACAATATCTCTTCATGCTATCCCTCCTCGTGTATTTTATATTTTATTTTTATTTTATGTATATTTTATATATGCATAAAGTAAAATGTATGTAGAAATCTTGAGAATTTTTCATTTTTTTCTCAAATTTTTGACTAAACTTGTGAAGTTGAGGACAGTAGGTATGCTTGAGAGAGCAACCCACTCTCTTTGTGTCACCTACTATATGTTGTTAAGAAATAACTCCCCCAACTCCTTGACTTTACTTCCTTTACCCCAAACTGTTTATGTAATTGGAAGAGAGTGGACAATCGGTATAATGAAAAGATGAATCCACTTAATGAAGGAAATCATTTGAGTGGAGAATCCTTTGACTTTTCCTATGGCTCTGTTGAGTATGAATAATGAAAATGAGATTTTCCTTATTATACTTGAAAATTAAGATGTAGGAAGGGTGATTTAATAAAAGTAGCTGAAAAAACCTATATAGTGAGATACAAAGATCCTTTCATACTATTGAGTTTATACTCTTTTATAATGTGTTAAAGTATCACAGAGCAGTTTAGGAATGACAAACAATAGCACATGTGACAACCTAATTCTCTATCCTGTTCCTCAAGCTACATATATTTTTAAAGCTTCTACTTCAGTTTGAAAATTGGCTCCATAACCTTATGCAATATACTGCCATTCCTTTTAAAAATTTTTTTAAAGAGAGTATTGATCCCTGCTATGGAAAATAGAAATTTAACTCACTTGTATTGGCATCTCTATTGCTCACCCCAAATAAGTTTGAAAGCTATATTTTCATTTTTGTATTTAATGGAAGTATTTCTAAAAATTAATGCTCATTTATATCTAAGTTACCTTTGCCCAGATAATTAGTTCTTATGATGAAAGATATCAGCCTGCCCCAGAATCAGCTTATTTCCCAGTGCCTGCAGGCTATAACTTTTAACACGTTAGTCGATTCTTTTGTCATTTTTTTTTCCTATCTCTAAATTACATGCTTATGTTGTAACAAGAAAATAAATTCTGAAATATCTCAAATTAAATACAGCAGGCCAGAGGGTGGGAGGATGAGAACAGAGGAGTACATCAGCAGCCACAGGCCAAAACCAACAAAGGACTGCCCACATTCCTGGGTGTACATTAAAACTTTGAATTAACTCTAGGCAGCTATTCTAAGAAGAATAACCAACTATCAGACACCACTGCATCCAGAAGCAACAAGTACTCTTTTCTTACAGACTATTTACTTACCCCAGAACTTTCCCTGCTTCACCCTTCCCCTACCTTAGCTATAGCCAGTGTAAATTCTTTCAAAACTAAGTACATCTTTCTTCCCTAAACTCATTGTGTCATAGAGCCCTGTCAATCCCAGGACAGTGGACATGTTTCTTTTCTTCAGCAAGCCCTGCTGCAGCTAATTTAGACTGCATGCTCCAGGACATGGCCCTTTCTCTGACCAACGTTTGGCCAAATGAACCCTTTCATTCAGTCCAACTTTCGATCTCAAAGGTTTTTGTTTAATAGTTTCTACTCTTTTGGTTTGTTTTAGTCATGATCTAGTTACATCCATCTGTGAAATATGTGTTTGGTTTTTTCTGTTACTCTTTCTTACCTACTGGTTCTTCATCCTCTGATCTTCTGAAAGACAATACATTGTAAATTTTGTTAGATCACTCTTCAGTAGTTATATTATTATGATGACATGTCCAGCAGTCTTTCTTCCTTTCACCTTAGCTATATTTAGTGACTACCTGTCATATGCTATGTGATCTAAACATTTGAGGTCCATTGGTAAGTGTAAACAGATTAAAGTGTTTCATCTTATGGAGTCAACATTAAAAGAATAGAAATTTTAAACATAATAAATTAAAAAGACCATTAGAAGGTGATACATACTACAGCCAAAGTAAAAAGTAGAGCAGGAAAAGGGATATCTGGAATAGCTTATAGAAAAGGCAGGACACAGTTTAAATATTGTACCAGGCACAATTTAAGACCTGTGTGAAAAGTGACATTTGAACAAAGATGTGAATGAAATAGAAGCACTGGCCATGCAACTTTGCTGGTGAAAGCACTCCAGGTGGAGAAAACAGTGAGCTTAAAGTGCCTTTGGCCGGGACATGTCTAGATTAGATTTGGAGATTCAACACCTAGGTTAGTAGCAGATGTGATGAGGGAGGAGATGGAAGGCCACATCATGAAAGGCCTCGTGGACAGTGTATGAACTTTGTTTTTTCCTATGAGTGGAATGGGGGAACCATTGCAAGATTGCAATCAGAAAAATGACCGGACTTAAAAAAAAATCTGGCTTCTCTGTCAAAAATAGAATGTTGGGCAGCAGGTGACAGTAGAAAGAACAGTGAAAAGATTGCAGCAAGTAAGAGATGATGGTAGAACAAGCCCATGGTAGCAGTTGAGATGGTGAGAAATGTTCAGATCTGGATGTATTTTGAATGTAAGCAAACAGGATTTCTAAGGAATTGGATGTGAAAAAGGAAAATGAGTGTTCAAGCATGACATCATGCTTTTTGTGAACACTTAGCAGGACAGAGTTGCCATCAGATGAGATAGGGATAGCCTCAGGAGGAGCAGATTGAGGTGACAAAGAAAATCAGGAGTTCATTTTACACAGGTTGATCTAAGATGCTGAATAGACAAACTTGCAAAAGCTGAAGCTGAGACAAAGCAGTCCTGCAAATGTCATTTTGGAAGTTCGCAGACTAAATCTTTGAGACTGAAAGAGAATACCAAGCAAAGAAAAAGAAGAGAAGAAATTTGAGTATCTGAGTATCGATACCTGGGACACTTCAACATTAAAAAAAAAAAAAAAAAGCAAGGAAGACCCAAAAATAAAGTCTGAGTTTCCAAAGAGTAAGAGGCAACCAAGGAAAATGAGCTGTGCTGGATGTAGAAGAGGAAAATATATAGAGGGAGAGAGTGAGAAACTGTCTAATTAGTATGCTGCTAATTTTTGGAAATGTTATGTTGATATGCTTTGGTATGGGTCGGTGCTGATCCACACTCTGTACTGTGTCAATTATCCTTTTTTGGCTCTGGGAACTCTCCCCCTCCAAGTTCTCTTATCTCAGATTTCTAGAACTTTTATTTCTTTGTAAACTTTGCAGATGAGCTATCTGATTTTGTTCTATCTAGTAACTTCCATTTCATTTGTTTTTGTTCTACTTTATGGGAGATTGTAACCCTGTTATATTATTTATTTAATGTCTTTATTGTCCTCTGAATGTTGCTTTTTAGAGCATTCACTTGTTGATTAATGTGTAACTTCTTTTACTGCTCAGAAACTATCTGTTTTAAAGTTATCCTCCTGAATTAAACAGGTTTCTGTTCTTTCCCCACTGTCTTTTTCTCCCCCTTTTGTTTGTTACAGTCTCAATATATTAAAGGCTTTTTGTTTTGTTTTTTAAAGCAAAGTTTTAGTGATCCCTGGTGTTTTTTTTTTTTTTATCTTCAAAAGTAGGGAAATAAAAATACTGTTTGAAAATGCTACACATATAGATGGGGTTTCTTTTCTATGGTCTTTGAGGTACCACCTGGCTAGCCATTTCACTGGAGAATCCCTAATGTCAGAATTTTTCATAATTTCTTTTGAGCTTGTAAGATTTTACAGCTTGGAAGAATATATGCCTGGCTACCTGCTCTCAAAAATTCTAGAATTATAGCAGGGAATGACATAGTTGGGTCCAACATTTATATTTGAGATATAAACTTTACTTTAAACCATACCTATTATCCATCAGTCCAGGGCCTTTTATTACCATAGTCAGATAATTATGTTTGGCCTACATAGAAGTAGAATCATCTCCAGGCTGCTTGGGATGGGGCAGGTGAAGTGAGGTACAACTTCCGTTCAGATACACTTTCAGTCAGTCTTTCTGTTTTCATATCAAGTTCACCCCCATTTCCAGATTTATTTGTTATAGCCAATTTCAGAAACTTATGGGAGTTCAAACCCACAAATCAGATTGTTCCTCAGCTTTCCATAGAGCTGTCTTAATATTCTGCTTTCTCAGGTCTACTAATGCAGACTCTATTTATGCAGTTTCTTAAACAATGTTGATTTTACATCCCTATTTTCTTTTTAATCTAGTCCTTAAAATTGACTCATTTTGTTGTTTTGGGAGGGTTTTGTGAGTTTTTGGTGGTTAATGAGAGCTTAGGCTGCCATGATACTCTTGAATATATCTTGTAATATTTGAACTTTAATATATGATATTCTGGTGTTTTATTTTTGTTTCAACTTCCATGTTAGCCAAATTAACAACATCATTAACTTTACACATTTATATTCTGTACTGAAACTATAATACTTTTGTCACTCTGCTAAGTTGCCTTATGTTACAAAACCACCAAAATTCTGATATAATCCAATTTATAGTAACTTTATAGTGTCCTATTGTTTAATATCTTTACTTACTATTTTTAAAGTAGCTCTTAGATAGTTAAAGAACATTTTTAGCATCAACATCAAATAAATGACCCTTTATTACATTAAACTAATTTCTTAAAAGCATTTTAAATTACAATACGGTGACTTTGTGTTCATTTTCTGTTTGTTTGGTTATTTTTATTACTTATCGAAGATTCTATTTGCCCTGTCTCTGCTATTAGAAATATGACTAGTATGCCTTTAACATATTATCATATTCATAGCAGTTTCAATCATTACACCTATTGTATAGAATCCCTTTGATTTCTGGAGATATCCACCTGTGAATATGTCATGGTGGACCACAACTCCCATCTTTCCCTTATTCTTTTCATAATTATATATCTAATTCTTTGAACAGAATTCCTCAGTATCTTCATATTATGTTGTTTTACATACATTTTGTTCTGTTTTTGAAATTTCACATCAATTCTTCTAACCATAGTGATCTTTCTTTCCTGATTATTAATCTTTTTGTGACCTCATTAAGTATTCTAAGGTAAGAAAGCCAGTAGAGTTTATTCAGTTTTACTCACCATAAAACATGTAACCTTAGCTACTTCAAAAGGCAGAAGGGACAGAGATTAGACAAAAGCTACTTTTCAGAAATAATCCTATGATCTGACATTTATTGCTAGGACAGCTGGTATAGTCTAGTTCCTTATGTCAGGAATAATTTAGTATTTATGTGGCACTTCACATTTTCAAAATGCTCTTCAATCATTAATAAAACATTTCCATGACATTCCTGTCAGAGAGGTCAGTATAACTACCAATAACTAGAACCACTTAATAACAAAATGGTGAAAAAGCTACCATAATCTTCTTTGTTTCGTGGTGTTAGTGTTCAAGCATGAACACTAAATATGAGCATTTATTAAATCCACTGACTACATTGCATTGAATTTTATGAATTCACAATATGAATGAATTACTATAAATGATACTGTAAAACGCTTAAGAAGTTATAACTCTCCTTTGAAAAGCAAGCTGCATTCAATGGAGTCTATTAATAAACATATTACAAATGTTCTCTGCAGTAAGGTATACTAATTCAGAGTAGAGAATTCTAGAATATCTAGTGTTGCCCAGAATTAAATAATGTAACAGAGATTAATTAGAGGTTTAAATCATATTTAAGATGGTTGTTTCTCAAATCAGTTTATTGAAAACATAAGTCAGCATTTTACAAATAGTGAAAAATAGTAGGTAATACACCCAGATGTTGGTGAACTGAGATAAGATATATCTGGCATGTACACAGATACCATACAATGAAATTGGTACCAGTTCACAAATGATTTTCTGGTGTGTGTTTAGTAGTGTCCTTGTGAGTTTTTTATTTATTTATTTATTATTTATTTATTTATTTATTTATTATTTTTTTAATTTAAATGCTGGCCTCCAAAGAAGCTATCTGGGCTTGTTTTTATTTGCAGGATGATGATAATAGCATTTATTTCTAAATAGAAACAAAAGTAATCAGAAATATCTTGTTCTTCCTTGTGCTTTTTTTGAGATTTGTTCATTTTATCCTACATATCAATTTTCTTGTCAAAGTGATCAGACTATCAGGTATTTTCTAATATTTGCAAGCACACTTTTTCAATCCATGTATTTTTAATATTTATTTTATGATCAGTCTTTCTAGGGTATCGTTAATTTATTCTTTTAAATGGCCAAATTTTGGCTTTTTACATATTTTCTATGTTAAGAGTTAGCTTTTCCTTTCCTAGAAATGGTCAGATAGAAAATATTTTAGGCTCCTTTGACCATACGGTCTCCATTGCATCTACTCAAATCTGCCGTTCCATGAAAGCAACCATATAATACATAAATAAGTATGGCTGTGTTCCAGTAAAACTTTGTTTAAAAGAAATATTTCTTGTCATGAGTTCAGTAAATATTTGATAACAGGAATACCAGTGCTTGGGAAATAAGTGTTTAAAGCATCTCTGGGCAACATGTCATGTCATGAACCTCAATTTTTGAAGGAAAAACTGGCAGAACTTGGCTTTAAGGATGACTATAAATTTTCTGGCATAATGAAAATTATATTTTATAACCTTTTTAAAAAATCTCTTTAAATCACTTTTTTTTTTTCTAATTTTAATTAGAGTAAAACCAACCTACTCACTATGGTCTTCAAAATTCTACATAATTTCTTTTGACCTTGAGCTAATCTCCCTAAGTAACCACTTTCCAGTCACACTTATGTGGTCTTTATTCCTTGATACAGCCAGTTCATTTCCTTGTCAGGGCATTTGCTTTTTTTTTTTTTCCTTCTGACTAGATATTTCTTCCTTCACATGTCTTGTGGTGGTGTAGTGTAAAGCCTACGGCCACAGCTCTGCCACCAGACCATCTTTACATATTACGAACTTATCACTTAGAGGAATTATTTGTAATATTTCTCTCCACTTGGCTTTTTTTTTTCCTTTTGGTAATTTTCATGGGATGAAAGGAATAATAAGAGTGGCCAGAAAGCAAATGAAGACAATGAACTCTTTTTTTTTTTTTTTACTGAACTTCATATCTATAATCACATAAGAAAATAAATTAGAAATTAAAATGATTAATAAAATAATTTCAATAAAAAAAAAAGAAAAGAAAATTTATATTTTTCAGTTACAATATGCAGTTCTTGTAAAAAGAGGAAAATAATATATGAATATATCAGCCATGCTCATGGACCCCAGCAATGAGACTAATCACCTATGGACTCTAAATGACAGGCCTGTCCACCCATAAACTCTGGCAGCTGGTCTACACATAAACTCTAGCCTAGACTGACTGCTGAAGGACTTTTTCTGCCAAAGCCAATCTGCAAAGACTGTCAATATCTCTCAATATTTACTTCAAGAGTAAGTGCATTAAACTCACCAAATTAAATGGAGTTGAATGAATTAAAAATAAAAAAGGTCCAATTATATATTGTCTATCAGAGACTCACTTTAGAGTAGATGACACACATAGGCTGAAAGTGAATGGATGGAAAATTTATTCCATGTAAGTGACAACCAAAAAAAATGCAAGGGTGGTATACTATTATAATACAATGTAAACTTTAAAAACTCTCAACAAGAGACAAATAAGCATCATATAATGATAAAAGGTCAAATCAACAGAAAGATGTAAAGATCAAATCAACAGCAGAGCACTTAAATATATGAAGCAAATATTGAAAAACTTGAGTTGAGGATCATACAGTAATACACTAGTAGGAGACTTAAATACTTTACTTTTAATAACAGATCATTCAGAGAGAAAATCCATAAGGAAAGAGCATACTTGAGCAAGACTATATACCAAATAAACCTAATAGGTATATACTGAATATTTCATTCAAATATCACAAGTTCAGTCAGATAACAAGTCTTAAAAAATTAGTAAGACTGAAAATATTTCACATATCTTTTTCAAACACAATAGAAAAAAATAGAATTCAAATTCAAAGGAGGAAAAAAGGAAAACTCAAAATACATGGAAATTAAACAGTATACTCTTGAACAACCATCAGATTAAAGAACTCAAAAGAGAAATAAATCTTCAGAAAAATAAAAATGAAAGCACAACATATCAAACTTATGGGTTACAGCAAAAGCAGTACTGAAAGGGATGTTTATAGCAATAAACATCTACATTAAAAAAAGATTTCAAATAAATAACCTAACTTTACACCACAGTATGTAAAGCAACTAGAATAAAAGAACAGACTAAGCCCAGAGTTAGAAGGGAATAAAAATTAGAAAATATACAGATAAAATGAATAATAGAAAAAAGTTGATAAAACTGAGTTGAATTTTGAAATAAAATTAAAATTAAAAAAAAAAACTTACCTTGACTAACCAAGTAAAAAGAGACTAAAATAAGATCAGAAATTGAAGTGGAGGTATTGCAACAGATGCCACAGACATAAAAATAAAATAGTGTGTACAGGATTACTATGAACAATTATATGGCAACAAAATTAACAACCTGGAAGAAATGGATAAACTCCTAGAAACATATAACCTACCAAGACTGAATCAAGAAATAGAAAGCCTAAACAGACCAATAACTAGGAATGGAATAAGTAATCAAAAACCTCTCAGCAAAGCAAAGCCCAGGATAAGATGGTTTTATAGGTGAATTCTTTTAAAGAAGAGTTAATACTAATCCTTTTTAAAGTCTTCCAAAAATTGAAGAGGGAACACTCTCAAACTCATTTTACGAGGCCAGCCTCATTCTGATATTAAAGGCAGACAAGTATATCACAGGAAAATAAAACTATAGACCAATATCCCTGAATAACACACATGCAGAAATGTTCAACAAAATGTTAGTAAACTGAATTCAATACTATATACAAGATCATATACCATGACCAAGTGGGATATATTCCTAGGATGCAAAGATGGTTCAACAAATACAAATCAATGTAATATACTCCATTAACAAAATGAGAAATATAAATCAGATAATCAACTTATAGGTGAAGAATAATGTGAAAAACTTCAACAAATTTTCATGGTAAAAAATCAACAAATTATGTATAAAAGAAACTTACCTCAACATAAGAAAAGACGTATATGAAAAACACGCAGCTACCATTATACTATGTTGAAAACTACAAGCTTTTCCTCTAAGATCTAGAACAAGAGAAGGATGCCCACTCTCACCACTTCTAGTCAATATAGCACTGAGAGAGCTATCCAGAGTGATTAGACAAGACAAGTAAATAAAAACATCTAAAGTAGAAACGAAGAAGTAAAATTACTTCTATTTGCTGATGACATAATCGTATATATGAAAACCCTAAAGACTCCCAAAGAAAACTGTTAAACTAATAAATTAACTCAGTAAATATGCAGTATACATAATCAACATACAACATCCAGTTGCATTTCTATGTACTAACAATGAATTATCTGGTGAAAGAAATTAGAGCAGACATAAGAACTAGAACGATATCCTGTGTTTGTGCATGAGAAGAACTATGATATAGCAATCTCACTTCTGATTATGTATTCAAGTGGATTAAAGTCAGGATCTTGAAAAGATATCTAAACTCCCTTGTTCCCTGAAGCATTATTTTACCATAGCCAAGGTATGGAAACAATCTAAGTGTCCAAGGGTGGATAAATGTATAAAGAAAATGAGGTATATCCATACAATGGATTATTTTTTAGCTTAAAGAAAGAAATCTTGTCATTTGCAACAGCATGGGTGATCCTGGAGGAAATTATGCTAAGTAAAATAAGATACAGAAGGATAAATACTGCTTTATGCCACTTACATACAGAATCTAAAATAGTCAACTCATAGAAGCAGAGAGTAGAAAGGTGGTTTCCAGAATCTGGGGGGAAAGGTATATGGGAGGCATTAGTTAATGGATGCAAAGTTTCACTTATAGAAGATGAATCAGTCCTACAGATCTACTTTACAGTGCAGAGTCTATAGTTAACAATACTATACTGTATACTCTAAAATTTCTGAGAGTAGATCTTATGTTAAATGTTCTTATCAAAAAAATAATTATAAAGAGATCATGAGGAAACTTTTGGAGGTGATGGATATGTCTATGTCACAT
>CM053501.1:89578684-89765423 GCA_028627145.1 Eidolon dupreanum
GATTTTATAGGGGGAGTTCCATTAGGGCCAATGCAATGATGGGAGACACTTTTAGAAACAAATTACTTTGAACTTGACTTGCAAGGCTATAACTGCCAGGGAAGGCAATTCAGTATCATAAACTAGTATACATTATTTTATTTCCTTCTAGACTTTCCTATGTTTTAACTGAGTTAAGTAGCCTAAAACTTGGAACTGAAGAACTCTAGTAAATATATTCATTAAATTTAGTAAATGAATAGAAAAACTTTCAACTTGATGACAAGATAAATAATTTTCATGCTTTCAGAAGTCCTCTTTAGGATGGTTATTACTGGAAGTATATGTTGGTGTTATGGCCCCAATGGAGTATTACTTTGCCTCTGCCTATTCCACTACTTTATTTGTTAGATCTGGTCTCAAAGGGTTAGTTTACTGTTTTAATTGCATCTCAAAGCAATGCTTCTTTTAGTATGTCATAGTGGTTACCGTCTCTGGAACTGATTTTGATCCCAGCTCTGACTTTGATGTCTCTGTGCCAACTTTTTCTATCTCCAAAATGGGGGTAATTACAGGAGCAACTTGATAGGATTACTTGAAGGGTTAAATGTATGCAAAAGAGTTAATAGGTAAAATCCTTATAGGAGTATCTATTATGCTCAGTAAAAATAAAAAGAATATTATATTTGTGGACTGTGTCTCAGTCAGTCTGTATTTCTGTCTGTAACTCCTATCTCTAATGACTAGAGCAAAGCAAGTTTTTTGAAATACTTTAGTATTTCTTAGAAATAAATATGACAATGATAAAACAATTCTTTGGGAAAATTATTCTCATCTATTGTGTTTTCTAAACCTAAACCTACTGCAAGTTTGAATTCTTGCTGGTGTGACCTGTGCTTTTCTTTCTCAAAGAGCAAGAAAAGATTATTTCTAAGAATGTCTAACATAATATCAACAAAAGCCCTTCCTTTCCTCATACTGATTGTTGTCATTTCAGAAAGTAGTTAACTTTAAGGACTTGTATAGGGAGTATTTCAGAGAGGAAGATATATATGGCAAAATTGTAGAGGCAAAATGGATTAAGGTATTTTCTGCTGTTTACACCTCTGGATTAGCTTGTAACAGATGAACTCATTCACTAAAAAGTAGAAAAGCTGATTAAATTAAAAGGATATTATTGCCTGCATTAGAGAAATACAAAGCTAGACTGGATTTGATGGACTAAGTCCTAAAAGAAGGAACTGCATCAATGTGAGCCTGGTATTCTACTCCAGTTTTTCACTTAGGTAATTTGCCAGTTTATAAGCCAAATGTTCAAGACAACAACATGGATTCATATCACCAACATAGCCAACAAAATTCTGAACATAAAAAGCTAGATACAAAAGACCACATAAGATATGACTACATATATATACATACATATATATATTAATTATTCTATGTTGTTAGAATTTTGAAGAGTATTTTACTAGTGAATGAGGTTTAGGTCATGGGAGGGAGGGTTAATGTGAAAGGAATCTGATATCCTGGTTATGATTTATTTCATCTGCTGATGGTAAGTGTCTTCCTTATGAAATTCACAGTTCATAAACTTTTCTGTATGTATGTATACATGATATCTTAGTAAACATGTTACTAGCAATTGAAATATTTGTCTATGGTTAGAAATCAAATTCTTGGGTCCCAAATAGTGTTTGGTTCAATCCAAAGATAGTATTGACAATCACAGTAATTAGTAGAAAAATATGTTTTTTAGTGAGAAAAGGAAATGATCTTTATATTTTGATGGGACAATTAGGAAAGTTAAGTTCATTGATCCGTCCCCTCTTTTACCCTCTTTTAACAAATTTCTCATCTACACTGCCAGATGCTGTACTTAATTTCTAGGTATCTTATCTTCATGAACCATTTTTAGTGAGAGGAGAGGCTTAATTGATAAGATGGGGCTGTGGAGAAGAAGTATATAAGATAGACTTTGAAAGTTTAGACGAAGTGTTTTTAGAATAAGTAAGGTATAGTGCTGTATAAGTCAAGGAAAGAAAAGATTGCAAGAGGGAGCAATTATTTGACTGAAGTGATGAAGGTATTTTCAATAGAGTGATGGGAAAATGGAGGAGTGTGGGTAGTAAATGGGAGAAGTGGCAGTCAGCATTCAGGACCCTAAATAAAGTACTTTCAGAAACTTAGATTTGAGCTACAGCTGTATATGTGGTTCTATGGTTTAGATTTGGGGATAGCTTGCCTTTAGATAAAAGTGAATGGAACATGTACACATGAAAGTAGAAATGGTAGAGAAGAAAAAGGTGACAATACTAAGGGAAAGAAAGATAGGGGTAAGTAGTAGTATAACTTTTGGTGAAATGTTGAATGGAATGGCATTCATAGCCAGGGAGCAGTAGATGAGGGCAAGACAGGATAGTCTTTTGGTAGGAAGAAATACTTCTCCTGTTTCATAAGTTAGGAAGAAAAAAAAAAAAAGACTGAGAAAGGAAGTTGAGATAGTTTATCTTTTGAGATATCATGATACATCAGAAAACATTGACTGGTAAGAGAAATCTGTCTACATGTTTACATAAAAGTGCATCTTAAAGGGTAAATTTTACTTTATATAAATTATACCTTGATAATCCTCCCTTAAAAATAAACTACATTGATTCCTTTTTAGCTTTATTATGTAATGATTTAATAATAATCATTAGCCTAGAAAAAAGTAGAATGCAAAAAATTATAAAAGTATTTGTATGAATTAAAAAGATGATAATTTAGGTGATGGTAAGCAGCATGTCGTAATTTTTAATGATAATCATTGTGTTTATATTACACTGCATGATGTCCAATTTATGAAAAATTAGATAGACTGGCACAATATATTCTCTGTTAAAATAATAATGTTAGTAATGGATATATGTATCATTTTATAAAAAGGACAAATAAGCAACGAGCAGTAGCTCTAATACACATTAAATGTAGGATCTACTATATTTTCTTTACTTGTGATATAAGAGAAATATTGATGCTACTTTCTATAATCAGTTGTATTATTTCCTCAACTGTGCCTTAAAGATATCAAAAGTCATGTTTTCAGAGTTAGGCAATTTTTAAAATTATTTTATCTATAATAAAATTAATCAAAAATGGCAAAATTCAGAGTGGGATATTGATGAGTCAGAGAATAGTCATCTTAATTTAGTAATGAGAATAATAGATACAAAGCGAAATAATATATACCTTCATAGGACTATCAATCACAGCTTTGCAGAATTTTTTTCTGGTTATGAAGAAGCCACTTTTAACATTTTTTTCCTCAAAGAAATTACCTTAGCAGGCTGGGCTAAAGAGTGAGGACATGTTTCATATAGAAATTGTAAAAAAATGAATGCATATGTTGTATGAACTACAACATATACATAAATTTATTGAAATAACTATTTTGAAGACTTTAAAAGTCTTAAAAATTATTCATATTTTAAATTATTTTTAAGCACTGTCCTGTATATAATGAGTTCTTTTGTTAAGACCATTGTATTATAAGTCTTTGAGAGGCTAATGTTCCTTTTGTGGAAGGGTTGTACCTATATTGTCAGGTCAGGTAACGGCATTATCTGCTTTTGACACCAAACACCACAGTGATATATATTAACATTTCAATTGGAAACACACAGCTATTTGATTGTTATAACAATTTCAAACAAGAGAGTTTTTGATGTTCTATTACCTTAAAATTACTTTCCATCTTACATCTGATATCTTTTGCTATATTTCATACCAAATATATCTGAAGACCTCTAGTCTATTGCTTTCCTGCATTACCCAAGTAACAGCAGTTTTAACCATTAATCTTTTTTTAGAAACATCGTTTAAAAAAATTGCTGCCTTTCAAAAATTTTTATATTTTTATTTTAATTGTATTTTAATTTTAGGAAGATTTATTTCAAGAACCCATAATTCATATATATTTTTTGACATAATGTAATATTGATATGATGATCTTAAGATTCCTGAATTCTGGATCCTTACCAGTTAAGACAATATCCCTTCTAAGAGTCTCAACAGAGAAAACATCAAATAAGAACAAAGACAAAAAGCAAAGACGCTTAACTATTAATAGATTTTAAGCGTTAACTTCACAATTTAGCAGACTGTTAATAGGGTGCAGCTACAGCTAAAATGTGATATCTAAATCTCTCTGTGGCTCTAAGTATAGATCTAATTGAAGAATAAGAGTTCAGATGACAAGATAACAAGATGGTTGTTTTGTTTTTGTTTTTTTCAGGCAGAAGAAGGTTCCTGTCTCCTATCTTCAGCATGAAATCCTAGGCTTTTGCCATATAGCATAGAAAAAGAAATGGAGCCAACTATTTTAACTCTATGAAAGTGATTGTTAGAAAACCAAGACGACAAATTTTATGGCATTTGATATCTCAGTAAATATGTTAAAAATCACTTTTGGAATAGTTTTCATTCTCTATTTAAAAAATGGTTAGAAAATAAATGAGGGAGGTTGTGAGATAAATATAACCAATATTAAAAGAACGTACCTAGGATACACATATAAATTTCCTGTCCTCAATAAATAAAATTATTCTATCCCCAAGCTATTCACCATCTCTTTTCTTTCCTTACATGAAGTACTTTTCCTTACTGTGATTATATTAGCCATAGTAAACTACTATTATCCTTTAGGGATTCAGATCTTTGTTAATGGGGAATTTACTTACTATTATTTTACTGAATGTCAGATATAACTTAAATCAATGGAACTAATTGTCCTGTGTACACTGTCTTCTTTTAGAGTCCATTTTTCATCACCGTGTTTCAGTCTAGTCACCTAGTTCACTGCCACACATGTATTTATTTCTTTACAAAATAATTTTTCATTTTTAGTCAAAATTGCCAATTATCTGCATTTGTCTAATGATCTCCTGATATGTGATGTATTAACTAGACAATGTAGAAGTGAGACAGATGAAAAGCTGTTAAATATTCTGTGGTTTTTAAGATATCCTTCTTTTGACATGGAAACCTGAAATAATGGCTAATATAACCACAGTAAGGAAAACATTTAAAAGGATTTTACTTGCTATTCTATGCAATCTCATGTTACATTAAATTTTAACCCATGTTTTTATTATTTAAAAAAGAAATATACTTCAAAAATAAGTAAAATACGATAATTAAAAAATAAACATTACATTTATCTAGTACGCAAAGTATATTGCCAAGAATGAATTTTCTATAGTTCAGTATATAACTATAGAGACTCTTATGAAGAATATTTCAGCCTACACAGAGCATTATAAAAATGTTATTTGCTAAAACTTTTTCATTTATTATCAGTGCTATCTTTATATAAGTAGCTTAGGAAAATGGACAATTATATTCCATATATTTACAAATAAATAATTCTATACAATAAAAGAAAATATTCAGTGCATCACATGCTGATTATTGTGGCTAGACTGTCTTGATACCTAAATGGAATCATAATCCATGGACCCCATTTGATTCCTAATGCAAGATGAAAAATTACATAATTCTTTATAAGCTGTAATGACAATCTAGCTCACTTCATACATAGTTATTTGTTCATACATATATCATAAATATATGTATGTTTGTGTTTGTGTACATGAATTTTTGTGTATCTGTGGGTGTGATATATGCATGGTATTGGATATGCACAAAAACAATGAATACACACTATTTTTTTTAAAAAATCAAGACATTATACACATATCCAAATGATAACTACATTTGCTGATGCTACTTCTGTTTAAATTTTCTTTTAAATAATCAGCAAAGTAATGTGAGTCTATACTCACAAAACATGTGGAGCCCCTAATAATGGTTTGCACCATTTAACAAATGGCATGACCATGAATTTGGGCTAGGTATGCTTTATAAAATCTTGAAAAAACATAACTGTGATTAACTAAATTTATTTCCTAGATAAAAGTTTATAATCAAAAGAATGTCAGCTACATAGGCTTTACCAACTTCCTGAATTTGAGTTAATATTATATATACGTATTTGGCATTTTCCCAAATTACAGAATTCTGCTTTTTAAGAAGTTTAATTTATGGGGACACTGAACACAAAAAATTAATGGTGATGCATATATATTACAGAAAATAGCAACGTCTGTCTACTCGATGATTTGAGTTACACACTGAAACATCTCTCTATGTTGCAATAAACTAACAAACTACAAAAAAATTCAGTGGTCTATATAGAAAGCATTTATTTTTCTCAGTCATGGTGTGTGTAACAACTGGGGTGGCTCTGCATCAGACTTCAGGGAACTCAGCTTGTCTTTGGGTTTTGGGTAGAGTTCAGATGTATCCCACATATATCCACATTCTCCTTGGTATGTACCCAGGGTGTATCATTCTCATGATCAACACAGGAGTAAAAGATAGCAAGCCAAAATACACAAGAACCAAAACAGCACATCCTGTGGTACAGACCAAGTCAAAGACAAGTCCATAATGTCTGCAAATTTGTACTCTATCACAAGGGATATTAAAAGGTGGATTTTTAAAATGTAAATTATGACAAATATTTACACACAAAAAGATCCCCTAATTAAGGACTGTTATGCACATTTTTTTCCAATAAAATTTGAGATATTTGTATCAATAAACAATTTAGAATGGTTTTAGATTTACAGAATTGTCGTGAGGATAGAACAGAGCATTCCCAAATACCCTATTCCTGGTCTCCCTTATAATTAAAATTTTATGTTAGTATATTTGTCACAATTAATATTGATACATTATCATTAAGTTAATGCTTTATAATGATTTTCTCAGTTTTTTTCCTAATGTTCTATTTCTGTCTCAGGATTCTATCTAGGATACCACCTTGCATCTAGTAGTCATGTCTCTTTAGGCTCCCCTGGGACATGGCAGTTTTTCAGATGTTCCTTGTTTTTGATGTCCTTGACAGGTTTGAGGGTTACTGTTGAGCTATTTTGTACAATGTCTCTCAATTGGGATTTGTTTTTGTTTTTTGTTTTGTTTTGTTTTTCATGATTTGGACTAAGGTTATGTGTTTTTCGTAGGAAGACCACACAGGCAAAATGCCATTCTTAACACATTGCATCAAGAGTATATACTATCAATATGATGTCCATTTTGATGTTAACCTTTATCATGTGGCTTGAGGAAGTATTTCAGAGGTTTCTCCCCTGTCAAGTAACTCTTTCCCCCTATTTCCATACTATACTCCTTGGAAGAAAGTCACACGGCCCACACCCAAGGAGTGGGGAGTTATTTACACCTCCTACAGGGTGGTTTTGAATGCTGCACAGCAAATTTGTCTTTTCTTCCTTATTTATTCATTTCTATATATCAATATGAATGTGTGAACATTTATTTTATACTTATAACCTAAGACTATTTTGTTGCTCAAGTTTTCCTATTATTTCTTTTGGCTCTTGTATCACCTTTATGTTCTCTCATCATTCTGTGTATCACTTCCTTATTTTCTGACACTACAAGATAATCTAGGCTCATATTGCACACTTTTTTGTCCCAGCCCTAGAATCAATCATTTCTCCAAAGAGCCCGGTATTGTTTGGGAGAATGATATTACAAACCTAGATCTGACCACTCTGTGTGTTGCTACTGGAGTTTTGTTGATTAGAACTATTTTTAATTATAAAAATACTAGTATTTATAGAAAGTTAGACATTTAGAGACAAAACTTACTTGTTAAAGAATGTATATTTTCTGCCAATAGATTAGATCTCTCTGAGTCTAAGAAAACTAACTATAGGTCACTATATACTTAGGAAATTTGTGGGGATAATCTGGGATATATTTCTAGCAAATGTGCATCTTTATGTAGGTATGTGTATATATATGCACATCTATATATGAATATATTTTATATATTTACAGGTATTGTATATGTCCAAAATAAAATAAGCATTAAAAATATATAGTATATTAATATGTAAGTGCTAAAGATAAAAGTTAAATTGTTTCTTCATTCAGCTCTGACCATTCCTTTACATAACAAAAATATATTGGTCATTTTATCATGTAAGTAGCTGTTATAGAGGAGGGGTAATCATAAATTTAAATATGTACTCTGAATGATTTCAATCTTTGGAATTTGTTAATTTTTCAACAACCAGGACTATATATAAAATTGTTAAATGTTATATGTGACCTTGAAAAGCATATAAATTCATTTCCATTTTCATTAGCTTTGCCCTATATGTCAACCAACCAGTTTCTGGTTTCTCTTACTGCCTTTCTCGGCCAAGCTCTGATTCTTGGCCTAAACCAAGAGAGTAAAGCATGTTAATTACTGTGAATTTATTTCTGATTCTTTCCAACTTAGAATTTTATTCTAATGACTGTTCTTTATTCCTTTAGCTCACTATTGCCTTTAAAATGAGATTTTTAAATTCCTTTTGTTTTAATTTTTTTTAGTCAGCAGAAGGGATAATCCGTTGGACTCTAGTACTAACAGAAAGTGTAAAACTGGTGGTACTATTAAACCATTGCTAGATTATGTCTTACTGCATTTACCAAGTCAGTCCAATATATGCCAACATGGAAGATTTACATTAGAGTTATCTAAAATGGCACTGGACATTATTGTCAGTGCTATCAAAGGGATTTGATGTGGACATCATAGTCTAGTTTTGCTTGAAGTATATGGACATCATCTATATGTAGTCAAAATCTTATTAGAGAAGAGAGTGATCTACTGAGGTTGAAGCACAAAATTTTATCTATCTATCTATTTATTTTTATTGATCCCACCATTAACTTGCCACTCAGCTTTAAGAAAATCACTACATTTCTCTGAACTTCAACTTCTCATTTCCAAAACTAAGTAAATGTTTATCCTGACATGAAGTTTGATGGTGTTTAAGATGACTGTAGGAAATACCTTGAATAGAGCAGCAGAGCCTCACAGTATTCATTGTAGGCTTGTCCCCACATCATAGTGGAGCATACAATGCTAGAGTTTTTAATGCCTGGCTTTTCTTATATTTTAGATTATATTTCTTATAATATTTGAAACTTTATGAATAGAATATTATTTCAACATTCATGACTATAATAAACTAGAACTAGTATTTAAGAGAAAAAATGTTTTATAAATGAAGGGACATTGTTTTGTTTTGTTTCTAGTAATTTATCTTTTGAAAATTTAGAGAAAACTTGTAAAATTATAGGAATAATAAAATTTAAACAAAATGACTCCTGTGCTTTTATCTTTAAAATAGTATCTTAAAGTAGGATCAATGACAAAAGTTTTACTTGAGCCTTTTAAGATTGTGGGTATTCCTAGTAATGCCTCTCACTGTGAATTTATATCAAATGGATAATATACAGAAAGAAAATTTTTAAAAACTACAAAGATAGAAAAATCCTGAGGATAGATTTCTGATCTCTTTTGTTTGTTTGGTTTTTGAGGACAAAGATACATTTCTGTGAGTTAGAAATTACTTGAACTTTGCCAGTGTTTCTAAATTTTGTTGCAACTCATCATAGAAATTTTGACAAGCACCATTAATATTCTAAAGCTCTAAATCTATTGACAACAAATATTAGGAGCATAGAGCAGTTATATTGTGTAGGAAGAAATACCATCCAAAAGCCATTAATTGAAGCTTTATTAAATGTTGCGAAATGAGATTATTTCAGGATGACTCTTCTAGGTACAGTATAAATATAATATAGTCTACTGTACTAGAGTATTCATTATAGATTGAGAAAGATCAAATTTGTTTTGAGTATTTGTATGAGGTTATGATAAAAACAGGAACAGAAACAGAGACAGCAGGACTGGGGCCATGCTTTAGCCTACATTGATGAGCCAGTTTGACTAAAAGGGGGAGCAGTGAGGAATAGTTGGGCTAAGTGTTCAGCAGGAGTCTGTGGGAAAATTTCAGTTCTGCATCCATTAAATTATACAGAAATTATGATTTGGGATAAGAAGAAAAATAGGACCTTATTTTAAGGACTTAATTATTCTTCAATAACAAGGATATTATTTTATTAAATAA
Source organism: Eidolon dupreanum (assembly GCA_028627145.1). Classification (NCBI taxonomy): domain Eukaryota; kingdom Metazoa; phylum Chordata; class Mammalia; order Chiroptera; family Pteropodidae; genus Eidolon; species Eidolon dupreanum. The sequence goes on from CM053501.1 coordinate 89,588,701, forward strand.
CAAAAACATTACTCCAGGGCTGTGGGTAACATTGAATTTCAAAACAAGACTGTGGGGCATTAGTGGGCAAGACTGAGACCAGTGAAAGTAGCACAGTTAAATTTATTTTCAGGCTATTTAAAAACGTGTGGTGATTGTTTTATATTTTAATAATAATAAGTACCTGCAGATTGAAAAGTAAACATTGTCTTTCCATGGAAAACTCATCTTATAATTACATAGCATTTAAATATGTTCCATGCCTTTTATATTGTAGTTCCTTAAATGTTACATTTGACATTATGCTATAAATTGACAATGACAATTTTTCCTAAATGCATGGACAAGCTAAATAAAAGTACAGATTTATTTCTCAGTTATCATTTCATCCAGTTATTTATTAAACCGTATATCTTAGTAAAGACATTATTTACAAAACAATCTGTGGGTCATACAAAAAAAAAAAAATAAGATGCAGTCCTGTTCTGTGAATTTGAAGTCTAGAATCTCAATACCCAAGTTCCATTCTGGGGGAACTCTTTAAGCAGAAATGTCTAAAATCACAAAATAGCAAGAAGTATGAAGTCTTTCTGATATATACAAATAGGAAGAAAACCTGGATATGACATTTTTAAGATAAAAATCCTTAAAATCTAAAATCAAAACTTGAAAAAGAGTCAGCATAAATATTAAATCATTGATCAGTAATTCTTTACTACTTGGCCTTTTATCTTTTCACTCTTTTTATGATATAAATATCTTCTCTTTTCTATGTGTTGATTGGCCTCTGCAGGGGTGATTTTTTATGGTACAGTGTAAGAACGTGCCAACTTTATGAGACAAGAAGTTGAAACTTAATATCCTGCAGAGCATATGATGTATCCAAGACAACCTACAATTTTTATATAACAGACTTGCAATCAAGAATTGGAGAATGACATCAATCAGATTGTTACTCTGGCCCCTTGATACCAGTGCAGATCTATGTGGATATGTGTCACTCTAACTATTCTCAATCTGAAGTGTTTCCATCTAATGCACTGTAATTAGGTTCTATGTTTAGCTTTCTGTTTTCTAACCAAGCTGCCCACATTTTTAACCAATAGTTAAAAGCCATTCGAAGATACTTTTCACAAAATTAGTATTCATAGTTCAATGGAATTGTACTTTCTTAATGACACCTGACAAACTGGAAGAAAAAAAAAAGACTGAAATTCTATCTCTGGTGGTGATAAATAATATAAACACCAACATTTCCACCCTGATGTTTTCTGTGTCTTCATAATCTGTTAGTAATGAGATATTGCAGATTACAGTCCTCCTCTGAACCCTGTTTTACAACCCTGACACCTAATATGGTAGCTAGTTATTTCCTTCATGATGGTAACTGTGCCTCATTTATCTTTGTTTTGCCAGCACCTGGTATATACCATGACAGAAAGTGAGTTCTCTCAAATATTTATAGAATGGAATTGAATCCATACACTTGAAAACAATGACCCCAATGCCCACAAAAGGAATTGCTTTAATTGGCCTGAGTTGTTTAGCAGAAACAAGCAAAGTCATAAAATCTTTTAAAAACAATAAGAGCACCAAATGTGTGGACACAGTATTTATGAAACTCCCTTAGCTTCTATGACAGTTTTTAAATTTTCTTGTTTGCAAGTGACAATAGTCCAGATAAGAAAAAAAAAAAAGAGTATACATTTAATTTTGGAAAAAGCTACCTTATTTCTTGTGATACAAGATACCCCCCCTAATGCACAATAAGTAATACCTTGCTTAATAACTAAGGCACAAATCTAAATCATGGTCATGCATCTATGTGTTCAGCGTAGTAAATGAATTGAGCCAGCCATCTATCATCTACATGTTAATGAGCTTTATTTTCTCTAGAAGCAGGATGAATTGAATGATGACTTCAAGAAGAGCTAATGGATTTCTGTAACCTTACTTCATCCTCCCACACACTGTATTTTAATGGTATACTACCTGAAATTAGAGCAACAAAACGCTGGACATCATTTTAGCTTTTATAAATACAAATAGATTTTTGGTCATTGTTGATAATATGATAAGCATTAGGTTTCAGAAAATTCTTAAAGTCATTTTTAATATTTATTTGATTGGTGGTTAAAATGTTTTAATAATACAGTTGACCCTTAAACAATACAGGAGAGAGGAGCTCCGACTCCCACACAGTCGAAAATCTGCATGTAACTTTTGACTTTCCCAAAACTCAGTCATCCCTTGGTATCTACAGGGGATTGGTTCCAAAATCTGTGGATGCTCAAGTCCCTTAAATAAAATAGTATATAGTAGTGCATATGTAAAAAACATGAAGGGCCATATCTGCATTTATTGAAAATATATACAAATAAGTGGACCCGCACAGTTTCAAACAGTGTTTTCAAGGGTCAACTGTATTTGGGAATTTGGAGTTTATCAGGAATCTTAAAACTGACAAATAAATGTAAATGTATAGAGAAATTAATTTTAGAGGGAATTTAAAGTTTCTACTTTAAGATTTTTCTGAAAATGTTTCAAAAAGGAGCCATAAAATTCGAATGTCTCCGTTAAACACACACACACACACACACACTCATGCACATGCACACCTAAAAACAAAAGAAAAAAGAAAAAAGAAAGCAAATCCAAAGAAGTTAAACTTTAAAAGACATAAATTTTACTAAACATTCTTAGAACAGTGCCTTCACTACAGTAATTTCTTTTTTTTAGTTCAAAGGGACTAGAACTAGTTTGGTTAGTTTTAGAAGCTTCTGTGTGTGACAGAAATGGAAATGGGAGAATTTTCATCATGAAGAAAAAAAATTGTTTAGGAATTAAGGTGTCACACAATTTAAAATAGAATTAATAGAGATCACAATTCAAAATGAAATTGTTATGTTTTTACCAGTTTGACTGGGACCAAGCCCAGCTACCCCATTTAAAAATCCTTCACATGTTCTTATCATTAGATAAAATATTTAAATGCTTTTATTGATTTATTAGCCTGATAAATGTCACCTTTTCTTTCTAAGCAGTTAAATTCTATAATGTATATAAGCAAGAATATATTTTCACATGGATCTAAGAATGTGAGAAGTAATCGTCTGTATAATACTAGTTTTAGAAATAATGCTCTAAAATATTAAATTAAATAGTGTTTTCTTCAATCAAAGCTTCATCTGGTCTTTAAAATACAGAACATACCAAATTTTGGACATGGCTTAAGTATTGTAAGAATAAATTGAAACATCTTTTAATAAATGTAAACTATGAAAGATAAGAAATTATAAAATTCATAACAGCGATGAGTGACTAGATCAAATAATGTGAAGAACAATGTTGGAAAGAGTAAAAAATAAAAGTAAAAACAGAAAGCAGAAAGGACTACACTGTGTAAGTTTAAAACCATTTGTAAGCCACTCCTTGCCTTCCTCTTACTTCAAGAATCATGAACTTGAAAGTGCCCAGAAGGCTTCTGATTTCTGTGGAGTTCAAAAACAATAACAAAAAAAAAAAAAAAAAAAAAAGTATGTGTGTGTATGATAAAACCCCTCAGAGTTTATCACAGCTGAACCAGCTAAAGATTCCAGCAGCTCCTGTCAGCAGACCCTGGAGGATCTGGAAGAGGAGTTCATGTTATGGACAAGATCAGTGCCTCGTGGTTTTACTTAAAGTGTAGCTTCTACCTTTGATTTGGGTTAAGCAAATGACCCTCAGGTCTTAAAAATAGCTAGTCAGAATTAGATATAGAGACAGAGACAAGGGAGAAATAGACCCAAGGCAGAGGAAAGTGAAAGGGAGAGAATGATAAAATGCAAAAGAACAAGGGGATGCAATGTGGTACTGTCCAGTGAGGTAGCCATTAGCCACATGAAGTTACTTAAATTTGTTAATTGAAATTAAAATTAAAAACTTAACTCCTCAGCCATGCTACCCTCATTTCAAGTGCTCAGCAAAGCTGAGTTGCTACCATATTGAACAGTGCAGATGGAGAATATTTCGTTATCTTAGGAAGTTCTGGTGCAGAGGGCTGATATAGAAAGACAGGAATAAAGAAAAAAAAAAAACGGAAATAATTAGAGACTTATACTGAATGACAGTAAGAGGGAGTGAGAGATTTTGAGGGTTACATTGGAGAGAGAGAATACAAAAAAAGCTTATGGAGTTTCTTTTACATCTTAAAGAAGAAAAAAAGTGTACATGGTGGGATATAGGAATAATAGGTACAGAAATAGTATAGAAGACAACAATCATCTGAGTGGTTTGTAATTTTAAAATATCCATGACTGCCAATCAGCCCAAGATGCATGACCAATAAGAGAGTCATAAAATTCACAATCTGAGCACCAAAACGGTTCAACTGCTTTTGTTTGATTTTTTAAAGCACATACAATTGAGGTTTCCGATTTGCTCATCCTTCCTCTCATTTATATATGAAATAGAATGACTTTCTTATTGGGGTAGTAAACAAAGGGTGGCATGGAAAGAAAAGAAATAGAACATGAGAAAATCATAGCAAAGATAAACAATTAAAAATGTTTTGTGAAGTTTTACAACTTGAAGTCCTAATAACTCTTCAATTTTCTTTATTTTAAGAAGTGGAATATGAATTTTACATAAATTACAGATTATAATTTTTAAATGAGAAAAATTTCAAAGAGCATGAAATTTATTTGGAAATGAAATGGAATCATCTGGATTTTATATAGGAAAAATGCAAAATTTGGGAGATAAGTTCAGTTAAATCCCAAACTAGAGAATTACCAAACAGGAAAGTTTGAGCAAGAACCCTAAAGATAATTTCCTAATTTTTCAGAAAATATTCAGCTATTATTACTTCATATTTACACATTTGCAATTTATGTATAAATTTATATATTTAAAATACTAAATAGGAAAAAATAATGATACAGGCAGGCTTTTAAATTACATGCAGTTTCTATTAGCAAACACTAAATATGTTAATCCAAATGGAAGAATTTATCTACATGTTCTCTGAGGATTACAGTGTTTGTCTTCTATTTTGTAAAGTTTCTGAAAAAGGGATTACATGAGGAAAACACATTCTATGATGATAATCTTGAAAACATCAAGTCTCTTTGGAAGAAAAGAAGTGTAGAGATTCTGTGAATGTCCTGTGTATTTGAAAATATGAATCAATGGAGGAACATGTAAGATAATGCATTCATGAAAAATGATCTAATTATATGCATGAGAGGCTGGGTTATTATTGCCAAGTAAGGACCCTGACAATAATTGATTATCATTTTTTTCTTTTTATCCTATTTTGAGAGAGTAGTACACATTTACTTTTTACCTCACCTTAAATTTATTCCTTAATTTAGTATCAAAACCATGAATAGCCAAAGGAATATTGAGAAAAAAGAACAAGGCTTGAGTTATTACATTGTTTGACTTCAAATAAATTATACTACAAAGTGACAATAATCAAAATAGCGTGGTATTGGAAAAAAAAAAAAAAGACACACAGACCAATGGAACAGAATTGAGAGCCCAGAAATAAACCCACAGGTATGTGATCAAATAATATTTGACAAAGGAGCTAAAAATATACATTGGAGAAAAGAAACCAATAAATGATGCTGGGAAAATTGGAAAGCCACAGGCAAAATAATGAAACTAGAATGTTTTCTGTCACCATGCAACAAATTAACTCAAAATGGATCAAAGACTTAAATATAAGACCTAAATCAATAAACTGCATAGAAAAAACAATAGGTCTAAACTCATGGACATTGATGTTAGACAGGATTTTATGACTTTGACCTCAAAGGCAAGGGAAATAAAAGCAAAAATAAATGAATGGGACTATACCAAACTGAAAAACTGTGCAGCAAAAGAAACCAACAAAACAAAGAGGCAACCAACTGAATGGTAAAAGATATTTGCAAACAACACCTCCGATAAGGGGCTAATATCCAAAATATATAAAGAACTCATACAACTCAATAAAAAAAAAAAACAACCAATCCCATCAAAAAAATGGGCAGAGGACCTGAACAGACACTTCTCCCAGAAAGACATACAAATGACCAACGGACCAACATACTCAACTTCTCTAACAATTAGGGAAATGCAAATCAAAACCATAATGAAATACCACCTCACAGCTGTTAGAAAGGCTATCATCAACAGTACAAGTAATAAGTGTTGGAGAAGTTTTGGGGGAAAATGAACCTTCATACACTGCTGATGGGAATGTAAATTGGTACTGCCACTATGGAAAGTAGTATGGAAGTTTGTCAAAAAAAAAAAAAAAGAAGAATAGAATTACTACATAACTCAGTAATCTCTCTTCTGGGTATTACCCGAAATTTGAAAACATTTATCCATAAAAATATATGTACCCTGATGTTCATTGCAGCATTATTCATGGTGGCCAAAACATGGAAACAACTTAAGTGCCCTTTAATAGATGATTGGATAAAGAAAATATGGTACATAAATACAACAGAATATTACTCAGCCATAAGATGTAATACTGCCATTTGCAACAATGTGGATGGATCTTGAGATCATCATGCTAAGCAAAATGTCAGACAAAAAAATTTGAGAATATGATTTTACTTATATGTAGGATATAAGACTGAATGCAACAAACAAACAAACAAACACTCAGACACAGACAACAGTTTAGTAGTTGCCAGAGGGAAAGGGAGTGAGGAAGGTTGATAAGGGTAAAGAGCATCAAATGTGTGGTAATAGAAGGAAATTTAAGTTCGACTGGTGAACAAACACAATGCAATATACAGATGATGTATTATTGAATTGTACAGTTGAAACATATAATTTTACTAATGTCACCCCAATAAATTCAATTAAAAAATGAAATTATAATAAAAATTTTCTGAAATAATCATATAAAATATATGGAATAATCTGAATTTTTCTATTTCTAAAGTCACTGAAGCACTTCTAATTCTAAATCCAAAAAGGTTTTTGATTCTTATATAAATGAACTGATCTGTTTCTAAAATGTTTATTCCTCAGTTCTTATATAGTTGGAAATTTTCTACCCATCATGTAATTTTGAGACAGCTCTGGCTTTTTCTTCTCACTTGTCAAGGGTTTAACATGGTGCACCTTAAATGCTAGTGTCCTTGAGCATTCTCCTTGCTAGGCACTAACTGGCTGTTTTATTCTAGTTGCTCTCTTCCCTGGATGATATTACTCACTTTAGATGTTGGTTACATCTCCAATTGGATTTCCTTGTTAGAACAATCCTCCAGATTCTGACATATATCTCAACTGCCTTCTAGATTTCTCTACTTAAATCTATGATTTTAGAAGTCACCACATTATCTTCTTCCTGTATAATCTGCTTTTTTGTGTGTTTGTTCCTTTCAATCACTCCCAATACCTCTGCTCTCTTTCCCCCAGTTATTTTTCTAATTGGAATTGATACCCCTCGTTTCTGTGTTCCTACTCATGAAAATGCATACTTGCAGAATTAACTGTAAACTCTTTTGACATTCAACATGTTGTATTGTGTCATCATCTTAAATGCCTGTGTCCCCCAATGAGCTCCCTGAAGTAGAGAATATCTCACTAAATCTTTTAAAAATGCCCATCTTTATACAGGTCCTGGCATGAAAAAGATGTCCAAAACAATTTCACAAATGAATGAATGAAATCAGGATATGAAAATAAAACAAAGGTAGATTTAACAAATACTAAATGTTAGGCACTATACCACACACATTTAATTATGTAACAGTATGACTAATTTTCTGTAAGCTTCTGAATTATTGTCTCTATGTTAGAGACGGTAAGAGATTGTCTACAAGATGTTAAGTAAAATACATAAATTCACAAAGTTGAGAAATGGTTAAGTCTTTCAAAGACACATCAATGGTAATCATCTGGAAAGCTTTAAAAAGAAAACAAAAGGTATCGCACTAAATATACAAACTCTAAATAAATTCTGACTCATATTATATCTGACTCATTTGGCTCATAGTTTGTAGTACCCCATTGCTATGGAATATAAAATGACAAAGCCTAGAAAAAGTAAAATAAAGCATTCTTTAAAATGATTTTTACAAATAATTAGGACATGTTCACATATATACTAGTGATAGCAAATATGGTAATAACTGAACTTATCAAGTCAGAGATGAGTTAATAAAACATTTTCTGATGAATAAGCTATAAGATTGACCAGAATGATGATGTCTGATTCCTGCATTTCTTTCAAAGAGCTTTGATCATGCAAAGGGAGAATTAATTTTTTTAACTATCTTGGTCTATGATTGAATTGAAATTGTCAAAAACTAGTTATTTATGAAGAGAAGTAGAAAAGAGAAAAAGCACATAAGGACAGATTATATGTAATATGGGTCTTAAAGAAGATCATTAAAAGCATAAATGGCACATTCTAACAAAGTCTAAATAAACCATATGAAGAAAGATTTATGTTGTATCATTTTGACAAGTTCAGATCAAAAGTTTACAGCTTAAAAAAAATTAGACAACTTAGAATACATGGACAAATTTCTAGAAACATACAATCTTCCAAGACTGAATCATGAAGAAATAGAAAATCTGAACAGACTTATTACTAGTAAGGGGATTGAACAGTAACCAAAAATCTCACAACAAACAAAAGTTCTGGACCAGACAGCTTCACTGGTGAAATCTATCAAACATTCAAAGGAGATTTAATACTTATCATTCTCAAACTCCAGAAAATATTGAAGAGGAAGCAGTGCTTCCAAACTCATTTTATGAGGCCAGCATTACCCTGATACCAAAAGGACATTTAACAACATTACTGTTCCCAATTCATGAGCACAGAAAAGGACATCCTCAAAAAATGTGTAGGCTAAAACCACTGATGAACATAGCTGCAAAAATCCTCAATAAAATATTAGCAAACCAAATTCAACAATACATTAAAAAGATTATACTCCATGATATAGGGATTTATTTCAGGGATGCAAGGATGGTTTAATATCTGCAAATCTATGTCTTATGCCACATTAACAAAATGAAGAATAAAAATATCAGTAGATGCAGGTAAAGCATTTGACAGAGTTCAACATCTATGCTAAAAATTCTTAACAGTGGATGTAGAAGAAACATTCCTCAACATATAAAGGCTACCCCTATATGACAAACACAAAGCTAACATCACATGCAATGGTGAAAAGCCAAAAGCTTTCCTCTAAGATCAGGAACAAGACAAGGATAACCACTTTTTCCATTTTTATCTAAAGTGGATTGGAAACCCTAGCCAGAGAAATTGGATAACAACAACAACAACAAACAACAACAACAACAACAAAGCCATCCAATTTGGAAGAGTTAAAACTGTCATTAATTACATACATATGATTTTACGTATAGAAAACCCTAAAGACTCCACAAAAATATTGATAGAATAAATTAATTCAGTAAAGTTGCAGAGGACAAAATCTTCTGTGTTTCTATATACACTAACAAAACTATTAGAGAATTTTTCTTAAATCCTATTTACAATTGTATCAAAAAGATTAAAATACCTAGGATTAAAGTCAGCTGAGGTGAAAGGCCTGTGTATTGAAAACTGTTAAGACATTAATGAAAGAAATTGAAAAAGACATAAATATATGGAAAGAGATTCTGTGCTCATGGATTGGGAACATCGATGTTGTTAAAATGTCCATATTAGGAAAAGGAATCTGCCAATTTGATGCAATCCCTATCAAAATTACAATGGTCTTTCTCCCCACCCCCCCATAACCAGAACAAACACTCCTAAAATTGGCTGTAACCTCAAAAGACCCCAAATAGCCAAAGAAATCTTGAAAAGGAAGAACAAAGCTGGAGACATCACATTCCCTGATTTCATACAATATTTCAAAGATATAGTAATCAAAAAATTTTGTTACTGGCATAAAAACTCACACGTAGTTCAATGGAACAGAACAGAGAGCCCAACAATAAAGCCACATATATGTGGTCAATTTACAACAAAGAGGGCAATGAGGATGTATAGACTTCAATAAATGGTGCTGGGAAAACTAGATAGCCACATGCAAAAGGATACAACTATGCCATTATTTTACACCATATGCAAAAGTTAAAGTGGATTAAAAACGTTGATATAAGACCTGAAACCATAAAGTATATGGAAGCAAATATAAATAGTAGACTCCTTGATATTGGACTTGGCAGTGATTGTTGGATCTGACTCCAAAAGCAAAGGCAACAAAAGCAAAACAAACAACTGGGACTACATCAAACTAAAAAGCTTCTTCACAGCAAAGGAAACCATCAACAAAATGGAAGAATTCAGCAACCTACTGAGGAGAAAATATTTGCAAATTATATATCTGATAAGGGGTTAATATCCAAAATATATAAAAAACTTATATAATTCGATAACAAAAAATCCTATTAAAAATGGGCAGAGGATCTGAATAGACATTTTTCCAAAGAAGACATACAGATGGCCAATCAGCACATGAAAGGATGGTCAATATCATGATCATCATGGGAAATGCAAAATAAAACCCCAATGAGATATCACCTCACATCTGTTAGAAAGGCTATTATTAGAAAACCAAGAGACAACAAATGATGAGGATCTGGAGAAAAGGGAACCCTTGTGCACTGTTGATGGGAATGTAAATTAGCACAGCTACTGTGGAAAATGCTATCGACGTACTGTAAAATAATAAAAATAAAACTACCATATCATCCAGAAATTCCTCTTCTGGGTATTTACCTGATGAAAATGAAAATACTAATTCAAAAAGATATATGCACCTCTATGTCCATTACAGCATTATTTACTGTAGCCAAGATATGGAAGCAAGCTACGTATCCATTGATGGATGAATGGATAAAAAAGAGATAGGGAATACTACTCAACTATAAAGTGAAATCTTGCCTTTGTGACAAAAAATGGACCTTGAGGATATTTTACTAAGTGAAATAAATCAGACAAAGACAAATAATGTGATTTCACTTATATGTGGAATCTAAAAAAATGAAAATGAACAAAAAATCAAAATCTCTTAGACGCAGAACAGATTGGTAGTTGCCAGAGCAGAGTGGGAATTGGGTGGTGGGTGAAATGAGTAAGGGGTTCAAGAGGTACAAACTTTCAATTATAAAATAAATAAGGCATGGGTATGTAATATTAAAGGAATGGGGCTATAATGTACAAAATGATGACACATGTATACATACCTGTGTGTGTGTGTGTGTGTGTGTGTGTGTGTGTGTGTGTATGAAGTTGTTTAGAAAGTAAATCCTAAGAATTCTCATCAAAAAGAGATTTCTTTAAATTTTTACTTTATCTCTGTGAGATGATGGCTGTTAACCTATGTGGTAATCATTTCACAACATATGTAAATCAGTCATATTGTACACCTTAAACTTATGCAATGATGTATGTCGATTATTTCTCAATAAAACTGAAAAAAATTAAATGTACATTTATATAATTTTGAAAATAGTAAATATTGACTACTTCAGCCTCAGGTATCAGGAAACTCAAATAACCTGAAATAAGATTTAGTCTTTCAGTATTATATGAATGTGTTTAAGATCTTTGTAACAAATAGAATCTCCATGGCAACATAATTTTTGCTAGTTTTGTTTGCTGATTGCTGTTTTTACAGTAGCTAGATCATGCCCAGCACATAGCAGATGTACAATAAAATTTGATAATACACTCATCCTATTGTTTATTATTCAACTATTGTTTATTGAGTTGGAATTCTCTAAGCATATGCTAGGGTTAAAAGTGTGAAGTCAAGTTGCTTAGAGTGCTATATGGCCAAAGAGAACTATAACACATCTTGATATAAGCTAGAGGGAATTGCAGAGTTTAATAGGAGTATAAAAGAAGCTCTACTTTGATCTGCTTACAAGACAAATTAGTGAGAAACAGATTTGGTAGTGGGACAGAGAAATGCAGATGAGTATAAAGGTTTAAGAGAAGAGGAACAGAGGCAAAACTGCCTAGATTTTGATCCTAGCTTTATCCTTACTTGCTGGTTGACTTTGGGAAAATTATTTAATTTCCTCTCAACTCCAATCCCTTATCTCTAGAGGATGGATACCAATAGTACTCAATAAAATATTGCTGTTGTTTCTCCTTATCCGTGACATTTTTCTCATAATCCCAACCAGTATACATTATAGTGATTTATATTTTGATATTATGATTTATATTTTGTTTGCTGATGATGTGCAGTATAATTAAGGTTAGGTGCTGAGATGCTGGACTATTTTTTTTTTTGATTGAATAAAACCATACTGTGGAAGAAAGAAATCCTGGGGGACATAACTGAAATATAAGGATACACAAAAACAGACTCCCATATATTCAACTGTAATTTACTAAAAGTGGACTACAAAACAGAATTATAGAATTAAAAAATTTATACATTTATCCAAATATTTCTCAAAAAAAAAAGCAGCTCTCAGTTTATTCCTGACATAAGGCAGAAAGAAAAAGTTACTTTGAAATGAATACAACCTCTGAAATCCAGTTTTCCTTCTGTCACCATTAAAAGCTATTAAAATCTCACTAGTCTTTGTTTTAAGTGTCACTGGTAATACCAACATGCAGCTTACTTCAGAGTATTGAGTAAGATTCGAATGAGGACAAATTTATTTTAAATACATTTGAAAGTGATAAATTAAAGCACTCAAAAGCAAAGATACAAGACAAATTGGAAAGTTATTTGATATTTTTTTGTACTCTGTAGGTGGCAATATTTATCATATTTACTGAATAATTTAAAGTCAAATAGTATGTCCTAAAAAATAATTTCCTGCAGATACGTTATTATGCACTTTTTCTACCAAGGAAATCTCAAAAACTGTTTGATTTGTTTAGATATGGTATTTCCACATCCAGGATCAGATTCTTCCAGGTGTGTAACTCCTTTGTAAAAGGCTAACCACAAAGGTTATTGCAACAACTTCTAGAAAAACAGTTTCAGCTTGTCATCCTGAAAATGTACAAATACATCAGACTAGTCAATTTTGGCAGAAAGACACAGAGGATTAAGTGTCATATTTACATATATATGAACACTGGCAATTTGGGGATCATTTGACTACCTCTCATGATATTGTAATGTTTGCTCCTTCAGCAGACAGGAGAGAAAACTGCACCACTTATTGTCTAGTATACTTTTCTTTATGCAGTCAGCTTCATTTTTTGATACTAGGTCTACATTATTTTTCATAAGATTCAAGCCTGGAGGACAGTGATAAAAATAAATAACATGCTTTTATTCTAAAAAGTCATCCAATTGTTTTGTATTCACCTTTATCCATTTTTTTTTGTTGTTTTCTAATACAGACATAAATATTTGTGCATGCCTGATACAGCATTATTTTTAAGATATTTATATTAGTTCCTAGATCATAACTTGGTACTTCAATAAGTACCACACAGATATATGACTTATAGATTATCACAATTATATACATATGTATCCTCTTTTACTCTCATATGAAAAACAATACAACTTATTTAAACAAAGACCAATTTTTAAACTTTTCTTGAAACAAGTTGATTTTTTCACTTTTTTTCATCATTTCTATTTATACTTCTTAGAAGGAAAATAAGAACTAATTTTTATTCTACTAATACATCAAATTTGTAAAATTTAATGTCATTATTCCAGTTTACTAATAAGAAGTTCTGAGGAAACATGGAAAATCATCTCATAAGAACAGAAATTATAATTATGATGAAATTGACATATTACTATGTTTCCCTAGCACTACATCTATTTTTTTCTGGAAACTTTCTTTCTCTAGGCTATACTGGAAACTATTTTTATTCTAACTTTGTTTGCTATGGGACTCTCCAGGTTAGAGTAAGGTGACACTGCCTATTCCTAAATTATTGATCCAGAGGTGGGAATCAGATACAATACATACAAAGGAGTATTTCTTTGGGTAATTGAATGAACACTTAAGATCCAAGACTGGCTGTCTAGTATAGTGAAGATGTCAATTTAGGAGTTAACTGATGCTGGCTTTTTCTGATGCGTGAACTTCGAAATGGAGGAAACTAATATTGGGCAGGTGAGAGAAGGTATGCAAAAAAATAGAGGAACACAAATAGAATTTGAAAGATTTATATCTCTTGTTTTAGTCCATCACTTTAAGTTTCTTAAGTTATTTCAGAATTATTATTGTACCTTGCTTTATTCTTTATTAATCTAGTTTGAGTTGGCATTTTGCTACCTACTATGAGAACAGTTCCTAATAATAAAAATTGTTAAACATTTTTTTCAAAATTTCAGAGAAAAATTATAGTTCATAGGTCACAAATAGGTGCAAGAGATTAATGCAGTCTATTCATATATTTTGCTGTTTGAAGAAAAAGAACACATTCTCCACTGCCTTTAAGTTGGTGTCAAACCCAAATAGCCACACCTCTCTGTCAACTGCTGCTATGTGACAGTCACATTTTTGTTCAAAAACTATGTGCTCTGCATTAGATCTTATATTGTATATTCCTTTGTGGTGACCATTTGAGCAACAAGACAGGATGTGAGTGAAAGGGTCTAGTAATGTAACATTGCATTCTGGGAAGTTGATTCCCCTGAGAAACAGCAGATGTAGATACAAATGCAGTCAAAACTCTATTATCACAAGAATGATGAAGATTTTAAATTGTCAACTAGATCAACTGGTAGTTATGGAGAGGGCAACTAAGCAGGGGTGAGCAATATTAGTGTCACATTTCAACAGAACCCAGTAAATACACACTAATGGATACAACGAAATAGACTTGGAATTTTGAGACCCACATCTTATCTGGATATGAATGCATCAGAAGGTACTAACCAGACACATTTTGAAATGAATATGCAAAAAGCTATTGATCATTTTGCTTTTATATTGCTGTTGTGTTTCCCCCACAAAATGTTTGTATATTGTTAACTATTTACAATATACTTTTATTAAACAAACCAAAACAGTAAGGTTGGTTTCAACCTGCTTCACTGGGCAGCCTGAATATTAGTCCTCAACCATCCCGTTCCCTGAAAACTAATGGTCCTTTCAATTCATCACTTTTACACTCAGGATAGTCATGTGCCACATAAAGATATTTCGTTCAATAACAAGACTTTATATACAATGGTGGTCCTACAAGATTACAATAGAGCTGAAAAATTCCTGTCACCTAGTGACATCATAACCACTGTAACATTATCAAGCAATGCATTATGCGTTTGTAGTGATGCTCGTACAAACAAATCTGCACTGTCAGTTGTCTAAAAGTATAGCACATACAATTATGTTCAGTACATAATCCTTGATAATAAACAACTATGTTACTGGTTTATATACTTACTATACTTTTTATTTTTATTTTAGAATATACTCTTTTTACTTAAAAAAAAAGGCTTGCTGTGAAATAGTATGCTTGCTGTGAAATAGTATGCTGTGCTCTGCCAGCAGCAGCTTCACACATCTCCTGTTTGCCTTGTCACTTAATGATGTAATTTTTCTCTTGTGCTTGATTTAGCCTTATGTTATTTTATAAATTAAATACAGCCTAAGTGCACAGTGTTTATAAAGTCTACAGTAGTGCACGGTAATGACCTAGGCCTTCACATTCACTTACCACACACACTTACTGACTCACCGAGAACAATTTCCATTCCTGCAAGTTCCATTCATAGTAAGTGCCCCATACAGTACACCATTTTTATATCATATTTTTACTGCACTTTTTCTATGTTTAAATATGTTTAGATACACAAATACCATTGTGTTAGAATTGACTACAGTATTCGGTACAATAACATGCTGTACATGTTTATTGCCTTGGAGCAGTAGGCTATACCATGTAACCTAGCTGTGTAGT
Source organism: Eidolon dupreanum (assembly GCA_028627145.1). Classification (NCBI taxonomy): domain Eukaryota; kingdom Metazoa; phylum Chordata; class Mammalia; order Chiroptera; family Pteropodidae; genus Eidolon; species Eidolon dupreanum. Next base: position 89,604,548 of record CM053501.1, read on the forward strand.
AAGCTATATCATCTAGGTTATGTAAGTACACTCTATGATGTTTGCACAATGATGAAAACACCTGACAATAAATATCAGAATGTATATTCATCGTTAAGTACTGCATCACTGTACTTTGACATAGTGTGTAGAATTGTTTTTATTTCCTTTATAATGCTATCTTCTTTGTATATTAGAGCCCCAGTTAATTTTTCTTTGTCTAATTTAAATTCATTTTATCAGCTCACTAATATACTTGGCACATTCATTTAAAATTTAAAATTTATTCTGACATTTAATTCCTGTCAACTACATTTTTTTCCTTCTTATATCTGATGGTGGTCATTTTTTCCTTTACTTTATAGAGTTGTATTGTAGCATAGGAATGCTGGTGGAAAATTACTTGTTTTTGTTTAAATTATTGTAAAATTCTTCACTATTTATACAGTTTTACATTTCTTATACTGTTTTAATAATATAATTCTGTCATTGCTAGATTTCATTGATTCTGCTTAGAAGTCAGATATTCAATTACTGGTTCTTAATTTGTCTTTTTATAATTATTTAACATTTTCTTTTTTCAGATTTTTTACTATTGTGTTTATATACCTCACTTTATTTGCGTTCATACTGCTTGATGTTCACAATGCTTTATAAATCTGTATTTTGGTATCTTTGGTTTTAGAAAATTTATAGTGAGTATATCCTCAGATATTGCAGTTACCCTTTTTTTCCCTTCTATAAATCAAATTGTATGCATGTTAAACTTGTTTCACTGCATTGCACTCATTTATAATGTTCCTTTTGTTTTGCTTTTTTCTTCTGTGTATGTCTATTTGAATATTTCCTAACAGAGAGGCTTCATCTCAGACTGGATTCACAATAAGAAGGCAAATGAACTTGAAGACAGGTGAAAAATAACTAGTCAAAGAGGAAAAGAAAAAGAAAAAAGAGTGAAGATGAAAGCAGAACACAGCATCTCTGATATGTGCTACAAAGGCAAATGAAAAACCTATAGGTAACTAGCTGCCAAGGAGGAGGGAAAATATGGAGTAAGTCAGAAGAACTATTTAAAGAAATAAGGAATAGGAAATTTTCAAATTGATAGACATCAATTTTTATATGAAGAAAGTACAACAAAATGCCAAGCAAATAATAACGCCAATGAAACCATACTTAGTATATGTAAATTATTTTTAAAAAGTATATCTTAAGGGACAAGGGAAAAGTACTCATTACATAAAGTAGAACAATGAAATGAATGAATAATGAAGGAAAACAATGTCAAATGGTGGAAAGAAAATAAATAAAAAACTTTAGCTATAATTTTATATTTAGTAAAAATCTTGCTTAAATTTTAATAGATTTCAAAGGATATTTCCAGACAGAACTTGAAATTACTTTTATCCAGGAAATCCACTACATAATTGGTTAAAAGAATTCTTCAAGTTGAAGGAAAAAAATTAATAAAAGTCGGTTATGTGATAAAAAGCACCAGGACAAAAATCTCTCTAGGGAAATATATAATATTGTCATTTTAGTATTTACATTTTTATACTTAGTTTTCAAATTTAGTACTTATATTTTATATTTAGTTTTCAAATTCTTTAAAATAAAATACATTAGTTGGTTTATATTGTACGAAGAAGTAAAATATAAGAAGTTCACAAATATTTGGAGGGGAGTAATTAAATTTACTGTGATAAAGTTTGTAAAATGATTATAAAATGTATATTTGTGTATCAAAATTGCTAGCACAACCAAAACACAAATATATAGATAAGTTAATATAGGATATATTCACAAATAGGAGAAAAGAACAAAGAAATAAAGAATAAATGGGATAAAGAAAAAACCATGGCAAGATAGGAGACTTAACTCAGACATATCAATTATTAGTTTTATATGTTTGAGTTAAGATGCTCAATGAAAAGTCAAAGGTTGTCAGACCAGATGATCAGGTAAGACCACACTATATGTTGCTTATAAGAAACACATTTTAAATAAAAAGACAGAGTAACTGAAACTAAATTGCTGAAGAATTATAGACTATGCAGACACTAAGCCTAAGTATGCTGTAGTGGCTATATTTATATCTGATGAGGTAGATTTCAAGGCAAATGTATTACTAGAGTTAAAATGAGTATCTTGTAATGAAAAAGAATTATTTAAGATCTGACAATCCTAAATGTGTACCTATTAACAGAGCTACAAATACTTGATAAAATTGACAGAGCTAAAGGTAGAAATAGACAAATCTAGAATAAATGTTAAATATTTCAAAATCACTCAGTAATTGACAGAGCAAGTGTATAAAAATCATAAAGATATAGATATTTGATCAAAATTATCAACTAACTTAAGTTCTGTAGATCTGATTGACCTAATTGACATTTAAGGGACCAATACAATCCATATTCCTTTCAAGTATCCATGGAACATTAAGATAAATCATAATGTGGACCATAAAAACAACTGTAAATGAGTATAAGTTAATAAATCAAAGCATATTTTCTGACCCATTTTTATTTCCAGTACTATTGCTTCTTTTGTGTAATCCATGTTCCATCTGCTATTACTTTCTTTTTGTTTAAAGAACTACATTTAAAATTTCTTTTAATACTGATCTCCTAGAGATAATTATCTCATATTTTATGTGATGAAAATACTTATTTTGTTTTCATTTTAAATGATATTTTCACTAGGTATAGAATTCTATGCTGGAAAGCATAGAGAAAAACTAAAAACAGTAGCAAGAAGACCTTCAGACCACAAAACAGAGAGAAAAGTAAAGGGGAATTGAATAGAAAGAGCTTCAGCCTGCAGTGCCCCTCTGAGAAAGTATTGGCCAGGTTGATACCCCCCAGGAGAAAGAAATCCCATTAGAGCAGGAGTCACATAGTAGTCAGAAATATCACAGGTGAAGAACTCCCAGCATGTTCAGCCATTGTCTGAAAAGAATGTGGCTTTGATCAAATACTCTGGTAGATCCTGAAGTTGGGGCAGCTGGAGGCTGTCAACTAATTTTTCAGCACAGGTTCTCTCTTGAAGAGAGTTCTGAGTTGTAGTTCTACCATGGCTGCCACAGAAATAAACTTCTTTATCTGAATATAGACTACCTTTGATAGGGATACAACTAATTCTTAGGATGAGAGACTGAATACTTTATCCTTGAGCTCATGAACATGACAAGACTATCTGCTTTAGCCTCTTCTATTAAACATTGTACTACAAGTACTACATATATATATATTATATATTATATATATTACATATATGTAATATTAATATAAAGGCACATTACATCTGGTTCTTTGTGATGCCCTATTCTCTCATATCTTTAACAGTTTAAAATAATATTTCTTCCCATAAATAAACTGATTATCTCAAGTTGCTTTACTTTGTTTTCTATTAGTTGCTCCCCTGGCCATCTTAATCTATTATGCATAAGACAGGGTCACTAAAAAGCAAGTTCAGCTAACACCCACGTGGGAACACTTGTCTTCTCCATATGAGATAGAGTAAAAGTACTCTAGATTGAGCTGGCTGGCATGTGTTGTGAAAATCACTGCTGATAACATTTTTAGGGGTTTTTTTTTTTCATTTTGTTGGACTTCCTATACATTGTGGAAAAGCTAGTGCCCCATTTCTTCCTGAAGAGTGAACAGCTGTCTCCCACTTAGACTACCGAATAGAAGTCCACAGTACTCATTAATCCTCATGTAAACAATATGGTCTCCTAACCTTCAACTTTTCCCACCAGACAAGAGAATTTGTTTTACACCCTCCAGAGTTTAATCCTTCAGTCCTCTCTTAGGTAGGGGAGCTACAGTCTTTTGCCTGCGTGGAATGGGGACAGGAGACTTAAGTACAGTTTCTTCTCAATTAGACTTTTGAGCAGTCCACCTAAGCTTTAGTTTTAAAGGTCACCTTCCTTTACCTTTCAAAGTTTATTACTACCAATTACTATGGCTTCTGAAAACTCTATGGGGATATATTAACTTCATTCTTGACTGTCTCCACTGCTAAATTAAGAATCTGCCTTCTTGAGCTTACTGTATTTAACCAGAAGACACTGTTATCCCTTTAATCCTTTTTTAACACACTTAGGTTATACCTGTGTGTGCACGTGTGTGTAATTTTTTCTGTCATCCTGGGATCTCTGCTCTTTGGGTTTACTTTGAGGTTTTAAAGCCAATAGCTTGAGTTCTCTCAGTGCTTGTGACTGCTTTCACTTACAATGAATTTTGTAATTTGATTTTGAGCTTGTGAGCTCAACTTAATCTGGCCTCTTTTGATTTTTCCCTTTATAAATCCTACATGGGCTAATGTGACCCTCCAGAGCAATTTTGGATTCGATTTCTAGACCACCTAGGGTTTGCACAACACCAGGATCATTTTTTAATTGCCTACTTTCTCAGCTTGAGCTATCTTCATGTCATGAACATAGTGTAAAATCATGTTCAAACACAAAGTTGCAGGACTATTCTTTTGATTTCTTGTGAGAATTTTTGCCCTGTCCCATCATACTCAGAGTCATGGCAGATGCAAGCTTAATTTTCTCTGGTGACAGATTGTTAGTTCTTGTACCCCCGATACTAAAGGCCTTGATGGTACCTAATCTATAGAAATTTTGTAGGCCTGAAGGCACAGTACTCTAACCATTATTATTTGAATAACTTTATAGGACTCTTGCTGGATCATCTCATTTACCTGTTTAGTTCTCAGTGCATTCTTCACTTCTGGCATCTAGAATTTCGCTTTCCTTTTTCTTTTTTTTTTCTTTTTTTTTTTTTTTTTTGCAAATGACTGCATAATCTTTTTTAAAATCATCCTATTTTACCTAGACAATCTTTTTCAAGAGAAAAAAAGTTAATCATTGCATTACTCTCATCTACCACACATAGTAAGTAGTATTACAGAGAAACCGCCATTTATTTGTTTCTTAAGAGTAATATATGTTCATCAAGCTAAAGGACTTACTAAATAGGACCATGGTCTGTGTGTTTCCACTTTCAGTATCCTCTTTGGAAATTTCAAAGCTTACAGTGCCACTGCATATATTCATCATGTGTCAGTCTTGTCTTTAGATCTATACTTACTTATTGATTATTGGTTTGCTGCACTAAGCAAATATTTTTTTCGGTTCTCAAAAACTATGTTTTTTCTTTTCATCTGTCTTCCAAGTGGAAATTTTCTAATGTGTCTTAGGTTATATCTTTTTGTCTGACATTTACCCCAGTTCATTCTTAAGTAAATTCTCTATAACGAACCAGGAAACAGTTGCTGGCTTTTCCTACTTTCATGCATCTCCTTAGGAATTCCATATGAGTGCTCTAGTTGATTTGTGAGGCTGTCTTTTCAGTTGATGGTGAGGATGGCACATAGTGACACTTTGGAGTTACTCAAGAAGCTGAATGTGACATCCATGGCAAGTCTCTGTTCACAGCAAGAGAGATTTTGTGCTCAGTTCTGCTCTACTGACCTTTTGCTCAATTTGTCCTTTCATGCCATAAGCTGTGATTTAGAAACAGATGCTGGCTACCTCTATTTTTCAAGTATTTACCACTTGCCAAATAATATACTATATGACAGGGCTGCCTAAGAAGAAATTTGTGAATTATGACATTTATGATTTATAATGTAAGTCACTATGTTGTCAAGTGTTTTCTTCCAGGTGTAATTTATAAAAATATAAATTCATCAATTATGTTCAAATGTGTGTGTATATGTGTGTGTGTGTGTGTGTGTGTGTATACACACACACACATATGCATATATACACACATATATATTAAACATATATATATAGTGTGTGTGTGTGTGTGTGTGTGTGTGTGTGTGTGTGTGTTTATGTGCTAAGAACAATCCTCTGGTGTTGGCAGTGTTATTTTTGTAATTTTACAAATGGAATAACTAAAGCAGAGAGGTTCAATTTCTTGACCCATATTACCTGGCTAACAGTGATAGTGTAGGATTTGAGCCCAAGAAGTCTTTTTCCAGTATGTATGCTTTTAGTCATGACAATATATTACCCCTCAGTTATAAGGTATCTAAGAAGACCTGTTTTTTTTTTTTTTTTTAACCAATTCTGTCCACCTACTTCCCACTGACTTTCCTTACTTAATTTCCCACTTCTTCACTCAAACTGAACTTGCTGATATTCTCCAAATATTTCAGTTATAACTCTGTGTCAGGCCCTTTGCACTGGCTCTTCCCTTCTGCTAGAACTCTCTTCCACTGGAAATTTATTTGGCTCACACTATCATCATATACCTGCATTCAAAGAATTCCTTCTCACTCAGACCTATCTTGACTTCTTTATTAGAAATTTCAACATCCCTTCTCAGCCTTACACTGCTTTAGATCTGCTCAATATCCATAAACCTATCACCCTCTAATAGACTATTAAATTTATTCATAATTAATTGCACCAAACTTATTTTGGTGTCATATAGAAGTAGAAAGGAAAAATAAAATTAGTAATTCAGGAAATAAAATAGTGAAAGTTAAATTTTATATATCCTAATCACTCTTTAATTTATACATAGTCTTTTTTCTCTGATTTTGAAATATTTAATAACAATTCTTGAAATATTCAATAAATTCTAAATTAGGATAAATGAATATGCACTGGAATTTATAGTGCAAAGTTAAAGAGATTAATTGAGGTAAGAATTTCCAATTTTCTAAGGCTGAGTTTAGAGACAAACTAAATAAGTATTAGCAATTGACATTTTTATCATTATTAGTATCACTGATTTCCCCTTCAAGCAATTTTTACCATACATAACTACTTTAATAGATATAAAGCATTTTGAAAATAAGCTACTCACAAATATTTATTGAGCACTTCCTAAATCTAAATGTTTATAGGGTCTCTTTTAATTATTACAAGTGTTTACAAGATTTCATTAAATTCCATATTTTATAAATAAGAAAATCAGTTTACAGAGTTTAGTGTCTTAGCCGTTTATCTAGTTAGTAATTTACCCAGAATATAAATTCAGTACTTCCTCCTAATAGAAAATGGATTCATTCATTGTTCACTGACATCTCCAGATTTCTTCTCCTATTCTTAGTATTGAGAAATAAAAAACTCATCTACACATATTAGTAAGCCTAGAAATATTTACCACTATGGCTAGTGCCATTTCACAAATGCCAATTTTTATTAATAAATTATATACTCTCTCATGTTTTCAAATATTATTATAAGTCTAATATAATTATTACCTTTTCTATTAAGTTCTTCCCAGGAAATCAAATATGTTCACATGTACACAGATATAATTTGTAAAGAGAAGATCAAATCTAAGACAACCTATGATGGCAGACATACACACAATTACAGAAACATAATTGATCCCTGCTCATTCTTATACACTTCCTAAGCCCTGAAATTCTTTGAAGGTTGACTTCTCCCCGGGTATCTATTTTATGGTGTCTGGTTTTCAAAGATGTTCTTTGTCGAACCATCCTTTTCTTCTCAAGTAAGCTTACCTATGGTGGATTGAAGTTTGTAAAGCAGAACGACTTTCAGTTTCCACAGCATTTCTTGAATGTTAACATAAATTCACAATGGAGCTCTTTATTGAACAGACTAATATGTACATACGCATTATTAGCAAAAATGAGATGCTCCATTCTTGCCTTGTTAATCTGTTAAGACATTTTCCACTTAAATTTACTTTATAACTTCTGCATAAGTTAAATTTTTAAAAATCAAATTTGAAGAAGAAATACGGACTTGGGATTTGAGATTCATATATTTCAACTACTTTTTTATTTGTTTGCTTTAATTGGATTATTTGACTTACAAGTGAGATATATTATGTCATCAAAAATGGCCCTGCATTTCAGAAAAAAAATATGCATATCGTTTAGTTCATGTTAATGTGTACCTTGTCCAATGTGAATGGTTAAATTATTCAAATCATTCTTTGGACTATTTACCCAAATGAATATAGAAAAAAGTGGTAATATCTTCTTAAACTCATAATATTCAGAAAAAATAACTGGACTAAAACATAATGGGTGTTTTTATAGGGAATTATATTCTAAACCAAATCAATATAAGACAAAGTGTTGGGATGCCAAAAATACAAATTATTTTTAATTTTAAAATCTATGAAAAAAAATAAACCATATTAAAGCTCAAATATTTAATTAGCACTATAACTGGCTAATTTCAACTAATCATCTATTTGATCATATGTAATATGGAGGTTACAACACCTTGGTCTTCCTCACAAAGATTGTAACATCAAAGAAGTTGACAAATATGAAAACATAAATTATGAGGAAATGCAACCTCCTTAACCTTTTTGTGCTACCCTTTTATATATGGCCTACACCTATATTACCATCCTTACCTCCAAACACATTCCATTAAACGAAGTACACATTGCACTTATATTATGTACTATCACTACAACAAATTGTAACATTTTAGATCTCCTCAACTGTGCTCCAGTTTCCCTCTTGAAGGTTTTTCTTCACCTTGTCTCCGTTCTGCCTGTTTCTGTGGCCTATTCTGTATCAGTCAGTATACAGACAGGAGAACTGAAACACCTTGTGGACGTTTTAGGCATGTAAATATTTAGTTACACATTTGTTTGGAAGGCTTAAAATTGCAAAAAAAAAAAAAAAAAAAAGTTTTCACAGAAACATGGAAGATGCCATCACTCCAGCCGGAGCCCACAGTCTACACCTGCAGCTGTGCACCTGGAGACTTCCCTTTCACCACTACTGCCTACGATGTTGGAGTTCAGTTTCCTGGGGGTGCTCAGTCTGCATTGATTCTTCTACCATGGCCAGATCAAGAAATTTCCTTTTCTCTTATATAGTTCCATTTAATATCCCATCAGCACTTCCTAATAACTAGACATGGGCTGGTGAGGGAGTCTAGGAAATATGGTTTCTAGATTGCCAGCTCCATGTGGCACTGTGGAGAGCTAAGCAGGATGAGAATGGAACCTGGAACCCATAGGCAGTTTCTGTCTGAGTGCCTGTATTAGTTGTTAGAGCTGCTGTAACAGAATACTTCAGACAGTGTGACTTAAAACAAGAGAAATTATCTCGCAATTCTGGAGATCAGAAATAAATTCAAAATCAAGGTGTCGGCAGAGTTAATTCCTTCCGAGGGCTGTGAAGGAAGGATCTATTCAAAATCTTTTCCTTGACTTTGGATGGTTCTTTATATTATCTGCCTTTATATGTATCTAGGCCCAAATTTTCTCCTCTTTTCAGAACACAAGTCACTATAAGAAGGGAAAATTTGGACCCATCTTAATGACATTATAATTTGAGTAGGTATTTTATGATCATATCTCCAAATAAGGTCACATTCTAAGATACTGGAGACTAGATTTCAACATGGGAATTTTAAGTAGACACAATTCAATAAGAGTCGCCTAATGTGGCAAGTACAGGAATGATTCAGAGCCCATATGGAAGCCTACTGAACTTCTCTAGTTGTATGTTTTTTTCTCCCACTTTAGGAGAAATATTTTTTTCTTTTTTAACCTCATCTAGTAGTCAAGTGTGTGGCACATCAGAGTGTCTCAATATGTCAATTGGTCATTATAGACTGAGCTAAACATTTAATGTTAACGACTTCCAAAACCAGAAGGCAGTTTGGGTTTCAAAGCTATTCATGGTTGCTTTCTTATGATGACTATTCTATTCATTTACTCAATATAAATCTATTGGTATCCTATACATCGGACACTGATTTTACCAAGGCACTCAATGGTTACACATTGAAGATAAACATTCAAATAAATATGCTACTCCTTCAAAAAGCTTATATTCAACAGGAGGACAAAGAGCTAAATGAACTATCTTCTCAAAGCTTAATAGTTGCTCTTAGGTAAATTCAATGCCTTGCGGGTAAAGTTAACCTGATCAGAGAGCTCACCCTTCTACAATACTACTACTCCCACATGCTGATCATGATGCTCCTCCCACCACAAACACCCTCCATGTTACTTTCTACCTATATTATACTGTCTACCTATGTTACATCTTATATCCATTAATACTTAATTTCTTCTTCCCCCATCTCTAAACACTAATACATGCTACGTTCCCTACCGGATTACCTACAAGCATTTTTTCCATATTTCTCTTCACTCCTCCGCACTCACTTTTCCTGTTTTATCCTTTTCTTCCCTTCCTTTCTCACTTCATTTTAACAAATTCATAACCATTACTATAATGCAACATATGCCAATAAAAATGTGATATCCAAAATCATATCATAAAAACCACAAAGTTTTGGGGAAAATACAATTTAGATTTATGTTTATTTATAATCAGAATTTTATAATTCATTTTTCTTTTATGCCAAGTATAATAAAGCATACATACATAGATTCATTTCTTAATGTCAGTAATTAACTCATTTCGAGTCCTTGATCTTTTTCTTTCAGTATTTAATAAATTTTTTTCAATTTGAATAATTTAAAAAATGTATAACCATATATGTCCTTTAAATCACTAAATTGTTTTGTTCTGGTTAATGAAATGCTGCTTTTTTAAAAATTTAAGGAAAAAAATTTATGGTTACAAATCCTTTCTCCACTAGTATAAACCACCTAGAGAGCACAGGGTTCATTACAATTTATCCAAGTGTCATTATCTTTCATACATATATTGGCTATATCTGAAAGCATTCAAAGTGTAAGTTAAGAGGCAATAGATTAAGAGGATTGGCACTGGAGTCAGAAACCTGCTTGAGTTCTTATACATCAAAAAATGAGAATAGTAATAGTATTGATTTCATAATCTTGTAGAGAAAATTAAATATGCTAATTATTATAAAACATGTAGAATAGTGCCTGACATATAGTGAACACTCAATAAATGCTGTCATCACCATCTAAATTTTCACCATCATCATCATTATAGTTATCCAGTCAAACCTAATCCAACTAAAGGATGCAAGACAGAGAAAATGCCATGGATTCAAATTACTTCGTGAAACATTGGAATAGGTAGCCGAATATCATTATATACCTTCTTTATTTTATGTCAGTGGAAAGAGAAATATTCCAACATATGTGATTTACTTGTAAAAAGTTCTGGGCTACATATAAAAACAATTAAATGATTTTTTTTTCTAAAACCTGAGAAATTGAAGAATATGAAATCATGAGTAAAAACAAAATAATGTCCATTAAATTGTATTTCAGATATAGAGCTGGAGTGAGATAGCCAAAAGCAAGGATAAATATAATGACACACTCTTATTGAATTTAATATAATAGTGAATTAATCATAATATTTAACATTAAACTTCATCATGAAAAAATATTTAACTTATTGAGAAATTCAGAATGCCAATTGTTAAACTGTTTTCTTGGGCCATACGTTTGTATTGCATGTAAGAGAGCTTTGCATTTAAGTATGAGTAAATGTACATTTAAGAGAATAGAACGGTTTCTTTCCTGATAGATTATCAAGGATTAATACTCATTCTTAGCTTATTTTATTTGTATTGTTTACTCTAAAATTTTATATTGAGTTTATATAGCATTTTCCTACAATTTAAGTGGCTTAAATATATCTAATTCATACTTTTCACTGAATGAAAATTTATAATATTCAGTATAAGGCACCCTGTATTTTTATTTTATAAGCATCTGTGTTTTCTTATTCTGTTCAAATGTTTTAGTTTCTCTTCTTTCATTGAAAGCAATACAGTTTATTACATTTGTAGAAATATGTTTTTCATAATTTTTAGTTTTTTACTAATTTTTAATTTTTCAGGGCTAAATAAGATCATACATATTTTGTTATTAAGTTTTATTTAGTATTTGAATACTCTAAATTTAAAATAAATTCTATGTTTAATAAAAATATCCTGTCCATAAAATAAATTTTTTTTTTTTTTCTGATCATCCTGCACTTCTCTTTGGCATCCTAAATGATTATACTTTTATAGTTTCTGGCTATTTATTCTCAAAAATTGAACCCACATGGAGTTCCAAAGGCAAAAATTTGTCATAAATATACATCAAGTTAGAGTTTTATAAATTTCAATATACGAATAAATATTTTTAGAATAATAAATTGCTTTTAGAGACATAAGCTAGTCTCATCTTAAAAGGAGTGCTTGTAGTATCTAATTATGCTCTTTAAAATGAAATGAATCGACCTACCTTGGGTAGTATAGCTGAAAGGCTTAGTAACTTTCTATAGTATCAGCTTCTTAAAAATATTAATGTAAATAACATAATTCTTTCAAACTGAGCTTTTCTTACTTTTACCAGCATGCTCTACATAATAACCATGTTAAATACGTTTAACAAATAAATGACATTTTCCAATCCAAAGAGAAAAAATGTATGGGTTTAAATATTTAAAATAGTCATACTTAAAACAAATTATACACTCACTTGAAACTACATGAGGAATTAAGACCCTTAAATATGATATTAAGGAGGAAACTAACATTTTGAAAATAAAGAATCATGTGAATAGTTTGCTTATCTATGCACTGTTCTGAGTTATTTGGACATTTCCCAAAAAGTTGGTGTTTATGTGAGTGTGTGTGTATATTTGTAGTGTGTATGTGTATGTGTATACACATACACAACTTTCAAATGCCTCTTTTTGACTCTGGCATAAAATCTATGAATTAACATGGAGATTTTAAAATGAATAATTTATCAAGTTTATGCTTTTTTCTTGACCTTATTAATACATAATAATATCTAATGGAAACTGAACTTATAATTCTCCATGTGATCATACAGTTTTACTTATAGAGATGTCAAAGGTTTGAAGAAATAGCAATGTACAGGAATATAAAAAAGAAAGTTTTCAAATTTGCCTTATTACAGTATATGTTAGCAGTCTTTACCTCCTTTAGGTTTAGAATTCTTTAAAATATCTAATGTTGATGTTTTCATTTGAAAATAATGGACAGAATTAGCAAATGTAGTCTAACTCCAAAGCCATAATAAAGATAATAAAATTTATATTCTTCAATATATACTATTCTTTTTCTCCACTTTATCATTTATACTTGCTAATTCTAGAAAGCAACTGTTTTTTTTAACATGCTCTTTTGTTAACGATGTAATCAACGGACTTTTAGATTACATTTTCTTAACAAATTCTGAAAGCACAATATCAACTCAAAATAGCTATCTTTACATCTTTGTAATCTCGTAAAAGATGGCAATTTCAATGCCATGTTTTAACATGGTTTGTGACTTACCACTTACTATAAACTGGGAAGTGTCAAGAAATAAAAATGAGCACTATGTTTTATTTTATATATTATTAGATTTGTCTGAGTAAAGAAATGCCTTTCAGCAATGTGCCTAGAAAACTTGAACATATAATGAACTATTATACTACAGTTACGTATTTTTAAAACTAAGCTGACTATTAATGACTTATTTTTCATGATATATCAATTTACTAAATTTAAAAACATAAAAAATTAACAGACAAGCAAAATATAATAAAGACAATTCAGGTTTCAAGTGAAATTAAGGCTGATAATCAGTTGACCTGGAAATAGAGAGATTTTCTCTATTAAATGGACCCAACATAACCACAAGGGAATTTAAAAGTGAAAGAGGTAAGAAGATTCAGAAAGAGATGTGCTATGGTAAAAAAACAGAGAGTGATGCAATATTACTGGTTTTAAAAAACAGAGGACTGAGAGGTCTAGAAGCTGGAAAAAACAAGGAAACAGATTCTTCCCAAGAAATTCCAGGAAGGAATGCAGCCCTACAAACACCCTGCTTGAAGTCAGTGAGACCCACATCAGACTTATTACCTTAGAACTATAAGATGATAAGTTGTGTTTAAACTGCTAAATTTGTGAACTTTTATTATGGGAAACTAATACTCCAATGAATTTTCTTTAAAGCATATTCTGGAATTTGCATTTAAGACTTCCCTTTTTCTGCCACTTATTTTTATAGCAGCATAAATAAGAGGACAGTGGGAGAAACTTGAGGGGGTTTCTGAAGCATCAAGAATCCTATCTAGGAATTCAAGAGTAGAAAGTTGATATAGGACTAAGGTTTTGGTAACACAGCAGGTAATAGAAAGGGCAGAACAATGATTTTAGAACCTTTTTCTATTCAGGGGTACCTGATTTATGGGGGGATGGGGAAATGTGGAAGTACTCAATCTATCTACATAGATATTATCTGAATATCAGTGAAGAGGCACATAAAATCATGTAACAAACACATAACAAATATACTCTTTCATATCTCCACACACGTAAATTCAAAAATTTTGCTTCACATATTGAACTCTTAAACATTTATTTTATTATTTATAATGCCTTTGTCACCTCTTCTCATTTTTATTCTAAAAATTGTTAGAAATTTTTATCAATTGCATACTCTTACATATTCTGTTAATAACAATAGCAAATGTTTACTGAATGCTTATTATGTAAAAGGTGATCTAAATTATTCATAAACTTTTAATTTTGGAATAGACTGCTTACATTTGGATGAACCTGAAAAGAGAATGTCACTGAAAAGAGGGATACAATTTACTGTTTTTTTGTTTCCCACCCGTCTTTTAGAACAGAAATGGTTATAACTCTTATTCTTGCTGTTTGACATCAGCAAATTGAGTTCTACAGTGGTAAGAAACTGTATCATCCTGATTAGAGCAAAAACAAACCCCAGAAGTACAAAAAGTATATTTCCAAATTGTAAATACAGAAATAACTGAAAAAGGAATGATTGTTTCTGAGAAATGAACTCATTTTCTGGAATATAAACTGAATAAAAAATGTTTCTTAATTTAGAACCATCAGGAAAATGGGAAGTTATTTGTAAAAAAAAAGAAAAATATCAAAGAAACATAGAATCAGTATATAGGGGGGAATTTAAAGCACTGGACGCAAGTGTTTGAAAAGAATGATCTAAAATAAGTTTACATTTCTACCTTAGGTAACTAGGAAAAGAAGACTAATTTAAATCCAAAGTAAGCAGAATAAAATTAGAGCAGAAATTAATGAAATTGAAAACAGGAAATCAGTAGAGTTAGTCAATGAAATTAGAAGCTAGTCTTTTGAAAAGATCAACAAAAACAAAATAAGACTACAGACCAGTAAAGAAAAAAGAGGACACAAATTTTGTATATAATTAATTTTAAAGGGGACATTGCTATATATTCTATGTACATTAAGAGGACAATAAAGGAATGTTATGAATAATACTATGCCAAATTTAATAACCTAGATGAAATAGACGGATTTTTTGAAAAAAGCAGTCTGCCAAATTCACATTGGTATTGACAAACTGAATAGGCCTATAACTATTGAATAATAATAATTGATAAATAATAACCTTCAAAAACAGAAAGCATTAGGTCCAGATAGGTTCACTGATGAATTCTCCCAAACATGTAAGAAGTCATACCAATTCTCTACAATCCCTTCAATAAGATAGAAACAGAGAGAATACTCCTTGATTTATTCAAAGAGGGCAGCATTACTCAATACTAAAACCATGCAAAGACATTATAAGAACCATAGACAATGTCCCATGAATACAGATGCAAAAATCCCCAACAAATTATTATTGTATTGCATCTAACTGTGCATAAAAAGAATTATACAGTATAAACAAGTATGGCTTATTCCAGGTATGCAAGGCTGGTTCAACATTTGTAAATAAATAAAATCAATCCGCAGACTAAAGAAAAAGGCATTAAGAAGTACAAATTGTCAATTATAAAAACGGTAATGGGGATATGAACGAAAGCATATGGAATATTAGCACTAATACTGTAATAACTATGTCGGATTCCATTGGATACTAGACTAATCAGGGTGATTTTATAAATTATATAAATTTATAACCACTATGCTGTACACCTGAAACTAATATAAAATGTCTGAATGTGCTTTATCAAATTCACTTGACTCACCAGATTTGAGTGAATGTCAACTGTAACTGACAAAAAATTTTTCTTTAAAAAAAAAAAAAAAAGAATTTAATCAGTTAACCACTTGCAAAAACCAACAAGAAGATTGCTTTCATTCCTGAATGTATGTTGAAACTTTGACTTTACTTTCAGTTGGCTATTTCTGCAATTCTGTAGAGGAAATGGTCCAGCAGCTGACCACCAAGAGCATCTTGCTTACGTATGACCTTTCCCAATTGTTGTCCACAACCAACCCTAAAAAGCAAATACTTCTTCTTTATGAACGATGCTCCTATCACAAAACTATTCCTGCTTCACATTCTCTCACCCACTTCATCTACAGCTAAAGTAAATTCTTTCAAACCAACTGACATCTCTCTTTTTCAAACTGTCTGCAGAAAAGAGCCCTGTTGATCCCAGGATGGTGGACATAAATTTTCCATCTAGCCCTGGTGCTGGGATTCAGACCACATGTCCCAGGACCTGATCCTTTTTTGGTTTAACATGCCATGTTATAATTTGACTTTTCCATATTTTTAAGTGAAGTCTAGCCTATTTCTATAGAAATTAAAATTTACTGAAAACAAAATGCCAAAAGCTGTCTCAAGTGTTACGATGCAATAGCTTAAAGGCTATACAGTAGGAAAAAGACATTTATAAAACATCTAAAGAGTATTTAAAAATAAAGAAATTCAAAGACTATCAAGATTGACAATCCAGTCTGGTTTGGAGAAGATATACTGAAAGATGTGATACCTGAGCTGTCTTGAAAAGCAAGCAAGATTTCATAAAGAGTAGGGTGGGCTCAGCTTGGAAAAGAAGTTAGAAAAAAGTATTTGTGGAGGGCTTTGCATGTTTTGATAGTAAAAATTTAATCAATTGGCCTGATAATTTGCATGGATTCAGGAATTTTAACACCTCTAAACAATTTTGGAATGTGTAAATCCATATTCACTGAGGTGCTTCTCTTTTATATAAATATTTTCTTTCCAGTGATACTATAACAGAAAAACCCTAATATAAACACCCTTTTGTTGCTATGGTCCGATAGTTCTGACACTCCAAACTAGTGGATCAAACATCCTTTATTTTTATCATTAAGACATTCAGCAAAATTAGGTATTTCTTTTTACTTCTTTGATTTATTTCTTGAATTAAAATGAATGGTCAACCTAGGAACCTGGAATAAAACAAATTCACATTTTTATCTTGTTTCCTTATTTATTAGCAGAGAGAGGTATAAGGTGGGGAATAAAAGATAAGGAAGCGAAGAAATAACAGCCTACATGGGACATACAGTCACTACCTAAATCTTCCAATAGAGGAATTTGAATTGACATTGAAAAAGTAGCTTCTGGAAAGCTTTTTCTTACTGGTTCCCTATAGTGTATTGCCTAACTTTGAGAATAGTCAGCCCCTAGGAAAATAAAGCAACGGGAAAAGGCAAATCTGGTGAGTCAAGTGAATTTGACAAAGCACTGGCTTTATGCTCATTTCCTTGCCAACTCTGGGAATACACGTGCTACAAACAAAAGAGAAATCACTAGGTGTGTGGCTTCTGAAACTGTAGTTGTAATCAATCTCTGCATATTGTGCGTGCGTGCGTGCGTGTGTGTGTGAGAGAGAGAGACAGAGACAGAGAGAGAGAGACAGAGACAGAGACACAGATAGACAGACACAGACAGACAGACACACACAGACAAAGAGAGGTGAAGAAGAAACACAGACAAAGACAGAGGGAGGGAGGGAAGTTATGTAATTGTTGAAGAAACAGAGAACTCTGATTACTTTCAGCTTGACCTGGCATTATAGTCTTGACCTTCAAAATTCTAGAAGAGTAGCTTCCTATGTTTTTCTGAAAAAAATATATACTAATATTTAATATTTTTAAGCAAAAGAGATGCTGAATATTCTCTCATGTACCAGTAGGTTAATAAGCCTGTTAGTAGTCGTTCCTTGATTTTAGTGACAGTGATATCTTTTAAAATTTTCTCAAGAAGCTGGAAAAATTGAAGCTAGAAATAAGTGTTTATATATATATAAATTATTTGCAAATATTAGACAAATTATATGCAAAAATCAGTTTGTTCTTACAGTGATTTAAAATATACATTAAGTAATTAGAATTAAAAATGAAACAGTAAAAATTTATTTAAAATGTTAGTTTAAATAACAAAACTGAGGAAAAATTCCACT
Source organism: Eidolon dupreanum (assembly GCA_028627145.1). Classification (NCBI taxonomy): domain Eukaryota; kingdom Metazoa; phylum Chordata; class Mammalia; order Chiroptera; family Pteropodidae; genus Eidolon; species Eidolon dupreanum. Next base: position 89,622,644 of record CM053501.1, read on the forward strand.
TGGAGACATGCATTTGCATACCTATAAATTATAATTATTTTATGTGATTCAAATATTAGATTTTTGGAATTATAGCTAAAAAGTACATTATGTCTGTCCTCATATTAATATATGAATATTACATTAACATGTTAATTGTGTTACAATGATAATCATATATCTGCCATAACTTTGAGATTCAGATGTGTTAATATCTTAAAGTAACATTTTCAAACATTGTAATGTTACAACAGGCTATTCAGAAAGATTGCTGTAATTAAACTTCAGGTGGCATAATAAAAATTTTTAACATATAGTTTCCCAATATCCCTGAAGAAATAGATAATCTATGAATATAACTGTAATTCAATATAATTAGTAAAAGAAAATTTCATACTCATATTAAAATATAATGAAGTATTTAAAATAAGCATGAAAAAAAGTCCATTTCAAACTCGACAGCTTATAAGTAAAAATTGGAAACATTTTCATGCAGATAATAATTTTCTGACTCTTGCTTGACTACTATATTTGTACTTATATGAATTTAAAACACCTTTTTTTCTGAGAGAAAAATTTAAGGTAATTAGAAACATATTTTATCAACCTTAGAGACCATTTTAATACACATAATTATTGTATATAGGGCTGAATATTGAAAAAAGACAATTATGTGTAACTTGATATTTTCTTATCACTTTGACCTTTTATTTACAGACTTCATTTATATTCATTTAGATATAGATTTCTGTAATGTAATCATCCTTATATATGTGAGAAAAAATTATGAAATAAAAATGCTAAAGTATTTCTAAAACTTTTTCACTTGCAGAATCCAACTCTTCCAAATAACTTTTCTCCTGAGCTTATTGAAGCCTGTGTTTTCCACTTAATATCCTTCTCTGTGGCGTCAATGTTAGTGGTACAGCATTTCTTTAAAAAAAAATGTGTATTATGGTGTCAGATTTTTCCCAATACATTTACATCTGTCCCTCAAGTTTTGAGATCCTGCTCTTCTGACCTCATCTAAAACAACAAAAGGTTTGCAGAACCTTAGACAGGACTCGTCTTTTCTTCAAATAATCATTAAATTATTGTTGACTCACACTTCAAATGGTTGAGGGTGTCTAGTCATGCCAGCAGAAACAACAAGATTCACCCAAGTTCAGACTGTGACAACCAGTATCATTGCAACTACCTCATGGCAAAGGACAACTGTAATATACTATTGTAATATGCCACTGAACTTACAGGCACATAAACATATGAAAAGATGCGTAACTCACAATTGAGAGAATATGTAATAAAAATTGCAGAGATATATTTTAATATTTTACTTTACTATGAGTTAATAGCACTTTGCCTTCTTAAAAATTTCTCATTAGCTTTATACATTTATGACATTATTTATCAATTTATATGTAAGCATATGTCTATATGCCTATATATTTATATTTGAATATATTTGTATATATATATGTGTATGTATGTACATAAAATACTTTTTAATTCTCCATAGGAAATTATGTTTACTTGTCCCATGTTTTCCAATTTTATTGTGAGGATCTGGATAAAACTATAAGAATATATCTCTAAGTGTGTAGATTTGTTTCCAGTATTTTATTGTCAATAAAACTTTATTTTGATGCCAGCCTATATCTCTGGTGTCTTATAGCCTTTTGAAACAAATTGATTTCATAAGCTCTGTTCAAAAGGAAATTCAAACATAATATAGCAATTAAAAACATGACATTGAAATTTAAAGTTCACCATTAAGGAAAATGTGTTTACCTGGGTTTTTTTTTTTTCCATTAGACAGAAGGTAAGGTATCATTAGCATGCAGTGGTGAATGGATTTATTCTATGCTCTATCAAAGGACAACTATGAAAAACTAAGACATCAACAATATTGGTATTTTTCATGTTCTAACACTTTAACTTATGTATTCTACCTTGTAAACTATATCTTCTTTTTGGTACTTGTCGGCCTAGGTTTATGACTGGTCTCTTCTGTTTCTCTAAATACTATTTCCCTCATTTCATTCTTTTTTATCTTCTAACAAATGACATGTATTGTTTAATAGGTCTGCAATTCACCATTTCTTTCTTCTTTTTTATCCCGTAAATGAAATCATGTGACAGCCGACTCTACATCAAACCCAGATTAGTGTTCTCAGCTCTCCTTTCACAGAACAAACTAACTGCAAACTTATACATTTGAATATTGTCGAAGGTTTATTTTCCTTCCTAATATTTTGTTGCAAATAATATTTCAACTAAGTCCCTGATAATATTAGACATTCTTTCAGTAACTAAAGTGGCTATGCTTAGCTATACAAAAGGTCACTCAAGGTGAATTTACTTAGAAAATTGGCAAATTAGACTGCCAGTTGTGTGTGGAATTTTGATAATATGGCTGTTCACAAAACTATATTGCCTAATACTGTCATCAAGACCTCCGATCTTATTATTAATGGACAGTTATAAAATCAAGTATAATCTTCATGGAGTTAAGGACTCATCTCCACAGGGAAGATTTTAATGCTAGAAAATAAACTTTATTGCCGTATAATTCTCCATTCCCACAATTTGGCTGATGATATATAAATTGAAAAAATGTTAAAAAGATTTAATTACTCAATTCTTAATTACAGAATATTTTATGAAAAATAAATGGATTAACACTGTAAATGTTTTGCCTTCTGCTAAAACAATCATTTTATAAAGAGTAAATTTTTTTTTTATTCCTCAGATCTCATGATGAAGACATATTTCCACTCCCCACATAGTCAACATTATTTTACTCAACTCACATTCAGCAACTGGAGATTCTACCCTAAAAAAATCTTTTGTCAGCTTTGGAGATGGAGAACACATGGGCACATGATTGTGTGTGTGGAGTGGGGAAGGGAGAAAGACACACTGGAAAGGCCCATCTCTGTGGCCTGAAACTCATTTTCAGATAATAAATTCTGTAACTGGTTGCAAACCAAGTTGCAACGTGTTGGCACTCAGTTTTAAAATCAAATATGAGTAGTTTTGGAGAGAAAGATTCATTGTTCGATTGTTCAAGATTGTTTCTTTTAAAGCACAACACACGTATATTCATATATATATACATTATATATATTTACTGCTCTTTCTGTTGTGACATGGCATGAGTTCTACCTAGGGGGTCACAACTTTTAGGTAAGACATTTTTTTTGCTATAGCCAAGTTTCTCAAACCTGACACATCTGCTAATATATCAACCCTGTGAAAAATGACAATCGATATTACTTTTCCAAGTACTATTTTAAAGAAATGTTTATACATTCTCTGAAATCATAGATTTGATAAACCACTTTCTCATTCTTGGTGAGATATTGACTTTATAAAACTCTCAGAAGGTCACATAAGGTCACATTTAATGGGTAACTATTATAGAGTAGGAAACGATGAGGAAATTCGGGACATATCGGTTTTTTATTCACATTCTAATTTTCTCTATTAAAATTCAATAAAATCTGTGTTCATTACTGAAAGTTCTTATTACTCAAAAGAAGACAGCATTTGAAGGGAAACCAGTTATACAAAGATGCCCTAATATTTCTACATAATTCATCTTTGCCCCAGCAGCAATAGATCTTTTCTTGAATAGTGTCCACCAGAATAAAATAACCTGGGATGGTCCCTGCGGTTTGCATTAATAGTATCTGGCCTACATACCTAGAGGTTACTGGTCTATTGAGTAGTAGTTAATAGCTAGCTGTAGAATTATTTAATTTTTCAATTTAAATGCCTGGATAATGCTGGGGGCAGTGCAGATATATAAACAACTTGTTCTTGGCCTTAAGAGGTGTTATTATTGCTTAGGATGAGCAATTATTCAAGATACCCTCTGGAGACGTGGGATGTGATGGAGGACACACTGGTACTCTTTAAAAGCAGCCTGCCAGATGGTCAGAACTGGCAATGGTAGAGTGAGGATGGGGACAAAACAGTTTTTCTGCAGCAGTCTGGTGGAAGCGGCATTTGGAAGTCTGAGGGACTAGTTTCCAAGGTTTGGGGAAAAAACAAACTCTGCAAAGTACATGACAATTATTCAAATATGAACTGAAATTAGGTTAATGTCACAATTCAGTCTTTCCCTGATTAAATCATCTTCTGTGGCCTGATGGATTGGCTGTTTTTACTTCATTATGACATATAAGTTACAGTCAAATTTTATATTTTACTTTAAAAAGTAAATTGTTTCTCTAGAGCCCCCAGCCAAAATAAAAAAAAATTGTATATTGCTCTGGCCACAGTTTTAGCTGATCTTTAAGCTGCTCTTATTATAGAAATATTTTGCTATCTTCACAGTCTCTATATGTTGTCTGCAGCTTTCAGTGGTCAGGACCATTTATTTCTTCGTCTGACCAGTATATTGTGGGTAGATGAGTATATAAGGGGGTATGAACTACAAATTAACGTTAGGGGAAAAGAAGCAACATTCTCTGCAGTCTCATTTTTAGTGCGACATTAGAGAAGCTTACTATAATGTTGGGAAGAGTTATTCAAGAAAAACATCAGAGACTGCCCAGTTCAGCAAGTACATGCAATTAGTCGAAACATATTTCTGACATTTTAAATGGAAGGAAGTTTCATTTGCTAGATTATAGAAGAGAAGCTACTGTAATATCACTATCTTTTATCTAGAGATTTAAATATATTTTAGTATAATTCAAATGTAATAAAACACATTTATTCCAAAGTCATGTTCTCTTGAATACTATAGTTTCATAGTAAGTTTTGACAGTGAATAGTTAAGTGTTTGACAACCTTTAAATTCTTTTCTCAGAATAGTTTTGGTTAATCTAGGCAAATTGCTTTTCCAATAAATTGTAAAGTTTGTCAAGTTTACAAAATTTCTTGCTGGGTTTTGATTAGATTGAAATGAAGCTATAAAGTTTCCCAATCTATACATTTATTTCAATAATCTATTTACATTTTATTTAATATTAAAAGCAATTTTCTAATTTATAGTGTAGTTATGTTGTCAGGTTTATTCCTAGGTATTTTGGTTTTTATTTTAAATGATGTCTTTAAATTTATGTTCTAATATTGTTCATGGTATCTAGAAATGCAATTTCTTTTTATGTATTAATCTTGTATTTTGAAACTTGTCAAGATCACTTTTTACTTAATTATATATATTTAGTTTCTTTCATGGTTTTTTGTTTGTTTTTTACAAAAATTATATGGTTTGGGGATAGTTTGAGTGGGGCTTCCTTTCCTGTTGCAAATCTTAGTGGAGATATTGTCTTTCACCATTCCATATGATAATTGCTGTAGGTTTTTCATAAATGACTTATAAAAATGAAAAGTGTTTGTTAGTTGTCTAATTTTCAAGTCATGAATGGGCTTTTATTTTCACAAATTCTTTCTTTGCACCTTTTGAAATAATCTTATTTTTTATTTTATTAATGTGTGAATCATATTGCTTCTTAAATATTGAATAAATGTGCATCCATGGTTATAAATTCAACTTAACTATTATATATGTTGTCATATATAATGCTAATGACTTGTCAAAGATTTTTGTATCTATGTTCAAAAGTGATATTGGTATGTAATTTTTTTCTTATAACATCTATGTCAGATTTAGATATCAGATAGATGCTAACCTCAAAAATGACTTGATAAGTACTTTCTTTTAGAATTTATCTGTAACATCATTTTAATATATTTTCTTTGTGGGGCAAGTCATGGTTAAGAAATTAAACATCTCTAATAGATATAAAGTTAGTCACGAATTCTATTTTTTTAGTCAGTTTTGGCACATTGTTTTTCTTGTTTCTGAAATTGTTTCTCAAATTTTATAAATTTATTCATTAAATATAAGTACTTTATTGACTTAAAAGTCGGTTATAAATTTCCATTTTTCTCATTTTACTGTCTGAAGGATATTTCAATGTGTCCTCTCATTCATTCCTGCTATTGGTAATTTGTATGTGTGTCATTTGTTTATCTAGTAGTTTTTCAAGGAGTTTGCCAACTTTATTTACCTTATAAATAACTACTTTTGCTTTCTCTTTTTTAAAAACAATCTTTTCCCCACTTTTCCATTCCACTTATGACTGCCTTTATCACTACTGTGTAAAAGGGACATACACAGAGCCACTTTAAAATGGAGTCCAAGCGGCCACTCCAGCAGACTGCCTTGCATGTCTTGCTCCCTGAACCTTTGGAATCTTTGAACTGGGTGATGTAGCCTATGGACTGGCCCCTAGCAACATTGTCTTACAAAAAATTGTTTGTAAAGCCAATAGGAAAAGAAAACATCCTGGCCACAAGGACTGATGATTATGAACTCTCTTTATGAGAAAGGAATCAGTAACCAGTCATGTATAACTAAAAAGCAACTCGGCTAGTTAGCATCAATAGAAATCTCTTCTATTCATTTAATTATTCCCTTTTCTCATAAAAATCTCTTGCCCTTACCTTGTAATCAGGTTGTTTTTTAGGTTTCTCCCTGAATTTATGCTCCTAGAATTGCATTTCTTTTTTTTATCCCAAGTAAATACTTGTTGCCTCTCATTTGGCTTTTTATTTATAGATTAACAATTGTTCCTGTCCATGTTTTATTAAGAGTTAAATTGTTTTTCTAAAATTTTTAACATAGAAACAACATTGTTTTAAATATTTCCTTTTTCCAATATAGAAATTTTATGGTAAAAATTTTCTTCCAAGCAATGCTTAACCTTGTTTTACAAATTCAGATAGGTTATATTTTCATTATTCATCTTGAAATGTTTTACAATTTCTCTGATGTTTTAGTTTTGATTCACTTTTTATACATGTGTATTGTTCACTTACAATTTTTTAATGATTTACTGGATAATTATAATTATTAATATGCAAATTAACTAAATTGTGATCAGAGCACAGATTCCATTATATTTCAATTATTTAAATTTTAATAAGTTTTGTTATTTGTCCCAGCAGCTGGTGTAGTTTGGTGACTGTCAGTCTATAAAGAATGTCAGTCTAGAGCAAAATATCTATCCTGTAGAGCAGTTACTTGCACTGCCCTATAAATACGAATTTGTCCAATTTGATAGTTCTCTTCACATCTTCTATATCCTGATATTAACTTATTATCAGTTTTACTGATTACTGAAAAAAGTGTTTTTTGAAATCTTCAACCATCATTGTTGCTATCTTTTACCTCTTATAGTGTCTATTTTGCTTTCAGAAATGTTGGGGCACTCTTATTAGGTACATAAATATTTAGGATGTTAAAATTGAAATAAAAAAGATGGTACACACATTGTCTCATAAAATGTTGCCTTGTGGTTAAAAACACTTCTCAGATTGTTGAATCTATTTGGCCTGTGTCAGATTTCTAAAGTAATTGGTAATAAAATTATATGGATGCATGCATATTTTGTACAAAAAAAAAAAGCAATTAAACCTCTAGTAAATATGAAGAAAGGAACAATCAACCTAAAAATAAGAAGCCTAAATGAGAAGCAACAAGTGTTTATTTAGAATTTAAAAAAGGCAATAAAGCATTTTCATCCTAACTTTTTTTGTTGCATAAATAAGATTTTTTTGATAGTGGTAAAATGGATCCTTTAAAATAGTCTAGCTTTCACAGTTCATGTTAATTGATAACAATAATCCTGTCTTGGAAAGTAACTTGCTGGGAAAAATCAGTTACAGCTCTATCGCTTTCTATGTACATGATCTTGACCTCATATATTTGAACTTCAAATTCCTGATTTATAAGTTTGTATTGTTGAGATAAATGTGTGTGTGTGTGTGTGTGTGTGTGTGTGTGTGTGTGTGTGTAAATAAAATGGAAACTATATAGTAAAATCCCAGATGCTACCTAACAGAATGATCATTAGCTTTATAAATGTGATGATTAACATTTTATATAGTTTGTTTTTATTCAAGTCAGATAGATAGATGCAAATATTTTTAAAGCTGGTATGATTGAAAAATTTTCTATACCAACTATAGGATAATACTATAACTAATATGTATTTATAATGAAGTGGAACTTCTTTGATAACATTAAGGTTAATATTCTACTGAACAAACAATGCTTTTCAATTAGATCTACACATGACCAGTAGAAAACACTTCCATTAATACTATTCACTTGAGTCAGGCAGCACGTAAAAGTTTTGAAAATGCACCTTAATATTTTAGCAACAAATTTCTTTTTTGAGTACTATGTCTATAATAAATATTTACAGGCTTTTAATTACTGATAGTACATTTACAAATAATAGCTACATATTATCAATATTTATCCATCTACCTATTTATCCTCCTATTTATCTATATCTCTGGATATATTGATATGTCTGTATCCATTGTCTATGTACGTATATACATCTATGGAGATTATCTACATCTGTATATCTATATATAGAGAGGGAGAAGGAGAGAGGCAGAGATGGGGAAGAGAATGTATTATTAGTTCCTGAACGTCCTTTTCTCAATATCTTGAGAGTTACCTTATACATGGATAAAATAAAATTGATGTTATCTACTCTATAGAAAAAACACCATTCATCTGGTTGCAGTCATTCAATTTACAATCCAAATGTCATGACAAATATAGTCATGACAAATATAGTCTCACTTGAATGTAGTGGAAGATCTTATCCTTGTGTAAGTGTGAATAAAAGAAAATATAACGTTTAACAGATTCTTTGAGAGCATTATTTAATTCTGTAACTGGCAAATCTTTATTTTCAGCAATAATGACAAAAAGACAAAATAAATAAAATTAGCCACATTAAAGTCTTTTGAGAGTTACCTTCTCTACCTAAATTTTGTGATCATGCAACACCCCCCACACCCCCAAAAAAGAGAAAATAAAAATATAAACAAGAAAAAGATTGGATTTGAAGAGATGAAAGAAAAACAACTTTAAACACATGTTCCCCTTAAGCATTCCCCACAAAGAACTTATAGATTTTTAAGAAAACTAAGTTTCAAAATTTTGACTGTGTGAGATTTGTGTAGAGTGCATGTTAACTTTGTATAAGTAGGATGACTACAGCATGGAAAATACATCCTATTTCAACATAGTCTATAAATATTCTGCCCATGTCACTGTAAGACTATTGACAAAATTCTTCTGGGAAACATATGGTTTACTGAGTTATAACATTGTTAATATCACCTGTGTTCCTACTTAGAACGCTTCAATTTAGTTAATTCCAAATATTGAAATCACGCTCATTACTCATTACCAGGGCTAAGTTAATCACATAATAATGAGTAATATCAAGATGTCAATATCACTGAGAATTACTGAGGCTAATTGCACATCAAAAGGATCAAATATACTCATCATGGTTCACTAAAGCACAATTAGAGCCATATTACTATTTTTCCCATGGTATATCACCAGTTCCAGGTCTTATGCCTAGAACCCCTTGGGCGCATAGTAAGTATTTCTGAATTAGAGTATAAATAAATGACTGACTGTAGTAGATGCCTTCACTTATACAAAAATCAATGAAGCCAGAGTATCAGTGAGCTTTTATAGCCCTATTATTTAGTGTTCAGTTTTTACTAGGGCTTGTATCAGACTTGAAGCTGCTTTTCAGATAATAATCCTCAACTTCAGATGGCATGAGCTTTCTCCAGAACCCTATGTGGCTAGAGTTGTCACTAAAACTTTCCTACTAAGACATGAGAAACTCTACATTACATCCCTATCTACCACACATACTTTCAGGAAAATGGGATCTAATAATTTAAATGCTCCAACAGCTAGGGTCATGTTTACTGAAGAACATGCTGCACATACCTCTTTTGTTCTGGCCCCACTTTAAACCAAGAGACGACCACCAAATCACATGCTGAATGGGTCTAATCTATTTTCCAAAATGCGCTATCAAGCTCTTTCCAAAACCTAACGAGGCCTAGTCAGTGTTATTACTCTTTTTGTGTAGAAGATGCAAGATACAATATTTTTATATTATATGTTCCAGCATGCCCCAGACCAATAGACCTAAAAATAAACACCCAAATAGCCCTCTGAGTCTTTGTAAGGTTTATCTTCCATCTACTCATGTACATGTATCTTGAGGGCCTGCAGATTATGTCTCTTCTTGTTTACCAGGTCCAATTCATAACATATCATTAACAGGTGTCCCCATGTGATTTTGGGATATCTGTATAATAAAAGTCCATTCATACCACAGAGAGTAAATATGTCCATGGGGCACTGTCATTAATATGAACTACTGTTGAAGTCAGATGAATGTGCAATATTCCTGCTGCATCTCAGTCGAAATTGGAAGGAATGTATTTGCAAATCAACAGCAGTATACCTTGTGCTTGAAAGTGTGCTGAACATTTCTTGTTGATCATACTACCTGCAGAACAGCTGTTCTTGTGCCTAAGATTTGATTCTTTTTATGGTAGCCAGACAACTACGTGATTTATAGAAGAGCATTCCCAAAATCTCTTAAATGCTTAAAGTATTTATTAAACAGGTTGATACCTTACTATCAATATCTTAGCATAATTCATATGGTTAATAAAGTTTTAGGAACTAAGGTACTTCTGCAAGCCAGGGCTTTTCAGTACTGACTTACTCCCAGTAATGTAGTTTCTGCTACCTTCAGGCTAGCAAGTGATCTGATCTCCCAATCCCACCCTCAGAGTCTTTTCCTGAAACCTCTTTTCTTTCCAACTCTCTTGATTTGAGGTCTCCCATAAACAGACCTGAGACAACAAGGATTCAAGTTATTTTGTTTCTTCAGAAAGTGACCCAATGAACCATTAGTAGTGGAGTGGGGAATTGGCAATGAGAGGGGGAAAAATACAGCAATAAAGTGGACTTTTATCAAAGCAGTTACCACTGTGTGCCCCTGGGGGTCAGTTTCTCTGAAGGTACTCTGGGGACAGTATAATAAATGTTCAGAGATCTTCCAACTAAGGAGCAAGAATTATGTGCTGTTTATCCATCAAGCCTGTAATGTCACTGGATGAAGGTCTCTTCAGGAACATTTATGCTCTAGCTCTCTGGCTTTCCCTGAACTTGGATCAGTATTCTCGAGCCATAAAAACACCTTTAGGTGAAGATCACATACATTTTCAATAAGCAGCCTCCATCTTATAAAGCATAAACCTGATGCTGACAGTCTGTATTACTACCACAGAATCTAGAAATTTGTACCAAGATAGAACACATAGACTGGTCAGGAGTTAAAGTTTGCTCACAATAAAATAATTGACTAATTTGTGTAAAAAAGGAAATACTTGTCAGATTTGGAAATTAGGGGGAAGAGATCAAGTGACTAGATGTTATTATGAGGATAAAAGGGCAGGAATAAGGGAAAGAATAGAACATTGCAAATAGGTCATTGTTATTATCCAAGTTACATAGAAAAATAGACACTGTGGAGTCCCAAGTTTACATGACACCTCAACCTTGTATAGGTCTACAAATAGCATTAGGAAATTGATGGAGACACAGGCTTTGCCTTTACAACCCCACTTGCTCTTGTTCTAACACAGGCTGTGTTCCTCATGAGGCTGCTTGGGCAGCAGTATCTTTTGGAGAGTACCAGGTTTACGCTTAGCAGCCAGAGGCAACTTTCTCAGAGCTAATAGAATAGCAGATTTTAAAGAAAGAACATTTTTACTTGATTATCTATATTTATTTTTGTGTGCTTTAAAACTTGCTTTGCTTTAAAACAACATTCCAGAAAGCACACTTTAAAAAATAATAATCATCCAGGATGGAAGTAGTCAGATAGTGGATTAACAGATAGAAACTCTGTCATAGAAATGTATGAAATAACCTAAGATGAGTCATAGGCACATGGCTATTCTTTTAACCTAAATCCCCAGGCAAGAGGCAGTGTTGTAATGCCTTCTATAGCTGTTCCATCAAATATCTATTCTATTCTTACATATTTCCAATGAAAGGGAACAAGTGACCTACCCATCACTAGAAGGATTTGATGTATATGTCACATAGCAAAAACTGTATGAAAATAGACTATATGAAATTGAGGGAGAAATTGAATCATGTTAAGATGACTTTAGAAAGTTCATGTAGGTACTATATATGATATGGGTCTAATATAGTAAATAGCATTTAATGATAAAGAGTTACTAAAGGTAGTACATGCCCATTTAAGAAGGCAAATAGAACTATGGACCCCCAAAAGCATATACTGGGCTCAAAGAATACCTCCAGTGGTTCAGTGCTATTGAAGAAAGCTTCTAATAGCAAAAAAAAAAAAAAAAAAAAAAAGACTGAATAGGCGCCTGAGGTCAGAATGCAAATGGTTTTGAAAGTCTAAGTGGTTTAGAATTCACTCTGTAGGAAATGACCAGTAACCGATGGCTTTTAAATAGAAGAGTGGCATGGATAGAAATAAGAATGATATTTAGGTTTAATAGAAGAGAGTTATGATGCAATAAGATCACAATCACCTCAAAGATTATTTAGCAGTGGAATAAACAAAGGAGGGGACAGTCAGAACAGGATAAGGCAGAATATTTCAGAATAGTCGTTTTGAGCTGGTCATTCTCATAATTTTTAAAAAATTATGAAGTCCACAAGGGACACCATGAATGTTATCCCATCCCTAGTTTATACACCATCTCTGACCTATGAAATCATGTCAAAATGGATCGTGATCAAGATATCATTAAACCACACACCTAGGAATGGTCGAGTGTCAAAACCTTGTTTTCATTCAATATTCTTTTCTAGTTGGTCCCAAGGACATACCTCAAGAGGGCAATAGCCAAGCTCCTGAAATACCTTAATACTTTTATCTGAGGATTCATACAGTACACACTACTTTTCAATGTGGAATGATAAGGTGGGGTTATATGGTATAGCTGAAAATTTCTTCCCCTGAATCCCAACACTGGACTGCACCTCTGTGAAAGACAAACACCTTGATGGTCATCTCTGCATTGTTAGTCATAATACTAAAATATCTTTAAATATTCTTAAATATATTCTTAAAATATATCTTTAAATATTCACGAAGAAAAGATTTGAAATTTTAGCAGATTTTAGTTCTCATGAATATCTCTCAGTCCAAAGCCTACTGCATTACAGCCACCTCAAAAAGAAGAATGATGAGACATATTAGAAATAATAAAAGGAGTAAATGACTAACTGGAGTTACAGCTCCTGAGGAGAAAAAACAGAGTCATTGTTTTAGAAAATGTCATGTACATACCTCTTTAATAAATGCTTTTAATGATGTTAGATTGTGGCCACTATGATTTCATGTTTAAGTACATGGTTATTGAATCAAATAGCCAGTCAACTCATTAACTGTGCTGAGTATGGAGTTAGCCATTTTACCTGTGGATGATTTTTCATGCATTTATGAGAATAACAATTGCACAAGCTATTTCAATATCGTCAAGAATTCTAATTTATGTGTACTGCAATATACTACTCTATAAACATACAAAGCAAAGTCAATGTCTTGAATTTGGACATTATAAACTTGCTAGATTCTCACATATTGTAAATTTTGATTATCTTTGTTTTTGTGTTTCATACTTTATGCTCACCTTGGGAAATTACAAAATTAATGTATCAAACTAAAGGGAGTGTCACTGCTTTTTTTGCAAAAATACATAGAAATATTGAACATTTTATGTGATTGGTGAAATACTCTAGAAATCAGACGTTAGAATATTTTTTTCTAAAGTAGAATGCATTCTCTAAATTCACTGAAAATGTAAATTTACCTTTTAATAATATGGACTTTGAAAATCTGTTGCTTTACCCTGTAATTACTGGGCACAGTTTTATCAGACTATTTTGTGTATGTGTCTGTGTATTCTTCAGCACTCTGATTGCACATTAGCTGTTATTTAATATTTTTGTCCTTTGTGTAAGCAGAATTATGCCATATCTGATATATCTGACACTGAAGTTTTTAAAATTTAAATATAAAATAGAAGCTACATGTGAAGACAGAAGCTATGTTTATGTAAGTTAAAAAAAAACTCAAATGTATCAAAAAATAATTTTGCAATATCCCAGGAAATACATAAAGTAATGAAACAGATATACCAAATCAATATTTTTAAATGAAAAATATGTCTGATTTGAAAAGTAATTCAAATATTAATAAAGGACAGTAAACTACAGGTGTGTCAAAACTTGAGAAGAATTACTAACATGCAATGAAAAGCAGAGAGTTAAAGCGTAGAGTTATCAAATTTTTCATTTTACTCTTGGGAAAAATGGTATGTGTCTAACTGAGTAAAATAAAATGGCAACTTAAAATTTTGGCAACATAGATAAAATTACATACTCGAGTGTATTTCATCAATGCAACTGATGTATATTTTTTATGTGAAATTCTACTATGTATAGATAAAAATTTAGTTGCATTAATGTCTTGCACTATCTAAATAAATCTCTTTACTCATTAATGTAAATTGCCTTAAAAATCCACTTGCTTTGATAATTATAATTCTACTTAAAGTAGGTTACCCTGTGTTCAAGGCTCACCAGCTGACACCGTTCTACACCATTACATAGATAGAAAGATTCTATAAGTTAATCAGTGATATTTGAAGAATTACTTTGGATTGTGATCCAAATCTATGATTATCCAGTTTTCTAGAAATTGGGTCTACTGGTATAGTATAATATAAGCATAATTTTTATTATTCCCCCAGAACTAAAATGTGAGTTTATGACCATAACCAAAACCAAAATATTATAAATTAAAATGTTTTCAATAAGTATATAACTTCTACTTTGTAGTATAACCATAGGCTGCTGAAATGATATAACTTCCATATATCTAATAAAAAGATAATCATCACTCTTTCTTTTGGAACATTCTGTGAGTGCCAGGAAACTTTGCCATCTCATGAGGTTAACTAACTTTAAACAGATGAAATTATGCCAGGAAGCTACTAAAATACTCTGGTCTGACACACACACACATATGACCCTTTGCATACTCTTCCTCAGGACTAAAGATTTTGCAAACAAACATTGAGATGAAAACTAGTAGAAAGGTACATTTTTAAGTGAGGTTTAAAGGAAGATATCTCTGAAGAGGTGAGAGTTAAGACATAAATGTGAAGATGTGCCTTGGAGACGACTATTTCTAGCAGTCTGAAAAACAAATGCAAAAACTCCAATGACAGAGCATGCCCTATTTAAGAAGCAGGAGGATGGCCAGTGGATCTGGAGCAGAGTAACCCAGTGGAAGAGGTAGGAGGTGAGAAGTTAGGTTTTGTAGGGTCCAGTGGGCAATGGAAAGGACTTTAGCTTTCATTCTTAGAGGGCTGAGAGGTTGAGAGGCTATCTTGAGGAGAATAACATGATCTAATTGGCATTTGAAAAGATGCACTCTTTTGTGTGAACATAGATTGTAAGGAACAAGAGGAAACATAGAAACCAATTATGAGGGTATTGCTCAAGCCTCTGCGAGAGATATTTTGGTTGGAGTAGGGTGGTAGTATGAGATGTGAAAAAGATTGTTAATATTTATTGTGAAATTCGATCAATCAAAATTTGTTGTTAAACTATGCTGAGATGTGAAAAAAAGAGATAAGAATAATTGAGTTTTAAGTGTGAGCAGTTTGAAAAATAGCCATGTTATTTACTGAGTTAGGAGATACTGGGAAAGACATGCATATAGGTTAAGTTCACAGTGTCTGTAACATCCAAGTCAGTCAGATGTATGATTCTGGAGAGCAGGGAGGAGATTTTCCCAGTGGGTAGATGTTTGAGGAATATCAACATATCTGGGGTAGACTGATGACATATTGCAACAAGGGGCTTCAATGGAGAAAAGAGAAAAAGAGGTGAGGATTAAATTCTGGGAGATGCTAAATTTAACAGTTGGGAGGCGGGCTAAGAAGGGAAGGCCTTATCAAGGAAGGATGAGAATAAAGTCAGTGAGATATGAGAAAAGTCAGGAGCATTTGGTTTCCCATGGAATGAACTTTTTCAGTCTTCATTTTATCCTCAACTACTCTGCACAATGGAATAGCTGGCTATTTTATATGCATTTTACCTATAGGTAAAACACCTGAGATTTGCAAAGATAATTAATATTTTAATTATTATAAAGTTAGTAAATAATAACAATGTGCCTAGAACAATGAAACCTAGACTAAAAACCTCAACTGAAAAATATTTTAAAATAAAATTTAAATTTAAAATCCTATAAGAGTAGTTTTTTTAAACAGAGAAAATTATTTTTACCTATCAGCAGACCTCAATAAAAGCTTAAATTTATAGGCTTTGAGCAAAGTACTTAAATTTTATTGATGAGAGATGCCTTTCCCAGAAGAGAAGAAAGCCTACAGCTCATCTTTCTTTTTATTCCAGGGTCAATATGTCTGAAATATTCCAGGATGAAAAGGGTTGTCCTATTATATGCAGTAGTATAATTAATAGAGTAGGCAAAAGCAGAGTTACTTCTTTCATAGATCAAATTCCACAGGGTCCTAGAAGATAGAGTTAGTAATAGTAAACATTTAAAAAAGTATCAGTAGGTCAATAGATTTCCCAAGAGTTTTCCATATTTGATAGATTAAAGGAACAGTTTATCTACTAAAGAAAATGAACTAAAACTGAAAAAAAAAACAATTGGAAAATATAAGTAGCATTTTTTAAAATTATAATTGCTTTCTCCTAAAATATCAAAGTGCAATGGAAAATACTGAGTTTGCTTTATGACTTTTAATTATATATTTAAATTTTAAACAGATATTTAATTCCTAAATAATGAAAAATGAGATTAGAAATATAAATCATTCACTACCATTTATCCCATTTACAAATTTGTTAGTTTCATTTTATATTATTTTATAATGTTATGACTATGTTTACTATTTTAAAAATATAACTGATGTTTTATAACAAAATGAATATCGCATCATAATTTTTAAGAAGTTAGCATTTCTGAGTTCATTTGATCTTAAATCTTCATTTTCTTAAGAATACATATATTTAGTGTTTGTATTTTAGAATTTCTATACATAGACTTAGTACTTGAGCATTTGCTCAAACTTCTGGGCTAATGAGCAGTAGAAATGTTAAAAGTCTTGAAGGGAAAGAATTCAAGATTTTACCATTAAGTTAGATGTAAACTGTAGGTTTTTGATAGATTCCTTTTATTTGGTTGAGGAAGTTCATTTCTAGTCTTCATATTGTAAGAACTTTTCTCATTAATTAATGTGGAGTTTGTCAGTGATTTGATATTGAAATGATCATGTGGTTTTCATCCTTTATTCTACTAATATGATGTATTACATTAATTGATATGTTAAGCCAAATTTGCATTCCTAGGATAAATCCTTTCTGATCAGGCTGTTTAGCCTTTTATGTGTTACTGAATGTTTTTTCTTACTATTCTGAGCATACATATGTGCATACTCATGAACTCGTAATTAGTAATTTGTCTAGCTTTGGTATCAGATTAATACTGACTTCAAGGAATGAATTTGAAAACATTTTGTTTTCTGAAAGAATTTGTGAAGGACTGATATCACATCTATGAGTTTTTGGTGGAACTCAACAGAAAAACTCTCTGAGCCCATTCTTTTGTTAAAAAAAGAAAGAAAGAAATTACTACTTTTAACAGGTCTGTTTAAATTCTCTTTCTTTAGTCAGTTTTATACTTTACATTATTTCTTTATATGTATCCTTTTCATCTAACTTGTCAAAATGTTATTCATAAAGTCCTTATAATTCTGTAACATCAATAGTGATGCCCCCACTTTAATTCCTAATTTTGGCATTTATCTGTTTTGCTTTCTTGGACAGCAGATGATATGTTGAATTTACCACTATGTCATAAGTATGCCTAACTATGTAACGTTATATAAGTTTTTTTGGTGTACTGGTGTGCAGATTGGGTGAAGGGATGTAAGGCAGACAGTCATCTCAATAGTGCTAGTGATATATAGACAATGGTTAAAACTTAACCAGTTGGTTATATAGCATAACAGTTAAAGACTGAAGAGGTTTCTAAAGTTGATTGAGAAAATATACATGACTATCGTTCATTTGTTTATCTAAAACTAAGCTAATTTTCCTTCAGTGTTTATTCCCACTGATGGTGGGGGTGGGGAGGGAGGAATAGATAAAAGTAATTTATTGCCAGCCAACTAAAATAACAGTGTATTTATGAATTTATCTCTAACCTATTTCTATATAAAGACTACTCATCTCTTCTATATGGTCTGCATGCTTTTTTATTCCAACGATACAAATTACATATTCTCATGCATGACTCTGGTCCTGGGCTCCTTTTGTATACATTAGCTTTCCAGGCAGGCTGCTACATGTTATAAATCTTTTGTGATCTTACCTTAGATGCCAGCCCCTGTCACCAGTAAACTCATTTCTAAAGTTTCTAGAGTTGATGCTCCTCAAGGCAAGGTATCTTAGTAGGTCAGATCCTAGTGGTTTCCTTCTTGACTCTCCCTGACTGCAGACTACATTAACTCTACAGATAATTTGATTCTCCACATAGGCCTTTGGTTTAGGATTTCAATTTACAGCTTATACTAACAGTTTATCTTACCCTTTCCTACATTTATGCAACCAGATCTGCTGACCTCAAATTCAGATACCAGATACCTGCTACATCACACACTGGGGTTATGCGAGGACTTGTAGATTCTTTCTAAACTACATTAAAAAAAAAAAAGGTTGAGTTGGACATGGGGAGTTCTACCTATTGCTTCTTTTTTTCTAAACAATCTATATCACTTTCTAAATGTGACATACAGCCAGGTCAAGTGACTCATTACTATTCATGCCATGCTGTCATTTTTTAGTTTTAACCTAACACACACACACACACACACACACACACTGGTTCACTGTTTTCTCTATGAGGTCCAAGGACAGGTAGGGAATGCATCTACTTTTCTTTGAGATCTCGCCTTAATATACATGGTGTGCCTATCTATATTGACCACCTCCTTCCCCCTGGGACTCATCCTCAGAACATGGGCATTAGTTACCTCAAGAGAAATGAGTAGGATTTACCTTTCTTTTAGTTCTAAATTTTATTTCTCACTGTAAAGACGGTTAATTTTCCTCATTTTGCAGTGAGAATAGCATAACCTTCCCTGGAGCACTAAGATCCAAAGCCTAAATGAGGGCAAAAGGCTATCAGGTAATTTAAACAAACAAAATATTTCTAAGAGAAAATCATTAGCTTAGGTATTTCAAAATGTTCTCCTTATCTTATTAACAATTATATAGAAAAAAACTTGATCATATGAAAAAAAATCATTTTGACAGCTTATTCTTAGTCATGCTCTAGAAGTGATTGACATACATTTTTATCTCTATTCTCAAAAACACAGACTCAAACATTCTTAGTAAGTTTTTGTCAAAATGTAACAATTATGTCATTGTGGAATATAAAACCAAAGTTTATGCACGTATTCACTAATAAATTTCAAAAGCTACTATGATATGTACACATATACACAAACATACCATGAACAATTGTTCCCAGGAGTTAATGGTCAAATATTTTAAATGATGGTGATAGTCAAAGTAGAATTCAAAAGGAAGATTTGTATCATTCTATAAAGTTTTAAATATTTGACTAAGGGTAATATATTTTTTCCTTAAGTCATTGCTTTTCTACTCTAGCTTTATAAGTTAATTTTTAATATAATTTAGAGCTGATTGGAGCTATCTTTATTATGATTTTTACTCATGTACTTTGATTCTATTGAGATTCTTGAGCCAGAAACAAAACTATAGAGTGATACCTAATACACTGGGATTTATACGTAGCCTAAGTCAAAGAGTTCTGTGCTCACAGAGAAAATATGGGTTGCTTTATTAAAAGTGGTTTTCATGGAGTGTTGGAGAAAAAAAAATGATCCAAAGAAGTAGACATTGAAGATTGATCGAGTCAGCAAGTCTAAAGGGTGGTTTGAAGAGAAACAGAGGTAGGGAAGTAGTTAAAGTGTCTTTTATTTTCCTTTGAGGTAAATGGTCAATTTATTTATGACAGAAAAGGCTTCAATATATTTGTAAAAGGAATAAATGAAATCATACATACAATGAAGATAGAATAAAAATTTGAAAAGTAACCTGGTAGAAAATATCCTGAATAGGTTTTAGTCATTTTTCACAAATGTAATCAAAAGATTGTATTACATTAATGTTGGTTTACTCTACTAGAATATAAACTGCATTATGGGAAGATGATATCTATCCTGTAAACTTTTATATTCTCATCATCTAGCATAATAGTGTTCAAAAAATACTTGAAGAGGTTTATGTAAGGTTTATAAAGGGCTAAGAACCCTAAAATAGCTAATAATCATACACAAAGAATACTCTTCTTCCACTAAAATTCAAGACCAGGGTGGGGAAAATTCAAATAATTAGGGATTTTGATTGGTTTACTTATCTCTAAGTCATTTTAAAGCTGACTGAACTATTTTTCTGTAATTTTGAATACAACTACACTATTAAAATTTGAGAAGTTGCAAAGGTAATAACTCAAGGATGTAGTGTAATTTTTAAAAGCAGTTATAAGCAGCACGAAGCTCAATGCAACAAGAGTAATATGTGCCATTCAAATCAGACTGTCAATATTAAGGAATTTATTAATGTATTCCTCTGTGCTTTCACAGGTCATTTACTGAATTCTTATCTACTACACTGAATTATAAATGTAAACTCAATTCCAGAATGGGTTGGATGTCACTCCAAAACAACCATTTTCTAGTCTTTACAGATCAAAAATCTAACACACACTTAGGAAATGCCCACACATAAACATTTTAAATTACTAAGCCAAGTAGAAAGAAACACACAAATAATATAGTATATGTTAGGTATGCTGACTCTCCAACCCATTAGAAATAATTATAGATTATCCTTGTGGAATTAACAAGATTCAAGTATGGCTTTGAGGTTGCCTTTCATCACAGGCTAATGAGAAAAATTAAGTGAAAATATATTTATAGAAGTGCATGTTTAAATCAGGTGATAATAAGTATAACTAGTACTGTCTACTATATTAAAAACACTGTACTAATCCCATCATATATCTTTCTTCATAAAACTCTCTCCAGACCCTGTGCATTGGGTCCAAGTGTACTCCATGTGTCTGCTCATTCTTCTAAGAACAGCATCTACCCAAGACATTTTTTTTTTTTTAGTGTCGTGGGTAACAGAAGCACAAAAGAACAAATAAACCCACAGGAATATTTAATAGCTCTACTTTCATCACATCTGCTGATACTTCAATTGGCTGAACCTTGTTACATGGTCAAGCCCAAAGAGTGGGCTACATACACGACACACGGAGTTATACACCATCCAAAGGAATATTTTTGGGGTGAGGGAGAAGACTACTTACTGAATAATATCTATTACATATTGAAATTAAAGTACACAGTTTTAGATAATATTGGACCAGATGAGGAGTTGCTTTAAAAATATGACTAAAGAAAATTAAATTGATTTCATAACTTATTTTAAATTATAATGTGCATATCATGCAGGGTTCCTATAGGGAATAGATGGCAAATACATATTTTGTAATATGGGGAGAGTTTAATAGAGGCAGAATTTATAAAATATAGTCAGGGTGTAGAAAGTGCAAAGGATAATGCAGTAGCTTGGGGCTAGCAAAAACAGAACTCTTAACATTTCTAGCTCTCAAGAAACAAGTAGGGGAGCCCTGACTGGAACATATTGATAAACTGCATCAAAACGGTTGACTGACAAGCTATGTTTTGGATGTAGGCAGTGATCAGCATGTAACTGTAACATCATAGGTAGAAAGTCAAGGAGGTAAATATTCAGACTTACCATTCTCATTCCCTCCAATGTCTGTCTGCTCCTCCACATTGGTTAAATCTAGAAAAAAAAAAAAAAAGCCAGAGGGGTAACAGTCAGTTTCGCTGGTGAATTCCACATAGAGTGGAAAATAAATTTTTAGGGACACTAAGAATATATCCTGTAAACTGCAGCAAACAATTTATATTTCAATATAACTTTCAGGTAATGTTGATTATCTCTATAATTTTCCTTCATGTGCTTCTATTATACTATTTTACTATTATATATACATTATTCTTTTTTGAGGGAAATCTAGAGTTGCAGGTAGTGAGCTCATGATTACACATAGCCTTAGCTGTCCTATTGTGTTACAGCCCATAATGAAATGACTATTAATAAACGAGATTAAGATCATCTGTAGTTCTCTAAGTGTCTGAAATTCTGGGGGGTGTGTTTTTCAAAATCTGCATGTATATGTGTGTGTGTTATATCTGTGAACATTAATGAGGAATGTTTAAGGATCCCTGATGTAATAAAATATAGTTAGATCACCCGGATGTGACTCTTGTATGATATTAACTAGAAGTTTGATATTAAGAAAGACATTAAATTCTCCAGGTCGGTTTCTTCATTTTAAAGTCTATGTAGAACAGTAAGAGTTAAATTATAGGGAAAGACTTTAGAATGATTCCTTTTACATAATAAGCATTCAGTAAACATTTGCTATTGTTATAAATAGAATGTGTAAGATTACACATTTGATGAAAAATTCTAACAAATAATTTTTAGAAAAAAAAATAAGAGGTGACAAAGGCATTATAAATATTAATAGAATAAATGTTTAAGAGTTCAGCATGTTAAGCAAAAATTTTGACTTTAAGTGTGTGGAGATAATGAAAAATAGTATATTTGTTTCTGATGTGTTTATGTTACATGATTTTATGTGCCTCTCCACTGATATTAAGATAATTTTTCTTCAAAATCATTTGAATATTTTAATATTTCATGAATTTCGCAAAATGCTCAGTTCATGGTAAAATAACTTATTACTTTAAAAATGTCACACATATAACTTGGATTGTGTCTACAATGCTATTTTCTGCTTTGAACATCCAGAAAAAAAGATATGATTAATTTACTGAGACCTCAGGAGTAGTATAACTTTGCTTTGCTTATTTCCTAGTTTTTAGCATATCATATGTCTGTCTCCACCTTCTCACCACACAGTAAAACTAGCCTCCAAGAAATACTGAAACCACCAATTCCAAGAGACTATCTCTTGTAGGGGTTCAGAAGGAGTCTCCTTAGAATGTGCCACTTTGGCCTGGGGGTTGTGAGTTGAAGACAGTTGATGCCCCAAAATACTCAGGAAGAGCTTTAACCTTCCCCTTAGTTGCTTATAAGGGCTTGGTCTAGGAAGAGAACTATCACCAGAGATAATTATAAAGAATATGAGCTAGGTATGTCAGACAGGGGGGCACTTAATAAGGCCTGTTTGTTCACATCCCTCTTGGTTTCCCTTTGTCTCTACATGGCAGGACAAACATTTGTTTACCGAACATCTAGTTTTCCCTATCTTCCTATAAATCATTTTCTTCCCTTTTGAAGTCCTAGACTCCCACCCTCTTCTCTTGAACCCAGAATGACATATACCTCGTTTGCCTGACCACCTATAGGCCTGATAGTCACATGGAGCCTCTAAGGATGAAAGTAAATTTGATTTCCTCCTATTAATCTGCTATATGTCCATTGAATTTTTAGACTAGCCAAAAGAACCTGGGAGGGTAGAGGAGAACTTTCTCTTTTCTCCCTAGCACTCACATTGTTTCCAACTTAGGGACCACCAACTCAAATCTATTTCCAGAGCCAAAAGAACTGCTTCCCTTAGGTTTGGCTTGTGGAAGGATTCTAACTTCAGAGGGTAGCTTTATATTCTAGTTTCCAAAATATGTCTAAAAATGTATTAGTCCTACAAAAATTATATTAAACTAGAATTATACACACAAACTGATTCTTTATCTGGAAAATCTGCCAGTTCCTAAATTATCTACTAAGTACTAAAGAAGACCATTGAAGGGAAAAGGTGACAGTATTTGGGTTTTAGTGTTTAATATATTTGAAGTGCTCAGAACATTGCATGGAAAGGAATATTCGAAGTTGTACTACTCAGTCACAAAAACCATCTTTAGGAAATCATAATTTCCCATTCCATGAAATAGCTATTTTTTAAATTTCCCAACAAGCTTTAACAGTTGATATGAACAAATTCATGATATTTTTGCAGAATTACACTTCTTCCAATATTGGTTCATTTTTTTAGCATTTAAAAATAAAAGTTTCCTTTATTTTTTTAAGCCTTTGAATTTTATATTGTCCAAAATTCTCTAATAATCACATGGTATATGATTAACATATAAATGACAGGTGTTATATATGTAGCTTCTGAATTAGAATTTCTAAAGAAGGGACTAGAAATCTAATGTTTAACAACTTAGGTGATCTTTACAATTTTAGAAGTACATAAAATACTAATTATATTTGTTATACATATATTTGTTCATCTTAAATTTGGCTACTTTTATTGTAGAAGGATATCTTTATATAATAAACCCAACACTGTTTTTCTTAAATTTTTTATACAATTTTTATCATTTCAGTTATTATAATGGGGAATCACTTTGCTCACTTGCCATTATTTTAGTTAATACTTCTTTCATAAAACTACTTGAATATATCAGAGGACATAAAAAATAGCTTCCAATTTGATGATTTATACTTTTCTCGTACAAAACTTTCAATTTTGAGCTATTAAAATATAACTGTATGCTGTCAAGAATCAAAACTATTTAAATTTTTTTTTTCAGTTGTAATTATGTATCCACTTGTTTTTAGTTGTGTGCCCACTCTCCCACCCCGCCGCCGCAAAAAAAAATATATTGAAGTTCTAAGCTCAGTATCTTATGTGAAGGTTTTCGAAAATAGGATCTTTATGTAGGGATGAGGTTAAAATGATGTCATTGGGGTAAGCTCTAAGAGGGCCTGATCAGTTCTCCTCAGCTTGACTCAACTTTAGGCAGGCTGCTTTGACTCTGGGCCCCCCGGACCTCCCTGTTTATAGAGGATTTATTTAGAAAACTTGCAATTTTAAATTATTTCTGTGGCCCGTTGTGATGTAAATTTTCTCCTAGCCTCCTGCCAGTTTTATAACTCAGGAATAGCTTTCTCAAGGACATAGGAGCCATCTCTTTAAATGTAATAAGATATAGTCCCCTTTTTCCTTGTCTCTCTGGGAGGTTAGGAGCCTGACTTGAATGACCACTAATTAAAAAAGAGACTCACCAAATTGCCCACTATGTTTGTGAATCTGTTTTCGATTAGATGGTCACAGGTATGCAGAGCATGGCATAGGGAATGCAGTTAGCATTAATATATTGGTTTGGTGGAAAACCAGAGGAGAGAAGGAGCAATTAGAGGTATCATTTTATAAACTATATAAATGTCTAACCAATGTGCTGTATTCTTGAAACTAAAATAATGTATTTAAAAAAAAAGTCTAATCACAGTAGCCAACCTCCCCACTAAAGTACTCCAGTACTTTTCCCACTAGTTCACCCAAGAGCCTAAAAATTCTCTTGCTATTTGTTTCAGCAGAGTTGAGTTCAATCTTTCCTAAGAGTCTTGACCCATCTTTCAATAGTCTTGAATATAGTATTTGCCTGTTCTACTTGTCTGGTGCAATTTTTATTTACCAGCCCTAATCCAACATAACTAAAATCTTTAAAAGTGGGGAAATTTGGACAGAGAGTCACACAGGGAGAATGCCATGTGAAGATGAAGGCAGAAACTGAGTGATGCAGGTGAAGCCAAGAAACATCAAATTTCCAGCAAACTACCAGAAGCTAGGAGAGAGACTTGGAATAGATTCTCCCTCATAGTCTTCAGAAGTAACCAATTTTGCTGACACTTTGATCATGGACTTCTAGCTTCCAGAACTGTAACAGGAAACATTTTTTTAAGACACAGTTTGTAGTAAATACTGTGTTGTGACAGCCGTAAAAAACTAATGCATCATGTTATGTAGTGAAAAGATCACTAATTTGTAGACGAGAAAGCAAGTCTTGAAGACCAATTCTGTTGCAAGAATTCTTATGTTTGGAGACTGAGGTGAATCAAGAAAGTTTGTAGGTCTCCACATCTTTCTCTACAAGTGAATGACCTCACATTTGAGAGAGGTTGGCTTGAAATAGGGCTACATACATGTTCTGTTATTTTACTTCTCAATCAACAGATACTCTTATAAGATTAAGACAGGAAAGCAAAAATGTCATTTCTAAAACCTGCAACCAGAGGTGAGCTCTCAGCAGGGTTCCCTTAATAGATGAGGAAAACCTGGGATTTCAAAACCACCTTCCTTTGATTTCATTTTTATTAGCTTTTTTCTCATGGAAACTAAATCATGTTAATCTTTACCCGAAGTACAGAACTTTTAAAGTGTCTAGACATTTTCACTTCAAACTATCTTACTTCACTGCTATATACAGCATTTTAACTTAAGCATAGGTGTAAATGACTTTTGTTTTCATCACAACCGCCTATTACAAGGGTGGAGTCTGAAAATTCCCCATGTAAAAACACACTTCTCTTTTCCTCTAAGGGAGCATGAGCGGAGTGACTTAGAAAACTTACATTTCCATCATAAACCTGTTTTTTCGTCACTAGCACATGCTTTTTAATACTACTTCACACTGATGTTGGTGCTTAGTAAAGTAATATGAGGTAGTATAGCACGTCTTGGAACACTATAGTTTATAAAAGGAAAGGTTTTTGTAACAAGCCAAAAGTTTATGATAGTCTTGTGTTTTTCTAGTCCTCACAAAGAGCTAAGGGAAAATAAATAGAAATCCATTTAATGTTTGGGTGCATGCCAGTTTGGCTAGTTTCCATGCAAGGCAGTGTGCCATAATTAAAAAGAAAAAAGTTACACTAATCAATATGAAACAAACAGTAATAATGGCAAATCAAAAAAAGTAAACTTTAAAGAAAAAAAATATTACCTGTTAAGAATAATCAGGTGGAGAACAAATGTTAAGAACAGAAACAAATGGTGAATTGCTTTGTTGTCACTTTCCTAATTGTATTTACCACAGAAAATTTTAAAGAGTTATCAAGAATTTTGAAAATTTTATTTTATGATCAGTAGACTATATCAGTCTCTATTCACAGATTAGGTCAATTGTTTTAACAAAAATGCCAAAAATGATCCATTAAACAATAGAAAGCTATAGAGAGGTCATTGGACAGAACATGTATTCTTTTAACTACTAATTTTAATCTCCTTAATCCTAGGTTAATTAACAACAGCCTCTTTAAAGAATTATATCAATTCTTTAATGCATGGATCAAATTTGAGTTTGTCAAAAAGGCTTGGATGTAATCACTGAGCAGATTGACAGTGATGAAAGCAATTTCAGCTGCAGGAGATAAAGAGAAAAAATGTCTTTCCTTTTTCACCTTTGGCAGTGAACTACTTGCAAAGACCATATTAACTCTCTGATCTTACTATGAAAACTGCTGGCTTCAACTACTTTGACTTTTATTTATTTACACATATTTGGCACATGAAGTTATCCAAGCTCTTTTTCCAACATCACAATAAAAAGATGAACAATGCAGGAACAGATCACAATCATGTAATTTGTAGAGGAGCAGTGATGGTGGCTTGAGTCAGTAGGAAGCAGAAATATAATGATGACTTCCAACAAATTAATATCGAAAATAGGATTTTGAAAGGGAAGCCTCATTGGAGCATGAAAATGTCTGGACAGGAAATAGAATGGTAGAGACCAACTATAAGGTTATTGCAATAGTCCAGGTGACAAATGAGAATAATTTAAGATTGTGGGAAAGGTGATGGGAAGAATAAAGCCAGATTCAAGAGGCTTGGAAACCAGATGGACATGGAAGAAGAAAGTCATCAGTAAAGAATATTCCCAAGGTTTTAAATTAAGTGGCTGGGTAAATAATAAAGACATTAACAAAAATTTAAGGGTACACACAGGTGCCAAAACAGGTTGGAAGAGAATACAGTTTTCTCGGTATCAGAAATGAGCTTCAGAAACTGGTTGGAGATCCAAGATCCATAAGAAATTGATCTTTGGCTTTAAAAGAAAAGGAAAAAATCTGGAGATGAAGATAATCTGAGTAGTAGCACTTATTTAGTGAGTAGACTGAAAAGGACAAATTAAAAATATTCTTTAGTTATAAGAGAAAACTTAAGTTATATTAGGCACTTAAAAAGATTTATCAGAAAACATTAAATAAATGTGCCATTCTCTCCATTTTTGAGAGCCGTCTGGCAGTTTCAAGTATACTCACTATATTTCTTTCTACTGCTTTATAGCTGAGTTGATTTTTTTCCCCATAAACTTCCCACCATTTAAATATAGAGAAATAGAAGCAAAAAAGAAAAACAATAAAAATTTTGGTTTAATCTCATTATACTAGTTTTCTATTGCTCCTGTAACAAATTACTACACATCTAGTGGATTAAAACAGCACAAATGTATTTTCTTACTGTTCCGTAAGCTGGACATTTTCCTTTTCCGAAGCTTCTAAGAGAGAGAGAGAGAGAGAGACTTCTTATGATGGTTTGAGTTCTCAGTTCATATAACTCTGACTTCTTGTGCCTCACATTTCTTCTTTTAAGGACGCTTGTGATTATATTATGCACACCTGCATCATTCAACCATCTCTCTATATTAAACTCACATGGTTAGTGACCTTAATTCACCTCTAATTATTCTTTGCCATGCAATGTAACATTTTCACCTGTTCTGTGAATAGGACATGAACATCTTTGGAGGATCAATATTCTGTCTTTCACATTGACAAATTTAGCTCAATTAAATTATCTTGTCATTCTAATTAGATAAATATTATTTATATTAATGCTCAGCCCCTAATTTAGCTTTTACATGATGTTCTGAGGGTAAGTGGAATTGAGGCTCTGTGGTTTATGCAACCATACATTGTGAGTGGAGGGCAAGACTCTTCAGCTACCAGCTGTAATGACTAAATTCTTTCAGACATAGATCCGTGCTCATCTACCCTTGACTGGAAATCTTTGAGGTATAATTAGTCCTACCTGGCTTAAGGAATGTTATACTATCACCAAAATCCATAGCTCATTGTGCTAGAGCAAAGTTTCCATCTACAGTGACTCTTTTGTTCTGATTTTTTAACCTTTACCATTCATTGGTGTTCCTGGTATTTTGTTCCCAAATAGGAAATAAAGAAAATGTTAGATCCACTAAATAATGTGGATGCAACAATACTGCTTCAAGTTCATCTGGCTGTCCTTTCACATCCCCAAACATACCAACTCTCTACACAGTCTACGCTCCAGGATGCCCAGTTATTCATTCTCCAGATCATGTAGCTTCAGGCTTCTTCATTCCTTTGAGGTTTCTTCTAAAACTCCAAATCCTATCTAGTGGTTTGATTTTGAGGTAGTAGAAATATGAGAACTAGCCTCTCATATCTTCACTCTCTTTCTCTCTCAATAGCTCTAGGTCAGAAAGGACTGTCATCTTTCTCTTGCTGTATCCTCCTTCTATGCTGTGGCAGGAAACAGTGGAAGAGTTGTTGGAGACATACATACTTTGTAAAGAGGACTGAAAAATACTGCATTATGTAGGCAACTCTATGGTCTCAGTTTTTCCATGTGTCTCTTGAGCTGGGGCCAAGATATCATTTTTAACTAGAGATTGCAGATAATAAAATATTTCCTTAATAACCCCAAATATTTACCCCATTACATATGAGCATCAAATGGTTCTTACCAAATTCCCTGAATACATTAAGTTGTAAAGAACTAGAAAATTTAAATAGACATTTAACTACAGAGACTCTGAATCAGTAACTTTTACTTTTTTCACACAGTAATCAAATATATTTAAAATATTTTTTCTAAACATTTATAGAGAGATATTTATACATTTATACATATCCTTGCAGAGAAGTGAAGAAAAAATGTTAAATTCCTAAAAATGAGTAGTAAAAATGAAAAATGGTATTTTGTTCCTATTTGGGAACAAAATACCAGGAACACCAATGAATGGTAAAGGTTAAAATGAAAAATGAGTAGTAATATATACATAAGAATATATATTAAAAGATTAATTTAGTATATAATGAACCATTTGGGTTTTTTTTAGAAATTCTAGTTTAATAACAAATTATTGATCAATATGATTTTATACATTAACATATTAAAGAAAGGAAACTATGGTTGTGACCACATCTGCAGAAAAAGTGGCCAATTATATAGAATTTCATGATTAGAAACTTTAGTAAATTAGTAAGTCTTTTAGCCTAATATTGAGAAAAGACCAAAAAACTGCAATAAGATGCCATAGTCTAGAAATGGTATATGAAATACCTTTTTCATATCTAACAAAATGTTCTTTATTAGAAAAATAATACTTTATTTAAAATATTAAGAGCTTATAAAAATTGATATATTATTTTTATAGACAGACTAAAGATTGCAAAAGTGACTATACTTTTCAAACTGATCTATATATTTAATATAATCAAAATCTCAATTTGAACAGAATTATACTCATGTATGCATGATAATCAAATTTATAATAGTGTTTACACATTCTTGAGGATAAAGTGAACTGATAAATAAATGAAAATGTAAAAATAGTTATTATATGAAAAGGAGGTGAATGCTTAACTCACAACATAAATGTCATTTGATCCCAGATTTATCTTTGACTTAAATCTGAAAGTAAAATTTATATATTTTTTAAAAATGTTATGAGAATAACTTTATGGCCTTGGATAGGGAAGAATCTCTTAAACAAGATTCACAAATTATAAAAAAAAGGAAGGAAATTATATATGAACTGTGGAAATTTAAGAACTTCTGTTATCTATCAATACCATGAAGAAGTCAAAGTAGAAGATATTTTCCACAAACATGACTCACAAAGAATTAGTATCCACAGGGAATTATTATAGTATCTAAGTGAGTGAATAAGTGAATATGTGAGTATATATGTGCATCTGTGTGTTCATACATGTGTGTTAATAAAAAAAACACTAACAAAATTTTAAATTGGTAAAAATATATGAACAGGGACTTTACAAAAGATGACATATCAATAATAAAGGGACATTAGAGAGGACAGAAATGTGAATCAAAACCACAGTGACCAATTTGGTAAACATTCTGAGGTTAGACAACACCAGTTGCTGGCAAAGATAGAACAAGGGACACCTTTATTAACTGCTTAGCAACTGCTTGTCTTATTGCAAATTGTTGAATCCACTTTGGAAAATAATTTGGCTTTACTTAATATAGTTGACACGTGAATATTTTATGACTCAGCAATCTCACTACTTAGCATATACCCTAGAGACAATCTTGTACATGAGCTTCTGCAGACAAAATCAGAATTTTCCTAAAAGCCCCAGTCATAATAGTAAAATACTGGAAACCACCCAAATGTCCATCTACAGTGGAATAGACTGCAGCTGCATGTATCAAATTGGATGAATCTCAGAAGAGTTAACTGAGAATAGAAAGCTTCCCCAAAATACATAATAATTTCATCTATATAAATTTAAAATGCAGGCAAAAAACTAACTATACAAACATATACATCCATATGCTATAGATTTCAAAATAAGAGAATTCATAATATTAAATTTAGGATAATTTATTAACTACTCCTGGGTGAATGAAGTCAACAGGGAACAAACGAGGACTTTTAAGGTATTAAGCTGGCTTGTCAATTGTTTGTTTTATCGTGATGACCTAATTGTACATCTAAGTTATATACAGCATTCGTATGTATATTTCACAATTAAAAATATAAAAAAGAATGCCGTGCTAATAATACAATGTATGCACAAACACCAGAGATGTTGTAGCCTATTAAAGGGGCAGACTTTGGAATTAGGAAAACCCAGGGTTGAATAGTTATTGCATCACTTACTAGGTTTGTGACCCACACATTTTTAAAAAGGAGTTAACAATATCCATTCTGTAGGGCTGGCCCGTGAATAAAAGAAATCATGAATGCAAAATGCCAGCAGAAAGCCTGGCACATAGATGCTCAAATCGAGAATCAGCATGGAGGAAATTAACTCTCCTTTACTGACAGCAGTTTCAACCGAAGACAAGTGTTGTGTTCACTGTGGCAACTACATTGTGGGAGGAATTGTCAAATGTGAGTGAAAAATGCAATGGAGTAACAGCTTCCAATAAATAACATTGTAAGAAAGCAGAGTTTCATCCTACTCAGGCATGCATGTACATTGGCAGAGGGGAGGTGTGAGGGAAGTTGCTCTCTTCTCACTGAGGTGCTTCACCCTTAGATGATCTGTCATTGTATGCAGAACACAGTGGCAGATTTATCCCTACAATTCAGGTTGCTCAGTAATGGTTCAGGTGAAAGCATTTCAGTATGCCATAAAGGTGGGAACTCATAAATGACAGAATCTATTATTGGGTGACAAGCTCCAACCCAGTGACTTTGTTTGTGACTTTGTATAGACTGCAGAAATAATTCCATTGTATTGAGTTTCAGGAGGAAAAAAAAAAATACAATAACACTGGTCAGCACATTTAACCACCTGATATTATTAAAAAACACCTCATGTGAACTGAAGGCTAAAGAGTTTAAAATAATTGACATGATACAGAACAATGACACACATTGATGCAGCTCCTAAATTGGTCAGAACTGGGTGTGTTTTATAGTTTCCTTAAAATTACAAATTAACTGTTGTTTTCATATTCTGAGTAAAGCCTCCAAATTTTCACTCTGCTTTCATTTTGTATTATAATCAGGATGATGTTTAATGCTGTGCTTCTTTACCATTAAATGATTGGCCAAAAGAAAAATGTGTCAATAGCAATATCTATGACTACTGTTCCTGGTAGGAATTGCATTTTTTTTGAAGGGGGGCAGGAGGGAGGTGGATAAGGCAGCATTTTGACTCATATACTAGTGTTCCACGCTATGGACCCTTCAGCGATTCAGTGGTCAGTCATATGTTACTGTATTAAAATTTTGAGTTACTTTTCTTCCTTTTTAGTGTTGGACAAATAATGATGCTGTTTCTATTCCGTTATCGGGATCACAGTGAATATTAGAACCTTTAGAACCAACCCATACATATGTTAACTCTGTTTCTGTTAATATTTTTGTTACTATTCATAGGATTTGTCTTTGATATTAACCTCACGTGATATAGATGA
The DNA here is from genome assembly GCA_028627145.1 of Eidolon dupreanum. Taxonomy (NCBI): domain Eukaryota; kingdom Metazoa; phylum Chordata; class Mammalia; order Chiroptera; family Pteropodidae; genus Eidolon; species Eidolon dupreanum. Next base: position 89,655,694 of record CM053501.1, read on the forward strand.
CATCTTCATCTCATGTTTTCTGCAAAGAGCTGCACCATCAATTGAACTAACCCCAAAATTTATGTTAAATACTATTTCCTAATTTTGCCCTAAGACAAAATTATTTTACTTTTCTCTGTCAGGTGTTAATCAGATTAGGTAAAAACACATTCAAATACCTATAAATTGTTAGTGATCTACCTTAATATCCCAGAAATAGGGGCTTTTGTGTACATTCTATATGCACTGAATTATTTTTAAACGATGAGACATAAATATAGTGGCACAGAAATTAAAAAAAACTAATTGTGGAGAATTTTAAAGGAATTGGATAAAGAAGGCTTTCCTAAAATTAACATTGAATATAGCTCTACTTTGTTGCTGTTTCAATTTTGTCACATTCAGATCTAAACCAATATATAACAAAATAAACAAATTTTGAGTTAGGAATCTCAAAAATTGAGAAAAACTTTAAAAAAAGCCATACATGCAACTTATTAAAAATGATTAAAAAATGAATAGAGGCTTTATATAATCCTATATCCACTGAAAAAATCAATTATCTGATTATATAAATTCCCACAGGAAAGTCAATATTTTTCTCTGGTGAATTCTTTGAAACTTTCAGAGAAAAAAGAACATGAATCTTACACAAACTCTGCCAAGTTCAGAAAAAAAAGAAAGAAATACTTGCTACTCAGGTCAATCTCCCTCGTAAATGGGTATGCTTAAATCCTAAATATAATATTTTGAACAATATACATGAATGAGAATTCATCACGAACACATTGGATTTAGTCCATGCATGAAGAGATCCTTTGAAATTCAAAACTTAATCAATATAATTTCGCCATGATGCTTGCACAGAAGAAAACATGTGATCATAAAATTAAAACACCAGTGAAATATTAGATAAAATTTATTTACCAGTCTTAATAAAAAAATAAACTAATCAGGGGTTCATTTACGAACTATATAAATATCTACCTAATGACTGTACACCTGAAACTGATAAAATAAATATTTTTTAAAATTAAAAAACATTAAAAAATAATAAACTAGTAACAGAGGGGAATTTCCATAACCTGATAAAAGATACTTACAAATGCATGGAAAAAAAATCATTTTTTTTTGCTTTTCAAACAAAGGAAGAAGATAAGGAAGCCTGTTACTGCCATCTCTAGTAGACTTGTGTTTCAAACACATGGACAGTAAAATAAGGCAAGAAATTAGAAGTAAGCAATGTAATATTAATGAAAAGTTAAAATAAGCTACTCATATACCACTAGATTTATTAAGTGGACTTATCTATGTTTCTGAATACAAAGCTGATAAACAAGAATTAGTTGACTGACTATATACTACCAGAAACAAATGTGTTTTTTTGTTTGTTTTGTTTTTTAGGTGAGGCAACCCTTGACTGACCTCACAGATTACAAGGACCTTGTCAGTTTACAATCCCTTAGTTTTTATTTTTTATGCCTACAGCACCTGGTCTTCCTAAGTGGTCTCCCATCCAAGTACTAACCAGGCCCGACCCTATTTAGTTTCTAAGATCAGACAGGACGGAGCTTGTTCAGGGTAGCTATGGCTATAGCCCAGAAACAAATGTGAAGGAAAGATACTATTGACAATAAACAATAAGCACGGCATATATTCATATTAATGTACGGGTGTTCTGCACTAAGACTATAAGGCTTATTGATGTACATTTGAAAAGATCTAAACAGCATATTCCTTCAATTAATGATTCAGTATTGTTAGGTATAAATTTGCTCAAATTATTCTAAACATTTAGTTCAATCACAAACAAAATGACAACACTTTTTTTTTTTTGGTGTGTGTGTGTGGATATAAACAGTAAATAACGTAAAGGCAATAATTTAAAAGAAACGATGGTAGATGATTCTAATGGCTGTCACGTTTATTAGAAAATAAATCGGGAAGATATATTTTAGTCTGTGGGTAAGCACAGAAATTAATAGTATAGAATATGGAGTCCAGAAACAAATTAACACATGTGGAAATTTGATAAATGGCAGTAGGAAAATGGTAGTTTGTTCAATAAATAGTATTATGTCAATTAAGCACACATATGAACATATATATCTATATAGATATAGATATGTATGTTACATATATAGCTATACATGTAATTATTCAAACCACAAATTGAGAAACAATATTTGCAAAACATATAATTGACAAAGGTTCATATCCAGAAAAATATGTAAAGACCTACAAATCAATACACAAATACAGAGAATCCCATAAACACTGAACAAGATGCTTGATGAAGACCTTAAATGAGCAGGATATCCAAATTGCCAAATGATGTATGAAAAGATTTCCATTAATCACAAGGGAAATAAAAAACATAGTCACCATGAAAAAAACAACCTAAAGGAGATAACATTACATACTCATCAGGTTGCATTAATAGGACTGATAATAACTAATATTTTTCTGATGGAGATAGAATGTGCTAGTAAAAATGGAAAGTTGGCATTATCTGTTGTCTATCCTCATGACCCAACAATTTCATTCAATTGTATGTGCTTATTACCCTTTAAGATAATATCTCAATACAATGAAAGTTTTCATTTTCCATAGACAGTAGAAGGGCTTTGAAAGTGATTAATATATAATCATAGTATAAACTAGTGGAATGAAAAGAAATATAAAATAAATTATTCTTTTTCTTAGTTTTGCTTTCATTGTTTTTGTCTCAATGTCTACTTTAGACTATACCTAGTCCAGTTTTGCTTTTTTTCAAGACAAATGAGCTTTAGGTAATACCATTGCGATACCACATATTTTTCTTAAAAACAGAAGAAAACCTATTTTACTTAAAATTCCACTTAAAAAGAATTTGTAACTATGTCTAAGATTTTTTCTTTAACTTTGTTTTTATTTAAAGATATAATTCTTTATAATTCTTTAAGAGAACTTAGTAACTTAGTTTACTCAGTAACATTATAATGCAAAATGGACAGAGAAGGACAATGAGATACTAATTTACCCCAGCAAAGCCATTGCTGTGAAGAATGGATACTATATATCAATGGTAATATATAGAGAAATAGCACAGGTGAATAGCAGAGACATTAAATCTGTTTTTACCATAGGATTTGTCTTAGGCATTCCTCTTAATAATAAATAAAAGAATTTTAGGTCACTTGGAGCTGGCTTGAAAATACCTTGTTTATGGCAATATTTATCAGCTATGATTCAAATAATATAGCCCATTTCCAAAAACCTGCAACAAGGAGATAAATCCTCAGGTGAACACTTAAATTCATTACAAAGGGTCATTTTTGCCTTTATTGGTTCTCTTTACTGGAAGTCATGTATTTGATCTCCTCTTCCACTTTATAAAGACAATATTGTGGAAATTAGCATGTGTCCTTCTGCCCAGATAAATCTGCTAATTTGCTTATTCAGCTTGAACTTTCCCACATATAAAATTTTCAAGAAAACAAACAAAACTAATGTCCTCTAGTTTTTGGTCTGGTTTCACTTTTCACTAATTGTAGAGCAGAAGTGAGGAGCTGAAGAAGGAAATTTTTCTGTGTTGTTCTGTTTCACACGTGTGCATATGAAACACATACCTTCCCTCCTCTCTCTCTCTCTCTCTCTCTTTCTCTCTCTCTCTCTCTCTCTCTCTTTCTTGTCCCACCCTTGCCTCATCTTCCCTGTACCACATGATGACCTGCTCAGGACATCCTGAACCAGGGAATGCACTTTGTAACGCTGCAGGCTTACCTGCAGTCCACATTATCACAAAAGGTGCAGTGAGCACTTTGAATGCATGCTCCTGAGAAGCATAGTGATTCTATACCCAGAGCTTTTCCTTGTTATTTGAATTTTCATCTTCTTTAATTACATTTCTTACATCTACACCCAAAATGCCTTTCTTTATTACTTTTATTTTCATCTTCTTTAGTTACATTTCTAACATCTATTAAGAGGACCTTGTAATTTTCTGTCCTTTTTAAGTTCCCTTTGCCTAAAACTAAGATATGAAATATTGTTTTAACTGCCGCAAATTATATATGTATCTTCTTATTGATGTGTAAATTGTTACTAATATCAGTCTCACTGAGCTTAAAGAACTAGTGGATGTATGCACAGTTGGCTCTCCATAGGCAATTCAGACTCTTAGAGCATCGTCACAAACAATTTTTATATGCAAATAAAACATTTCAATGAACTATGATTTTTTTTTTGTATATTCATATTCCTACAACACATTCAGATTCCTGACTTAATTAAATTTTTACCAAAAAACTTGGAACACATTACTGAGGGAGTAGTATTATTGTGTGGTTATGTATAAATCCACTCAATAGCTGACATTTATTTTCTACCATGGGCAATGTTAATTTGCTTTTGCTAAAAAACAAACAAACAAACAAACAAACTTAGAATTGATTAATTCTGAAATACTAAAAATAATTTTTTTCAGAACACAATGACTGTATATGGCTTCGGATGAATATATGCACATATATAGAATATGTACATATACATATATTACCATTTATTAATGAGTTTTCTACATATTTCATATTTGACATTCTATTTTAATGAAATTCCACAAGCCTTTTCTTAGATGAGTTACACACTGGATTTCAATCTTATCTGCAATTATAGTTTATTTTCCCTTTTTAAGACTCCAACACAATTTTATTAGGCTTTTACGATTCTGTATTTTTATTTTGAAATGGTTATTTGATGCTCTCGCCTATTAAAAATTTAAGGTATATTTTCAACAGGGTATCTTTCACTGAATTAAGGCTACTACTTTCCACATGAACTCTTGCTTGAATTTTGGACTCACCAAAAGTGATGCTCACACTCAGCAATGGAACTAAAATCAACTAAAATTATATATACATGGAAAAAAAAGCAAAGGATGCATTATGTCACTAACATATATAATTCTATGCTTTTTTTTTCAAATAAGAAGTAGTAAATATAATAAGAATTCAGAGGATAAAGAAGACTCAGTCACTTAACTGACTATTTTTTAGAGATACAAAATTTGAATGATTTAAGCTAAAGCTATTAAATATTCATAATGCTTCATATTATAAAGTTATTGATTAATGCCTTTGGTAAAGAACACTATTATCTCTGATTACATCAAGGTCATCCTGAGGAACAGGACCAAGGCACAAAGTTTTATATATGGAAATATGAGAAGCTAATACATAATTCATATTTAACAGATAACATAAAGGTTAACCCCTTGGAGAATCTGAAGATAATACTCATGTTCTTCTGACAATTCTTTATACTGGCAATTTGGAAAATGCCAGCATTTTATTAGTACCTATTCTTGTACTATGACATGAATTAATGCATACCTGCCCCACTAATTCCTATGGGCAAAAAAGAAATTTGAATTATGTACAAGAGAGAGATTTTACAAAATTAAATGAGCCAAAATACTTTCCCTCTGTATACTCATTAGAAATACTCTGAGAGTAGCAGTCTCTTTCACTTTTAGAGAAAATTGGTACTTCGTTGTCACATTTTATCAAACATCTGTTAAACTTTCTATGTCTACTGAAATAATAAAGATATTTGGGATTAATTCACATTTTGAAATCATATATATATATATATATTAAGCATAAGTGAAATATTTCTTATCTAATTTGATCTTGTCATGTACTCTCAATATAAAATATCAGAAAACTTAATTCCATAAGTTTTAATAGCTTACTTAGGTTTCTATGGTGCACATTTTGGCTTTCTCATGAAAAATGTTAAACTCCCAGAGTCATGATTTTTCTCATATATACAAGTGAAAATAGTGTTGACCTCGTAAGATTTGGTAGGAGAATGAGATAATGCAAACAAAATCATTGGGCACATTTTATCACTTTATAAAAATTGTCTATCCTTTTTGTGGAGGGAATAAATCTAATGTCTTGGTTTCCAGAATTTCTTTCTCTTTTTCTTTCCATTTCGCTGCTCTATCACATTTAAGTCAATAAATCTGTCAATGAGCTTGGACAGTGTATAATTATGTCCCAAACCCATTTGTTGTTTTCTCTATCTAAATGCCATCTTTAAGCAATGGAAATGAGCTTTGGTTACAAAATAGGAGTCATTTCCCCTTCCCTTCTCCCCCGCCCCCCCCGCCCCCTGGCCACATTTTCATTGACATTCCTATATGATTTTAAATAACAACTTAATTTTGAATATTCAACCAATGATATTTCTCAGTACAAAAAACATGAAATCCATTTTCTCTCACACCTCAGGACCTATCCATCATCACTTCCTATTGATTATATCACCGCAATAGTGAGATTCTGACCACTTTTTACTACTTCCACTACTAGCATTGTGATACTAGCTGCCATTGTTTATCATACAGGTTATGACAATGGCCTACAAATAGCTGTCTTCAACATTGCATCAGGCACCCTTCAGCATATTCTGAACAGCACTTTAAAATACAAGTCAGATTTTGTCACCTTTGTGCGTAAAACTCTCTAACTTATTGCACTTATTGTGAATATTTATTGCAAATACTCATTGCACTTATTGTAAAAGCCAGAGTTTGTACAAATGTTTTATAGATCCTACATCATATGGACTCTCCAGTTTTTCTATGAATTTCTCTTCTTTTCCTTGGTCATTTCCTCATTCAGTTTCAGCTGCAGTAGATTGTTTCATTATTACTGAAAATGGCAATAGATATGGTTTGCCCTGCATTTTTTTATGTCTTATGTCAAATGCCATCTTCTCTGTGAGGCTTCCATGACCATTTTATTAAGATGGTTAAATCCACTGTGCTCTGTAGACACTAGCCATACTTAATATTTCCCCATAACGCTTACTACCATCTAACACACTATGCATTTTACATTTTTACTTGTATCTTCACTGGGATATTAGTTCCATGAGGCCAGAGATTTCTATTGACTTTAAATGCCTTGAACGTTGCCTGGTGATAAATAGTTGTTTAAGGAAGGAGTTAGGAATGGGTGAATCTGCAGATTAGAAAGGCAGTATACTATAGTGGTTTAAAAAAAAAAAGCATGAACTTTAGAGTCTCAGATAATCACATTTGCATCCTTGCTACCCTAAACAAATTGTTTGCACTCTGCATTCCTCAGTTTCCTCATTAGGCATAGAGTGGAAATACTATCTCCCACAAAGTCCAGCCAAGAGTAATAGTGAGATAATGTTTAGCACATTGTCAGACAGTCAATAAATTATTAAGTGAAAAAAAAATTCACAGACGTTTTGCTAGAAATAGTGTAGACAGAATATTAGTGAAGATCATAAAATATGCTGAGAATAAATGGAGGAAAATCTGGACAATATCTTCACAACACCCTCTAACCCAGGGAGAAAATCTGCATGTGAAGGAGAGCTTATCTCTTTTCTTCATCCTGTTCCTGAGAACTAAGAGCATATAATAACCAACTTTTCTTAATCAGAGGATTTGAATTTACTGCAAAATTGTTCTTTAAGCTTAAATTTTTACAGTGACTTCTTACTATTATTTTTTACTTCTATCATTACCTCTCCAATGTAGTATGGAATGAGCCAGAATAATATGTTAAAACAAACAAAAAATAATATCTCATTCTAGCCCAAAGGCAAAATGCATGATTTTAACTTTGATAATTATAGCAATGATATTTTGGTCCCTGCTTATCTACCTACCTTATCCCAGGCCATGTCATTCATGGTTCACTTTTGTCTAGCAACACAGGTTGAATTTTCTAAGGTCTTCCCTGCTTAAGATCTTTGCAGATGCTGTTTCCTTGGCCTGAAACACTTTTCATCTGCTCCTTCAAAATGGCTCACTCCTTATTTTTTAAGTCTCTGCTTAAATATTGCTTCTGAGAGAAACTGTTATTTGAATTAGCTCTACTCATCTTCAACTCATTATTTCCTATTATAGTTTCCTATTTCTGTGTTTATACTCCTTATCAAAATCTGAATACTTAATTATCTTCTTGGGTTATTTAAATTACCTCCTCTGTATTAGAGTCTATAAAAGCATGGTCCATGCCTATTCTCTTTATTGTTCCTCTAATGACTTGCTGTAGAGAATATTTTCAGTAAATATGTAAATAGATGAGTAATTCACATACCCTGTCTCAGTGCCTGTTTTAGATAACCTCACACCGTGATGCATAATGACTTATATAGGGCCTCCTGGTGAAGGGTGATTTTCTTCATACTGTGTATAAGTAGAAATCTTACAACTTGTATATATGGTCCCATTTCCAGGAGATTATTCTCTTGAAACTAAACTATAGGATGCATTTATTATGTAAGAGAACAAAACCCTTTTCTTGATTTCTGCCACATATTTGCAGTTCATTATTTCTATTTTGTCTAAAAATCTCCTCTTTATGAAAAAACAAACAAACAAACAAAAAACAGTTTGAAAGTGTTATTTACTATCACGCACCAAGGCAAAATAGTCCAGGAATCATTGCATGACATTAAAGGGATGTCTCAAACATCAGAACTAAGATCTAATGCCCTTCCAGCCTTTATTCCTATAGTATAACACATATCATGATACACAGGTCCAGACCCAAGTCTAGTTGTTTATGTTATTATTTTCAATATGTATACAATTCATTTAAAAAAAAACCCTCATGTATCATCACTCAGCTAGAAATAACAGTGTCAATTCAGTCAGAGGTCCCTGTGAACATCTATCAAATCCCCTTCTCTGCTCATAGAGGAAACAATAACTCTAAATTTGGAATTAACATACTCTTATAATTATTTATAATTTTACCATATGTGTAAGCATCTATGCACACAACTAAAAAATATTGATGTGTTTTAAACAGTTAAAAATTTATATTCTCTCATCTTGCTTTGTTATGTTCCATTTTACATTAATGAGCTCCATCCTTGTTGACACATATGAGTGTTATCCATTATTTTAAATGCTGTTCGGTATTGCATTATATGAATATATCGCAATAATTATCCATTGGTTTAACCTATTGCCATTTAGCTGTATTTTTGGCTATTTAAAAAAAATAGTTGCTATAGGGGTATTTCATAACTTCTCTAAGATATTGTCTTCATCAGTTTGGGCTGTTCTAACAAAGTTCCATAGAGTAGTTGGTTTATAAACATCAGAAATTTGCTTCTCACAGTTCTGGAGGCTGGATGCCTGAGATCGGGGTGCCAATATGGTTGAGTGAGAGCCCTTTTCCAGGTTGCAAACTGCCAACTTCTACTTGTATCTTCATGTGGCTGAGAGCAGACAAATCTCTCCGGAATCTCTTTTATAAGGGCACTAATCCTTTTCTCCTGCCTCATGACCTTATTACTTCCCAAAACTCCACCACCTAGTACCATCATTTGGGGAGTTAGAGTTTCAGCATATGAATGCGGGGCATAGCCATCTAATACATTGCAGATACATACCTAGGAATGTAACTTCAGTACTGAAGGATGTATTGGATGCCTCTTATACCACTACAGATCCTCTCAGCCTCACATCTTATTCTAGCCTTGGTCACTAGTTTTGTGTAAATTTTGTTCACCTTTCTAAAAATGTAGCCAATAACATCCATTCTCAGTTCCTGGCTAGACTTCATTTTCTGCCTTGGGACTTCTCAGACTATGTTATATGGATTGCTGGAAGAATTTTATTTGGTACTCACATACGCACCATCTAGCATATTGGTCAGTTAACATTCATGGGGCAATTCTTGAATAATGAAACCCTTAGAGCTAATGGATACATATCCCCTTCTTTGTTTTACTTCAGTGAATGGTCCTAGAGTATCTGATTAACTTACTTGATGATGTGTTCTAGATTTCACGCTCTCTTTCCCTGGTACACCCATCCTGTTCCTCATTCCTCCTCCATGATCATATTCCCAAATAAATTACTCACACAGTCTGTGTTCTGGGTAGAATGGTAGATGTTATCCCAGGGTAGCATAGCTTGTGTACACTTTTTTTCCTCTAAATTGATGGTACTGATTTACACTGTCACCAGCAGTTTATAAAACTCTCCCTTGCAGCTAAGATGTGGGCACACGACTCCCAAATTTCTATTTCTAGCTGATCTTTTCTCTGAACATTCAACTCATTTGCAACATCCTTGATAGACAAATGTCAAATAGACATCTTAAACTTAACAAGTAAAACAGAATTATTGATCTATATCCACTCAATCCTGCTTCCATTTTAGTGGTTTCCTACTTAGTAATTTGAGCCATACTTAACCCATTTTCTAAGGCTCCAAAACATGGAGTCACCACTAGCTCTTTTATATACTCTAATTTATTAAAAATCTATTTCACTTCACCTTCAAACAAATTGCAAATCTGACTATCATCTCTTTCATGAGCTACTAAAATACCTTCTTAATGCATCTCTCTGCTGCCATTATTCATCCTTCCTCCCATTCCTTCTCCACAAAACAGCCAAAATCATCTTTTATCATATAATTTAGATTATGCTCATCTCATTTCTCCTAAATATTCCCACCATACTTTTATGAATCTGACCCCAAGCTACCTCACTAGTCTTGTCTCTTAGCACCCCCTGCATTGATTACTCTGCTCTGTGGCACCATCTTGCTTCCTCTGACATAGGGCCTTTATACTTGCTGCTCCATTTGTGGGGAACACACTGCTACAAGAATTTTCTCTAGTGTCTTTTTGATCAGTGTTTCAGTGTCCTTTTAACCTGATTTGACTATGTAACAGTTATCACTACCATGATATAATATAACACACATTTAATTTATTTTTCAGATTAGTTACTGTCTAACTACAAACCTTCAGGTAGAATAAAGGTACTTTGTCTATTCTGGTCAATGGTATAGGCTCAGGTCTAGCACAAGGTAAGGAATATATGTAACACCCAATTAATTGTTGTTTGAGGATTGAGTAAAAATAATTTGAAACCCGAGGTCCATTCTTGCTTTGACAATGAATGATGCTGGGAGTGCCAGGCAAACAGCACCCACACTAGTCAGCTGAGTTATCCTGTATGGGGTGGAGGTCAGGGAAGGGGACACAGCTACTTAAACTTTTATATATTAGGGAGAATGATTGGTAAAAGTTGCCATATCACTTAAAAATGAATGAAAATGAAATATGTTAATAAAATTTTCTATAGTTTTGTAATCAGAATAAAACTTCCATTTGGTTCCTGCCTAATGATGAGAAATTAGGCAGGAATCAAGTGAAAATTTTGTCACTCGGACAACTCCAGTGTCTCCTTCAGCTTATCCAATTGCAGCTCCATTGACTTGGACTCAGAGTGAGTCCAGGTCTGAAAGTGATAGGATGATGTGTCACAGGAAAAAGAGGACATGGGAACACCACCTCCCAGGATGACTGTGTGAGTAATGAGAGCAGCTGCTACAGGTAACCAAGCTCGGCTGTTGTCCGTACAGAAGGACTTGTCAGGGCCCCAGGAGGGCAGGCAGCCAATTGGATCCTGCAGAGAAAGGACTCTCACAAGCCAGAGAATGAGGGTGCTCTTGGAATATGAGTCTATTCACTTAGAGTCCACTACAGCAACCTTTTTCTCTGCTACAGATGCAAATTAATGTGGATTGTTTTGTGCACAAAGGCAAGAATCTATGTGGATAGTGCCAGGGAAACCCTTTACATTATTTAATAAAAAAGAGAATCCATTTTAAAATCATCAGGTACATACACATATCCTCATACCTCCAGATATGGCTGTAGTATAAAAGTGAGGTATATTATATTTATGGGGAAATAATCAGATAATAAATAAGAAGCCCTTGTTAGACTTAAAATAAAAATTAAAATATTTGGATTACACTTTTAAAAATACTCACCTAATGTATGTACTAAAGTGTATTCTAAAGAACAATATACACACACAAAATTTAGGTGTTTCAGCTTTTTGCTATTATTAAAAAGGGATATTTATTGACTTAATTCCTATTTAATTGTCTTTTTTCCCCACATTTCACATTTGTGAGTCTTTTGATATCTTTTTTTAGAAAGCAAAAGTTTTACTTATTTATTTAATTTATATTTTAATCAGACCTGTGTTAGAACTAATGGAGAATATTTTTCTTATAGCATACCACATAAGCCCGCAAAGCATTTTTTTTTTTCTAAAGAGCACATAGAGTATTTATAAAAACAACTGAACTGTCCCCCCCCCCAAAAAAAACCCAAGTATTACCATATTTTAACAGTTTGGCAAACATTAAGGTGCTGATGATGATGTGAAATATCATCTGTATGGATAACACAACCACTTTATTTAATAGTCATAAAGCTAAAGATGTGCATGCTCTCTAAGTGAGCAGTTTCATTCCTAGCTATACATCCATCTCAATACATGTATACTGATACCCATAACAGAATTGATAATAATGCTTTCCTCAGCTAACTCTTAAGTGTAATTTGCCAAATAATATTTTTTTACAAATATTCTTGAGTTGCATTCTATTTATTGTGGTCCTGATGAGAGCAAGAAAGCAGAAGCACCTTGGAGCATGAGGAGAATTTAATGAATAGATTTTTTACAGAGGTATGGGCAGGTGTAAGGGAAAAGACAATGATGATGAGGCTCTCAGCCTGAAGCAATAGAAGGAAGGCTTCCTAGGCCTGAGAGGGCAAGGAAAAGAAAGGGAGCTAGGAAAGCCCAGTGAAAGATGAAAGGCATTGAGAACATCAAAGCCCTGTCAGAAGAGTGAGAGCAAAAGGAAATGCCTGATGGAGCCCATTAAGACTGAGCATGGACAATGTGGACAATCAGCTAATGGGTCTTCACATTTTATAGAATATATACAGTACCTAGGTTATACATATTAATATACTGTTCCTTAAATAGTAGATATTAGATAATATTTGTTGAATTTATTAAAAATCTACATATTTCCTACACTGTAGCTTTTTAAAAAAAATTCCTTAAGCTGTTTAGAGTAAAAATATTTTGAAAGATTTCAAGATCTTTCCATATATTTCTGAAATTAATATTTGCTTTCCCTGGGAGCACTGTTTAGCCATTTATTTCTTTCCTAATTGTTATTTTTCATATTCAGTGTCCTACAGTATGATGAATGATTGGTTGCCACACCTTTCAAAGAATACTGAGCCATTCTTAGGAATAGCTATTTCCAAGAAATGATCTCCTCAGGTAACTGGCATTGAAAAACATCATCAGAGAAGGATAAACTGCCAAGAACCAATCATTGATTCCTTAAAACTTTATGGAAACAGTACATGACTTAATTGAGCTTGAGAATTGTTCAGCATCTACAAAAATTATCTTAATACAGAGTTTGTATGTATATTTTTATATTTTTTATTTCAGGCCTCCATAAGACTTCTAGGGTGTCTTCTAGAAAAAGAATACATTGTGTTTTACCAGCTCCACCAGATTCTCCTTGTAAACACATGGAAACAAATGCGTGCTCTGATGTTCACCATATCTTTACTTCTTATTCAATCTTAAAGAGATTAAATAATGATAGAGGTGAAGATCTAAAACAATGTGTACATGGAATGAAGAATCATGTAATTTGTTTATTGAATTTATTCTTCCATTATCAAAGATAATAAATCATTTTGTTAGACTTTTTTTTTAATTTATAAAATATAGAACAGAGATAACTTTTAGAATTTACTCCTATTTTTTTCAAAATCAAGGTTTGAATTTTAATAAATGTGGTTTCTAATATAAATGCAGTATTGCTTTTTCATGATACTGTTTCACCATATATAGTTGAAGCAATTCAATCAATAGGCTCTTCCCCATTCTCTCATTCAGGGTTACAATTTCCTTGATCAAGAGACTACTGTAGACCTTCAGAATTCAATGTGAGGTATTTGAAATATGAATTATAAATTAATAAATGTTAAATAATTTGTTAAAAATGTTGTGCTGTACATCTTTAAAGAATTTTTCAAATTATGGTTTCATCAACCTAAAAGAGGGTCTCAAACTTAGTTTAGGAAAATTTTCCAGTACTGCCAACTATAATTATCAAATATCACGGCAGTGAATGTGATAGTTTTGTAGTCATTTTGGCTAGAATTTTAGAAAAAAATAAGCATTCTTAAATCTACATTTAAATATTTCATAATTAAAATATAATTTAAACAAGTACTTCTCTTCAGATTCTATAAATAAAAAACGAGCTCATAAATAATTTGGCTAATAATTTTTCATTATATATGGAATATTAAACATTGCTTTCTGGAAGGAATAAGGCATTAAGAAAAATATTTTCATTGGTGCAAATGTAAAATTTGATTATCATAAATTCAGATAGAACTTAACCTTATGGCTATCTTCTTACCATGATTCACCTTGGTATGGTTCTCAATCTACACAATTGCAGAATAACAACTTTAACATCTAAACTCCTCTGTAGACATTCTGTACACTGTGTCATATGGTTAGTCTGATTTCTCTCATACCAGTCTCTATTTTCTACATTTGAACCTTAATCCATTACTAGGCCACTGTTCTTAGCTCTTCTCCAAATGCTAATTAGGGTTGTTTTTTTAAATTTTATTTTATTAGTTTCAAGTATGTAGTACGTTGGTTAGGCATTTATATAGTTTATAAAACAACCCACCTAATTGTTCTTTCTCTCTTCTGGCTCTCTACCTCACCAATATATCAATGATAAATGCATTCCCTATGCTGTGCTCCCCATCCCCGTGACCATCTGTCAACTATTAATTTGTACTTTTTTAACCCTTTACCCCATTCCTCCAGTACCCCAATGCCCCTCCAACCTAGAGGTTATTTTGCTGAGTGAAATTAGACAGAGAAAGATAAATACCATAAGATTTTACTTATATGTGGAATCAAAGAAACGAAAAGAATGAACTAATCAAAAACATACTCACATATATAAAGGACAATCTGGTGACTAACAGAGGAGAGGGGGCTAATTAGGCTTTTTCATCATATGCTATTCTATTTTTTACAGCTTCTCCTAATTTTTATTTCTCTCATTTTAAAAGATTATCTAGATTCCAATCTCAAGCTTGAATCTAATTTATGGTATCCTTAATTCCATATTTTTAATTAAATTTAATGTGAAGTGTCAAGCTAAAAAAGACCCTAGAATCCCATAGATCAATAGCTTTAATTTATAAATGAAGAAATGGAAAAAAAAAAACTTACAGTGTCAAACTATGAGTTAGCGTACACAACTCTATTAGAGAGGACTTAAAGAATATTAGCGTGCTTTATTTGTTCTATATGGTTTGAGCAGTTTTATTTTAAAAAGTACTTCAAAACTTCTATTATATGTGTCATTTCATATTAATTTTTGTGGAAATCAGATTTAATATAGAGTGTGTTTTCTAAGAATATAATAATAAAAACATTAAAAAGCTTTAAAATGTACTAATTGCCTTTACTTTATGTACTTTTGATTATAATAACCAGCTATTTCTACTGTGACAATTAGAAATTAGAAGAAAACTGACCTCTGAATGGTTAAATAACTTGTAACAATTGTATATACTTGTAAGTTTATGATTTATAAGTAATCTTGTGAGAATTAGCATAAAATTCCATTTTCAAATTTCTAGTTGAAGTCAGTGAAGTGAGTGAAGTTAGTAACTATTACCACATGCTGCCTAACTACATGTTTGAAGAATGGGTATGTGTGTGTGTATGTTTTTAATTTTGATTTTTCTCATTCTGGATTATGCAGTGAAAAAATATACTATAATTATGTTTAAAATCTTATCGATATTTTAAATAAATTACAGGATAAGTCATGATAACAGGACGAATAATACTTAGCCACCGAATATAAACAAAGTATAGAGTAGCATAAATCTTGCAAGCACAAAAGTGGTAAAAACAGCAAGATTTAGAGGCTCTAGTACAAGAGAGATATATAGTACCAACTGCAGTAATCTCTAAAATTTATATCCCAAAATGTGCAGACTTGATCTTATTTTCAGTCAGTGTGTTTGGTACAGAAGATGAACATGCTCATGACAATGGAGTATGATTTAGAAAACTAGATCCTGCACAGAGGAATATAAAATGTGATTATATACCATATTCCTGTGCAAAAATTTAAATAGAATTTAATCAATCATTTTGAAACCTAGATACATTTGTGGTACAATGACATCACTTTCAAATTATATGTAGTTTATAAATGAACAAAATTAATAATGTCTTTTGTATACATGTATTACTTTGTAAAGAAACTACTAAGAACTATATTACCAGACCAAACAGCCTTTGAAAATTTGTGTGCTACAGGGCAATTTGTCAGTTCATTTTAATGGAATGTTCCATGCTGAAAATGTCTAACTGCTCAGAAGAGGAATCGAAGTGTAAATTTATTATCTGAAGAAAGAAAATTAATTGACACAGTCCAAGAATATAATGGAATTAGACCCATGTGGAATAACTGAGAACGTCAGTTCCTCTATCTAGGCTCTATGGAATGATAAAATTATGTGCAAAAAAAATTGAAATGTATCATTTTTTAACAAAGCTTGAGATTTCCCAAAGGAATGCCATATAAAATAGTTAAGGCTCCTTTATCTCCAAGACAATCTAGTCTTAGAACAGAATAGAACATGTCACTTGAGTTGCAAAATATTTTTATTTTGTTGGTTTTGTTATTGTTTCAAGTAAACGCTACAGAGAGAAATGGAAATTACTGAAATAAAGTTTTAAAAAATAATTATTTATTTTTTTAATTAAATTTGTTGGGATGACATTGGTTAATAAAATTATATAGGTTTCAAGTATACAATTCAATAATATGTCATCTGTACATTGTGTTGTATGTTTACCATCCAAAATCAAATCTTCTGCCATCACCATATATTTCACTCCCTTTACTCTTATCTACCTCGCCCCTTCCCTTCTTTAGAGATTAGAGCAAGATGTAAAAAATGTTTTCAGTCTAAGATGATTTATTGATCATTTTCTGTTTTTGGTAGGTCATGCTCTAACAACTGGGGATACGAGCAAGACACTATTCAAAATGGAAATTTTGATGAGACTGATTAGGAATAGAAAAACCAGTTAATTTCCAATAGCAGTACATGCTCTAGCAATGATAAAAATCAAGCATTATAAAACAGCAATTATAAAGTCACAGTGCCATAACAAGTTTGCCAGATTTTGTTAAATAGAATATCGTCCATTGTGGAAGCACAGTGAGAGTCAGAGAAATATGGTATGGATTATGGTTTAGAGAAGCATTCAATGGTTTTCAATCATAGTATTGCTTATACAAATGTAGGATGAGTTTTAGTTCTAAAATATTCTCTATGTTGTAATAAATTAGATTACTGGTTTGGAAAGAATTATCTCAACCTATCTATGTTTTCTATTATTGCCTTTCCTAATAACGATGTAGACCTGTAAACTTCTGACTTCTTTAATTTGACTTTCTGAATTTATATCTCTGAGTATGAAAAAAGGTTTTCCTCACTAAGATAAAATTATTGCCTCCAGATAAACATAGAACATTTTGACTTTTAACATTATTTTATTTTCTAAATTATACGATATGATGTTATTTAGAACATTGAGTAGTAACTTCATTAGTATAAATGATAGATTTCTTAGTCTTTTTAAGGCCAAAATCTAAATTTGTAAACCTTCTTGATTTAAATAAAGGTATTTAAATGCCTTCTTGATTTAAATAAAGGTATTTGTCCACTTTTGCTCAATTTTTAATTCACTTCAAGAAGGTAAAACAATGAGAATAAAGCAAAAATATCTTGATATCCATTAAATTATATTTTCTCATAAGGTTTTAGTTTTCAAAAACTAATTTTATAAATACCTAGTTTATAGGTGAAGGCAACAGTTAATAATGAAATATCTCTCTTGTAAGGTTTAGCCAATTATCACTAAAAAAAAAGTAGATTTATCTTCAACACAATATATGTTTTTCTCAGGTATCTGAAATATAAATAATGTCAAAACTCTTATTTTTTACTGTGGAATTAGCCATGCAATTTTAGCCACCACTATGGAAGGCAGCATTCTGGTACATCCAGAAAATGTATGAAATTCTCTGGGCCCTTAAACATGGTAAGCCTCTACAAATAATTGGCCAACTTATATGTGAAATGTAAAGAACAAAATGAACAAACAAAACAGAAACAGATTTATAGATACAGAGAACAAGCTGATAGTTGCTAGATGGGAGGGCAGTTGGGGTGATGGGTGAGAAAGGTGAAGGGGTTAAGAAGTACAAAATAGTTGTTATGAAATAGTCAAGGGGATGTAAAGAACAGCATAGGGAATATAGTCTATAGTATTGTACTAACTATGTATAGTGCCAGGTGGGTAATAGACTAATTGAGAAAGGGAAGGGGGATCACTTATTAAATTCTATAAATGACTAACCACTGTGTTGTACGTGTTGTGCATGTGAAACTAATATAAATCAATATTGAACATCAACTCTAATCGAAAATACATAAATGAAAAATAATAATAATTGGTCAATTGGAAAACTCATTTGGGAATGCCCGTTCATATTTACAAGAATTCTCAGCAACTCAGGAATAGTGTAAATTCTATCAACACTTCAGTGGGTAATGATCATGAGAATTTGAGGACAAAACTTAATCCCATGAGTTTAGGGATTATAAGGATCCAAAAAAGATTGAATTGTAAATCAAGGATGAATTTAGACACAGCTCAGGGTCTAAGGCCATGCTGCCCTGAGCGTGCTGGATCTTGTCTGATCTCAGAAAATAAGCAGGGTCGGGCCTGGTTAGTACTTGGATGGGAGACCACCTAGGAAGACCAGGTGCTATAGACGAAAAAAAAAAAAAAGGCAGAAATAGCTCAGCTAATGAGGCATTATTTTTACTTTCACCTAATGCAGGATAATATCAGCTCATGTAATTTAAATTATTTACAGTCGTAAATTGAGAGTACTAAAATCAGATTAGGAAATCTGGTCTTTGATTTCAAAAGGTCTCTTTTTTCCTAATTCATTGTATCGTCTCCAAATAATTAAAACTAGAGCACTACAACTTTTTACAAAGCACTTGAAGTAAATATTCACCACACTAAGCACTTTAAATATGTTTACATACATACATATATATAGTGAACACGTTTGCAACTGGTGCTTTCAGCTTTGGCACATTATTAATTATTGATTCAAATTCTTTAATATAGGGAGGCCTATTCAAATTATCTATTTCTCTTTGTGTGAGTTTTGGCTGATTGTATCTTTCAAAGGATTGCTCCATTTCATCTAGTTTATCAAATTTGGAAACACAACATTGTTCATAATCTTTTATTATCTTTTTAATGCCCATGATATGAGTAGAGATGGGCCCTCTTTTCACTTCTGATACTAGTCATTTGTGTCTTCTCTCTTAAGTCACCTGGCTATAGGCTTATTAGTTTTCATCAACTCAAAGAACTAACTTTGGTTTCATTGATTTTCATTTCTTTACTTCTTCTTAGTTGGTTTTAATTTTCTCTTCTCTTTCCGGTTTCCTAAGGTGGAAGCTTAGGTTATTGATTTTAAATCTTTCTTCTAATATGTGCACTCACTTAATACTGTAAATATTCCTCTAAGTACCTCTTTCACTGTATCCTACAAATTTTGTTAAATTGTATTTTCATTTAGTTGAAAGTATTTTTAAATTTGTCTTGAGATTTCTTTTTTGACCTATGTGTTATTCAGAAATGTGTAGTTTAATCTTCAACTATTTTGGAGTTTTTCAGCTATTCTTCTGTTATTGATTTTCAGTTTAATTTCTTTTAGGTCTAAAAATATATTTTTATGATTTCTATTCTTTTAAGTTTGTTAAGGTGAATTTTATGGCCAAGATTGTGGTCTAGCTCGGTAAATTTTCCACATGAGGTTGAGAAGAATGTGTGTTTTGTGTTGTTGGATGAAGTATTTATAAACATCAATTATATCTAGTTGATTGATAGTGCCCTTCCCTTCAACTATGACTTGACTGATTTTCTGCTTGCCAGATATTTTAATTACCGATCAAATACTTTTGAAGTCTGTAACTGTAATAGTGGATTAATCTATTTCTCCTTATAGTTCTATTAGTTTTTGTCTCACATATTTTTGTCACTCTTGTTGTTAGACACTTGCATATTAAAGGTTGCTATGTCCTTTTTGAGAATAATCACTTTATTGTTATGTCATGCTCCTCTTTATCACTGATGACTTTTTTTGTTCTCAAGTCAGCTTTATCTGAAATTCGCAACTGCTGTTTTCTTTTGATTAGTGTTGGCATGGCATATCCTGCTCCAGCCTTTAGTTTTAATCTATGCGTGTCCTTATGTTTAAAGTGGGTTTCTTGCAGACAACATATATAGTTGGATCTTATTTTTTATTAACTCTACAATCTCTGTCTTTTACTCGATGTATTTAGATCATTGATATTTAAGTTATTACTGATATAGTTGGAATAATATCTGCTATGTTTGTTACTGTGACCCTTGTGTTTTTTTTCCTTTGAGAATTCATCTTTTTAAAATTTTATTATTAGTTTCAAGTATGTAATGTATTGGTTAGACATTTACGTAGTTCATAAAACGATCCCCCTAATTGCTCTTTCTCTCTTCTGGCTTTCCATTACATTAATACTAACCGCATTCTCTATGCCATGCTCCCCATCCCCGTGACCATGTATAAACTACTAATTTGTACTTCTGTAATCCTTCATCCCATTCTCCTAGTCCCCTCAACCCCATCCCCAGCTGTCAGCAGACTGTCCTCTATATTCGTGAGTCTGTTTTTGATTACTTTGTTCTTTTTGTCCCTTAGATTCTGCATATAAATAAAATCATAAGGTATTTATTTTTCTCTGACTTATTTCACTCAGCATAATAACCTCTATGTCCATCTATATCATTGCAAATGGTAGGGCTTCATTTTTTTTATGGCTGAATAATATTTCATTGTATATATGAACCATAACTTCTTTATCCAATTGTTTGTTGATGGGCATTTAAGTTGCTTCCATATCTTGGCTATTGTAAATTGTGCTGCCATGAACATAGGGGTGCATCAGTCTTTATGAATTATTGTTTTGGTTTTCTTTGGATAAATACTCAGGTATATCCATTGTTAATTTTTTGAGAAATCTCCAGACTGTTTTCCATAGTGGCAGTACCAATTTGCAATACCACCAGTGATCCCTGTTTTCCTTCCACTTTTTTTCTGCCTTCTCTCATTTTAATGGAGCATTTTATGTCATTTTGTCTTTTCTTCTATATTACCATATCAACTATATTTATTTTCCTTTATTTTTAAAAACATCTTTTAGTGGTTTTCCTTGAGTTTCAATTTACATTGTCAACTAATCCAAGTACATTTACAAATAATACTATATAAGTTATATATACATATATATATATTCCTTATAATAGAGTATTCACCAATTCCTCCCTCCCTTCCATGATTTACACAGTGATACCATTCATCGCTCACTTACCCATAAGCTAAAATCACTGAATACAAGACAACTATGATTATTTTGAACAAACTGTTATCTGTTAGATCAATTACGAATAAAAATAATAAAAGATTTTATTTTGCCTTCATTTATTCATCCTGTAGTGCCCTTCCTTCATTTATATAGATCTGAGTTTCTGACCTATATCATTTTTCTTCTTTTTGAAGAACTTTCCATATTTCTGTATGTGTCAGAGGCTAACATGTCCTCCTGTGTCCTTGTTTTTATTTCCCCTATTCTTTTACCTATGGGTTTCCCCAAAAGCTTCTTTTTAAATAAGGTTTAAGACTGTAGTTCTTTCAGTAGTATTTCTTGCAGTTATACAGTAGCCCTACTGATGTGGTGGTGAGGTACTAGGAAGAAGAGTATACTATAGTCCTATTATTGAGTCTCAGTGTTTTACTCAGCCTGTGCCGCTGAGCTATGAACTGCACAAACTCTTCCTAGTTTCCCCTTCCTTTTCTTAGGTGAGACAAGAAGGCTAGAGCTGGAGTTTGGTATTTCTCTTTTCCTGTGTGGAAAGCTACAGGGCTGGAGTTGGGTATTCCTTCCCTGCAGTCTGCTTAGGCTGTAACAAAATAGTTTTCTTTAAAGACAAGACTCATTAAAAAGAATAGAATGCTATTAGAGTATTACAAAGTGGCTACTCTACTTTACCTCTCCCCTGATTGAGCTATGTGGGGATTTTTCTCCAATCTACCAGGTTCTGACAGTGAAGGTAAGAGAAAAATCCCCAAACTTTTGTTAGTTTTATCCATTAATGCTAGCCCCCTGTGGAATTTTTAACTATCCAGCTAGTTCATATTGAAACTGCCACAATTTTTCCATTGAAGTTTAAGTTTTCCAATGCCATTAGTGATTCCAGGTGAGATTTCAACTTCTGGGCTGAGATTTCATATTCTCTATATTTATACGTCTGTCTCCAATTTTGGGTCTGCAGTTTGCCCTGTAACTTCAATTTTCTGATAGATGTAGGAAGAATGGCTGGTTTTTGGTTTGTTCAGCTTTTTTCTTTTATTGGGATGGGATGACAACTTCTTTGTTCATTACACACCAGACCAGAAACTAGAAGTCATGTATGGCTTTTTATAATCCATAATGCTGGGCATAAATCCTTTTACTGATTGATTGATTGACTGATTGATTGATTCATTCATTCAATTAAGTTTGGCTATTATATTTCCTCTCACTCTGTCTCTCTGAATTTTCTCCCATTATCCAGCTTATTATGTGATTTCAAAATCTTACATTTTGCCCAACAATACAGCAACAGAAACTAAAATTAACACAAGATTTATCTGACCTGGAATAGACTTGTTAAAGAGGGGGAGGGAAATCTGTTATCAAATTGCTGTCTAGAGGGGGTTAAATCTCCTATATGTGTAGAGAGACTAGAAGTGCACAGACTAAAGGAAGGAAAGACAGTTGAATAACCTATCTCTGCTTTCTATGCCCACTGGGGAATAATCAGTTGGAACATGTAATAAGGTTTCAAAAGAGTAAATCAAGGTTTTGAACTCCTATAAAAAAAATCAAATATTTTCTCTTTGAGAATTTTGAAGAAAAATAATACACCTGTTTCTAAAAGGAAGCTGGGGCAAGACAAAGCTTGAGAAGGAGGTAGAATAAAGATAATTTAGAGATTTTCATTTTTCTTCTTTTAAGTTGTGACTTTCAATACTTTAAATGGTTAACCAAGTTCTTGGATATATGTTGTTCCACTAACTAGCATAAGTATGTGTGGAAGTGTATTTTGACTTTACTTTATGAAATAGGCATTAATTTGGATATTTTGAATATTTACAGCAGATAATAACTGGATAAGTTGCAAATAATGAATTAAGCATAGGTCTAGATTGGAAATAGATATTTAAGTCATAAGCTTTTAGGAGTAAATCTATTTGTATGAAAACTGTTCTACTATAAGAATATGTAGAATAAGAGAAAAGAGAAAATAATATAATATGGAAAATTATATGTAAAGATGTTAGATGTAAAAACAAATGTGAACTAGAGATATTGATATATTTACTTTACATTTAGGTCGTCCTTAAGCTATATTTATCCTAAGATTTATATATGAATGTGCCTATCTGAAGATCAAATACGCAAGGTCTCATTCTGAGGAACTAAAGAGTCTAAAGAGTAGCATAAACAGTATCAAAGAGAAGAGATAAATTAGAGTTCAGCATGAATTCTGTCATTCAGATTATTCCTATGTGCTTATGCCTAGGACTCGGGTTTAGATACTATGGGAAATATGGGATTGTTTGTTCAGCAAGTGAAACACTGACGTGACTAATCCAACTTAGCCATAATCACTGAAACAGAGGTGGGAAGTTGGTTCATGCATGCCAATGAGAACATTTTCTAAAATTTTATATTGGGACATGGAAAAAAACTTGATAGTCTCTCCATAGTGCCTGAGCTTTAAAACACACATTTAAGGAAGGATCTTCATTCTACTACATGAAATAAAATTACTCCATTGGAAAATTAGGGAGCCACAACCAATAAAAAAATGTAAAATCTGAGACAAAGATAAAGGCCTAAACACTTGTGGATTTCTGCTTTTTATTGTATTTGATAGAACCTGCATCCTTACCCTTCCCCAGGGCTTTACTATGCAACTTGTCCTGCATGCACATGACAAATAAACTCTCTTTTGCTTAGGCATGTGAGTTTGTATATAAGGAATGAAAATCAGATTATGACAATATTGATAAATACATCAACTACATTGCTTTCAAAAACATTGATACTGACAACAATTTGTATTCTCTACTCTCCCTCAAATCATTCATATCCTTGCAATTTATACCAACAGGCAACATCAACACTGTCAATACTACCTTTTGGGAGGTAACCATATTGGTAAAAAGTATCTTCATTAGATTAATACTGGGAGTAGATTGTCTCAGAAGAAATGCTAGCAGTGCAGAGATCAGGAATTCACATTGTTGACAGACTTGGATGTTGGTTAATATTCACTAGTTCATTGGAGAATAGTAGTAGCGGTCCCATCAACACTTTTAGTTATATTAGTGGTGGAGCATCAATAATTAGGATTTTGCATTTAGAAGAGAAATTTTTCAGACTGTGAACATCCTTAGGAGAAGAAGAAAAAATATTTAATTTCAGCTCTTTATCAAGAGGATTATTCTGGGATTATTAGCATGATCCAATCATCCTCCAGGATTTTGTGGCACAAGAAATATGCTTTATAATGTGGTAGTTAGAAATATTTTAGGTAATAAATGTAAACTAATGGTTAATCTTAAGCAATGAATGTGGCTATTTGGAGGTACACAAGCATCATACAGGTTGAGATTTAAGATTGCCCAAATAAAATGGAATGCATTTCATTTAGGAAATCTAAAGGCATATTTTCCTAATCTAAATCTTCAAAAAACAAAACATTTTCAGATTGTGTATAATTCCTAGTAGTTTAAGTAAAAGCTTGCAAAATATTCTCCAATAGAGATATAGCAATTTATTTTTAAAAAATAATATTAATTATTCATTATGCAGTTTCTAGGCATGATTTTTGTGAGCCTTATAAATACATGTGAAAGTTAAATAATTTTTAAAATTTTTTTGACATGCAGAGAATGAGAAAAAGAAAGCTGAATTTTCTGCAGTTATCAAAGTTTCTCCCTGATCAAAGTTACAAACTAGCTGTTTGATTTATTATGCTCAGTTTAATAATTTTGGCTTTTTATCTCAATAGTACTGACCGTCTAGAGGCAGTATTTTGTTTGTCTGGAAAGTGAAGATTTTTTAAAAATATCTTTTTGCTTCATAATTTTTATTGTTTATTTTCTAAGGTTATAAAAATGCCCTTAAAAGGAAATGGCATATTGATTTTAATCTGCATATAGTGTACATATTGTGACATGAATAAATCAAAACTTAATTTTACGCCTTTTTGTTACAGACAATTGCAATATATTGTTTTATACATTATATTTTATAGACAGTAGAATACATACTTCTTTTAAAAGACTGATAAAGTTATGTATATGCCAATGTAGAATCATCACTATATTATATTAAGTGAAAAAAAAGGCAAGATAGTGCTATACTGTTGTAAAAATACATAAATATGTATGTAGGCATATGTGTGGAAAATATCTGGGAGGGTAATTCAGAATCCATTGACAGTGATTAGTTTTGGAGTAGAGAAAATATTTCCTGTATTTTCATCCGTTTTTATTTGAAATGTTATATACATACAACAATTGAACAAAAACTGTAGAGTATAACAACATATCACAAGCTAACACCTGTATAACCAGTACTCAGGTCTGGAAATAGCACTTGCTAGCCCATAAGACTCTGGTAAGTTCCCTTGCCAATTCACCACCTCTTGCTTTTACTCCAAAGTTAATTACTAACCAGAATTTTACAGTAATCTGTTTCTTGAATTTTATACTTACACATTTATTCCTAAACATCACACTGCACTACTACTTGATCTTTTCAAATTCCTATAAATGGAATCATACAGAACATATGATTGATTTTATTGGATAATAATCATTAGCTAACAAGACTCTCACCAATAGCTAAACATTCTTGGCAATTTTTGACATGGGAAGCCTAGTTCTTCTTAGATGCTTTGGCATTTCTTTGGTAATATCATATTGTGGTTCTTTTTGTACTTTGATAAAAACTTTTGATTTTCATTGTATATTTAGATTACACCTCTGTGAAGTCTCTTCTAGTCCTTTCTGCTATTGTTTTTAATTCCCCATTTATTTTTAAATATATTTTAAATAAAAACCTGTATCATTTATCAATGTTAATAACAGCTTCTTTATATTAATTGTTGTTTTACTCACTTTATTGTGTTTTTTAATAAATATTAGTGACTAATTTTAATGTAGTTTAATTCAATGGTTCTCAACTGGGAATGGTTTTGTCACCTAGGGAATATTTGGCAATGACTGGCATCATTTTTAGTTATTATAACTGGTGGGGTGTTAGTGGCATTGAGTAGGTAGAGACCATGGATGCTGCTAAGCATACTACAATACTTGGGTAGTCCAACCACAACAAAGATTTATCCAGACCAAAATGTGAAGAATGCACTATTCAGTTTATATATCTACCTATATTTCTTGAACATATTTCTCAATATGAATTCCTAGAAGATTTTGTGATTTATATGATTCATATCTACAGCCCACCAGCACTGATTTCTATACATGGAATATGTAGAGGGATAAGATTCATTTCTTTCATTATGTGCACATTAAATTGGGACATAATCATTTATTGGAAATGCCATCATTTCAGCTATGCTCTGCAAAATTTATTGTGTTCAAGAATTCGTATATGCATAATTCTGCTTCATTACAGGTTGTGTCTAAACTAGAAATGATTTGTGTTGTACTGGAGGCAGGTATTATGAAATAAATTTAAATGATTCTTAATATTTTTACCACAATAAGAGTATATCCTTTTCTGAGGTAATTTTCCTCTGTTAAACATCTTATACTCTGTAATATATTAAGATATAAAGATACCTTATGCCCAAACATCTAGAGTCTGGTGTCACACTATTAACTTACATACCCTTTTCTCTGGGATCCTAACACATCAAGTCCTAACTTTCTTGATAATCCTGAATTCCCATTTTTACTTTTTTTCCAAATACACTGAAACAAAATCTAAGCTTCTGTCTTAATTTGCTTGGGATGCTATAATAAAATGCCACAGTCTGGTTGAGTTATACAACAGATGTTTATTTTTTCCAGCTCTGGAGGCTAAGAAGTCCAGTATCAGGATGCCAATGGGTAAGATTCTTGATGAGGGCCCTTTTCCTGGTTTGCAGATGGTTACCTTCTTACTGTGTCCTCACATGACCCAGGGAGAAGATACTAATCCCATCATGGGGCCATCCCTTTACGACCTCATATAAACCTAATTACCGTCCAAAGTTCCCACCTCTAAATACCATAACTTTGGAGGTTAGAGCTTTAACTTAAGAATGTGTGGGGAAACAAGTTCAGACCAGAACAGCCTGTGCTCTTTATTCAGGTAATATATCCCAAAATTAGAATTGCCAAATATCCTAGGTAATGAAGTGATTGTCACTACAGAGTTAAACTAGTTTCTCTTCTTTCTTTTGCCTCAATGATCCTGATTGTCTTTGATACTCTCCCACAGCCACATCTACTTTTCCTTTGTTTGTTTGTTTCTTTTGGTGTGTAACTGAGCTTTCCTAATTATTTGCAGTGGGAGGGCTAATTTAATACAAGGTACTCTATCAAAGCAAGAAGTAGAAATCTTATTATGGTGTGAATTTGCCTTTCCCTAGTTAATAATAACATTGAACTCTTTTCATGTACTTATTGGCCATATGGATTCTTTCTTTAATAAAACTGTACGTGCAATTCTTTTGCCTATTTTTTAATTGGATTGTTAATCTTTTTCCTTATTGATTTGATGGAGTCCTCTCTCTCTCTCTCTCTCTCTCTCTCTCTCTCTCTCTGCCTTTTTCTTATTTACAACCCAATCTGTGGCTTATTTTTTAAATTCACTCTGCTATCTTTTGATAAACAGATGTTTTCAGCTTTAATATAGCTATTTGTACTTATTACAGTACTATTTATTAAAAAATATTTTTCTACCCAAATGCCAATAAGATATTTTCCTATATTTTCATCCTCTTTTAACTTGTTTTTCCATATATATATATATATATATATATATATATATAGAGAGAGAGAGAGAGAGAGAGAGAGAGAGAGAAAGAGAGAGAGAGAGAGAGAGAATTTAGAAAGGAAAATCTATGTAAAGATAATTATATACTTAATATATAATTCATTGTTTTCCACACTTGCCTGAACACATTTGTTTGGAAGATATAATTCTTTCCCTATTGCTCTGCAGTATTCTCTTTATTATAAATCATACTTTCATATATGTATGAGTTTGTTTTAGTGATAATTATTTAATTTCTTTGGTTGGTCTATCCTTTAATCAATATCATATGTTATTTTGTTTTATAGATTTATAGATCTTATTGAGAATCATCCCATGCTGTTCTTTTTATACTGTATGTTGATTATTTGATTTTCACAGGTTTTAGAATCCATTTATCTAATTATGAAAAATAAATTTAATGAGATTTTTGACTATTAATATGGTGATGATTGACATCTTTGGAATATTGAATTTTCCAAAATGTGAGCATCACATATATATTCATTTAATTATAAAATATTCAACAAATGTCAATAATACTTTATAGTTTTATTTGCAGAAGTTTTATGCATCATTGCTTATGTTTATTTATAAATATATAGTCTTGATATCTCAAGATATTATGGTAATGGTAACTTCAAAAAATTATTTTCTACATAGTGATTCTTGCTATTTAGAAATGTGACTTGAGAAAACTAGTCAAGTTTACTTAAATATTATTTACATAAAGTAAATTTCACCTTGTAAGGTGCATAGTTTGACAAATGTACAAACGTAATACCACCACCTCATTCAAGATAAGAATGTTTCAATTACCTCTAAAAAAAATCCTTCATGCCATTTATTGCCAATTATCTACCCCTCTCCACAGTCCGTGACAACATTTGCTCTTATTTCTTTCTCTATAATTTTGTTTTTCCCATTACGTCTTATAAATGAAATTATAGAGTAGGTGATTTTTAATTTTTTTTTTTTACTTAGTAAATTACTTTTGGATCTCATCCATGTTACATTTATTAATTGACATATGTATTAGTTGTCTGTACCTTTTTTATTGTTTAGTAGTGCTTCACTGTGTGTGTATACCACAAAGTGTTTAGTCATTTACAAGTAACGGACATTTGTTTCTACTTTTGTGCTATGAAAAGTTCTTAAACTCAGAATTGAAACATCCGAGTTTGGGAAAGATGTATTTAGTTACAGAGGGACAAATAAGGAGGACAATAAACTAGTACTATGGTTACTGGTATGAGGACCTGTACCTCAGTTTAGAAAACTGGGTTTAGTATTTATCTTAGTTACAAATTTTTAACAAATTAATTTCAGTATACTCATAAAATTCACTTAAAGTGGCTGACCCATTCAATGAGTTCATTGAATTTGCATAGTGTTCCAACCATCATCATAAGCATGACTTTGGTTAAGAAAATATTCTTAGGTATTACAGTCCATGAAATAAAGGAAATAAGATGTTTTGGACTTCATCAAAATTAAAAATTTTTATGCTTCAAGAGACACCATTAACCAGATGAAAAGACAAGGAATGGACTGGACAGAAATATTTACAAATCATATATCTCATAAAAGACATATATTATATTTAAAAAATTCTTATAATTCACTAATAAGATGACAAGACTTAAAATTTTGGCAAAATATTTGAATAAACATTTCACCAAAAAGATATAGGAATGATTAATAAGCACACTAAAAATTGCTCAAGGTCATTAGTCATTAGAGAAATACAAACTAAGCCCATGATGGCATACCACTTCATACCCAATAGGATATTTATATTTAAAAGACAGGCAATAACAATAATACCAACTGTAGGCAAGGATACTGAAAAAATGGAACCCTTATTACAAATTGCACGTCAAAATTTTAAATTATAGAGCCACACGAAAAATAGCTTGTCAGTTTTTTAAAATAAATTAATAATTAGTTTATCAAATGCTTGAGCGAGTTTATAATTAAACCACAGTTAAGATAACATTATATACCTATCAGAATAGTTAAAATTAAAAGTTCTATCCATACTAATGTCATTAAGAATGTTAAGGAACTGCAATTCTTAAACATTGTTGGTCTTAATATAAAATGGTACAAATAAGAAAACAGTTTTATACACAGTAAAACAGGTTTAAAGCTTCTTAAAAAATTAAAATTATATCAAAGGATATACTTTAGTGGCTTCCAGAGTCAGGGAAAGGAAATGTGTGTCTATAAAAAGACAAAACAAGGGATACTTATAGCGATTAAAATGTTCTGTATATTGATGGTACCAATGTCAATATCCCGGTTCTGATATTATGCTGTTGTTTTGCAAGATGATGCCATTGGGATAAACTAGGTAATTGGTACCAAGGACCTCTTGGTATTATTGCTTTCAACTGCATGTGAATTCAATTAACTCAAAATTCAACATTTGTTTAAAAAATAGATAAATATTATGTGACCCATCTATTTCCCATTAGTTATTTACATAAGAGAAAATAACACATATGTCAGATGATGAATTGTATGTGAATGTTTTCATTATACTATCCCTAAACCATGAATTACCCAAATGTTTATAAATCGGTGAATAAACTCTTATATATGTATCATTTGGAATATGATTAAGCAATAAAAATGAATAAAATATTAATACCATGACATGAATAAGTCTCAAAACAATTAGGTTGAGCTAAAAAAGCAAAAAACACAAAAGCAGTACATCTGTATGACTCTTTTTAGATAAATTCCTAGAAAAGCAAAAATGGTCTATAGTGATGAGAAGCAGATCTGTGACTGCCTGGGTTGATGGAGTAGGGTGTTGGGAAAGGGTAAGAAGGAGGGATTACAAAGAGGCATAAGGAAACTTTGGGTTGTGAGTTGGATATGTTTGCCTTCTTGATTAGGATGATAGTTTTACAGGTAGGAGTAAGCATGCATATAATACATAAAATTGAACAGTGAAATTATTATATGCATACAATTTAATATTATTTAGCAACAAAACAAATTAAGCAATTTTAACCTGATAAATTTAATAAAATAAAATTTAAAAAATGAAGTAAGTACTGATACATAGTACAACGTGGATGAACCTTGAAAACATGCTAAGTGAAAGAAGACACAATAAGCCACATATTTTGTAATTCCATTTATGTGAAAGGCTCAGAATAGGCACATCCATAAAGAGAAAGTGAATTAGTAGTTCCCAGAAGATAGAAGACAAGGGGAAATTCAGAATGAGTGCTGGTTTCTTCATGCAGTGATGAAAAATTTTTAAATGAGATATTTGTGATGGTTACATAACTGTTCATATTCTCAAAACCACTATATTATACACTTCAGGGGAATGATCTTATGATATATGAATTATATCTTAATAAATATATTATTTAAAAAACTCAGAAATTGATTGTTGGAACAATTTATAAATGCAGAAATACACTAATTACCACCAGATCCTCAAATGTCTATGAGTTTGTATATTAGAATCCATGAATGTTTTGACCTATAGAGTATCAGTGCATTTCAGAGTTCACTGGAGGCATGTATATAATTCTCTCTGAGTGTCAACATTCTGAAATCAATATCACGAAAGGTCTGTAAACATTTGAGGATTTTGGGCTTAGCATGGATAAGAGAAAGTGTGGTGGAGAATGAGAGCTATCTTAACTATTTTAAAGCCATTCCACAGAAATGCTTTCTATTTAGGCCCAGGTTAGCCCTAGAATCAGTACGCGACAATTATAAAAAGACAATTTTAATTTACTGTCTTTAGTCATTCCTGCTTACCATATGTTGCTGACTGATTACAAAAATGGCAGCAAGCCTCCATCCCTCTCTGCACTCACCTCTTTGCAATGTGACTTTTCATTTCCTCCAAACAAGTAAAGAGTCTTTTTTCCCCCCTACCTTTTGATGCTGGGCTTACTTCATAATCAAATGGCTTAGGCTGCAAGCAGCTTTGCAGCTTTTTTCTGCTATTCCTCTTGGAGCCCTGTACCCATCCCCTATCGTAAGCCTGCATTAGCACCCTGAAGGATCATTGAAAACACAGAGTTTTAGTAGTCATAGTAAGATCTTTAATATACAAACCTAGATCAGCCAAGTCTAGCTCATATCAGCAGAACTATCAAGGTAACCTGTGGCATCAAGAGAAAGAATAAATGATTGTTGTTTAACACTGCCAAGTTTTGGTATGGTTTGTTATTCAACCATTCCTAACTGATAGAGTATGTCTCATTGATTCTCCCTGGATTTATTTATTTCTTGATCTGAATACTTTTTCCAAGAGTAATTTTGAGTCATTACATATCTGAAAATAGAGAATTATACTTATTTACCACCATATTTAATAGGGCTAACCAGCATGCAAATTATAAGTAAACTTATTGCGTGCTAATATGGTATTTGTATAATATGTGAGGTATTATCAAGATATTAGATAATATATCTAATAGTATATTACATAGAGAGTTTTCTTGTATTTTTATGTTATTCTCAATCTGACTCCTTTGTAGTTCTGTTTTTGACTTTCTAAACACTTACCTTTTTGTCTTTAATATTTTTAATTTTGACATCAATGATATATAAGCATTTTGTTATTGATACTTTGTTGTTTTATTTCAATCCATTGTGACTTTTCAGCACATCAACTTATATTTTAAATAAATTATTAAAGATACTTGACTATTATTTTTTTTTTAATTTTTAACTGAGACTTCTAAAAGATAGTTTTTTAACATCACATTTCTATATCTTCTTACTTTACTATGATATTATCAACCCCTATACCTTCCCAATACCTTCTAGGTGATTTTTCCAATTTGACTTTCCAGGTCCTTATTTATCTCTTCTGCCATATTCTCTTTACTTTCGCCTTACTGTGTTTCCAGGATAATGAATATTAGATATATGTTGAATAGGTACATATTAGATAGATACATTAGATATAATATATACCAGTAAAGAAGATTTGTTCTCAGTTAAGATTTTGCTGAGTAATAATGCAGTAAAGGGAGACAGAGCTGGAGACATCTTTCCTAAGTCTTCTCTGAGCCTAAACCTCATATAATTAAGGAAAAAGTCCATAAAATAAATATAAAATAGCTTATCTTTGCAAATTTTCCATGTACATATGGTCATAATGCTCTTGTCCCATATAGGTCCTTGGAAAGGGCCAGTGCAAATGACAGACCTAGTAGCCTGAACTTTGGTCAAGCCACATGTGCTTCTAACTCTCACAAGGTCTTGGGGCCTCTAGTTTTCTTCCACAGCAGACTCTAAACACGTCACCTATGAAGTTTACTCAGCTTTGTTCCAAATGCTGAGTAACATGCCACATTCTTCCTATCTCCATATCTCTGGGTAGCATATTAGTATTTAATTTTGAATAATTGTTAGATATGCTGAAATTTAGTAAAGATATTCAGCAAAGATCATGCAACATTAAGAAGAGTCAATAACAGTGATTTATTTTCTGATAAATTATATCTATATCAGCTATCAAATGTAGAAATTTTGAGCTGAGTATTCTAAATCTGTGTCCTTCCTTTGAAGTCAACAACTCTGCCAGGTTTCCTGACAGAATGCCAAGTTTTTATTATTAGTGAGTTTTTATTCTTACACTTTTATGTATAACCCTGGTTTTGATGAATTAGGTTGGGTTACATGAAGCATTAAAAATCCTTTTATCTAGATGTGCAATTAAGTAGAGTAGAGAAAACCAGGTAAAGTGGCTTCCTTGTACCGTGCTCTAGGCCAGAGATTCGACTTTGTTTCTCCCTATCTTCTTAGTAAAACAGTAAAAACATTGAAAGATAGCTCCAAAGAACACAACTAAGGAGAGAAAGTATTTACCAGAAATTGCTCAAGCTACCCTGCAAGACT
The DNA here is from genome assembly GCA_028627145.1 of Eidolon dupreanum. NCBI lineage: Eukaryota > Metazoa > Chordata > Mammalia > Chiroptera > Pteropodidae > Eidolon > Eidolon dupreanum. The sequence continues at coordinate 89,689,749 of CM053501.1, forward strand.
TTCCTGGGCAAATCCTTCTCAAATAATAGCTATCTCAGACTTATTTTATAGCACCAGCTGAAAGAGAGACATAGACACACACACACACACACACACACACACACACACACACACACACATTACATGGGCACACACAATGAAATGACACCAAAGAAATGATTTTAAAAAACAAAAACAAAGGAAGCAAAGAATCTAATTTAAAAAGTCCAGTAAAACTCTCAATAAGCCATAGCTTCTACAAGCTTTCATAACTTTTTAAAGCTACATATTTCTCCTCCTAGAACCATAAAAACTAACTGTGAACTTTATCTTGACCCTCCTGAAGATGTAAAAAGCTCCTTGCCTGGAAGTAATAAGACAGGAATCTTTAAGTTCTTTTTAGAGGTTGGAATGTGCCACTGAGATTGAACAAAGTCAGGCGACATGCATCCATCTATTAATTTATTCATTTAAAAATATTTATGTAATGCCTTATGTCTGTCACACTTTTTAAAATGCATACATTCACTGATCAAGCATATAGCAGTTGAAATTAGGACCAGAAAGAGAAGCCATGTTCAAGTAGTACAGACTGAACTTGTAAATGAATGAAACAAGTAAGTATAAAGAAATTAGATAGTTCATGGTGATATTATAGCTGAGCAGAGCTACTGCCCAAATATATTTATGTATAAATGTTAGCAGTCATGCATATGATCATAAATGCATTGAAATAAGTAAGGAAACTTTGAATGTTTTGAAAGGGTCCAATTAAAAAAAATGTGTTTTCCCTGTTAAGATTTCTGATCAAATTGAGAAATAACAGCAGAGTCAGAAGATGAAGCACAAAAATTATAAACAAGATCACTGCAAAAACTATGCAGGACACCTCAACTGGTGTGGCAGCTGTCTGGGTCTACTCATACTCTAAGTAACTAGCTTCCCCAAAGTCTTATGGCAGCACACCTGAGGAAAATGTTGAATTAAGAGAATACACTTCCCCATGCTGCTCCATCTCACTGGATCAGTGCAGGGAGGAGTGAAGAAGTTGAGTTACTAAAGGTTCTATCTCATGACATAAGATGTTTCTAGCTTAAAATTGATAACGTTGCCAGGCACCTCCCAGACAGTAAGCCCACCTAACTGTAGTGGAGAGAAATAAAGTTTGGAGCAAGAGTGCAGAAGTAAGCAGGGATTCTATCCTCATGATAACTGAAAACTTAAAAATGGTGTTCCCTCCTAAACAAAGGAGTAGAAGGAAGTATTCACAGACAAATGTAATCATCATTAACAAACAAACAAAAACAAAAACTAAGAAAACCTCTTTGTAATCAAAGATAGCACACTTTTTTCCCATTTTTTTTGATTAATGCATTCCTTCCGAAACCTAATTATGTAAATATACAATAATATATGAATAATTATTGGCAATATAGGAGAAAAGGGGTGGGTTCTTTCATTTGAACGAGTAGGGATCATTCTGCCAAAATATACTGAATAAAAATAATAAGAAAAATGTTTATACTGAGTGAATTTATAATGATTTAAAACATACATACACATATGTATTTATTTAATCAAAAATTAAATAATTTATTAGGATATAAAGTCAAACTTATCATTAGCAAAATAAACTGAATTTAGTGGAAAATATATTATTAGTAAACATTTTATTGAAGAAAAGACCTTCTGACTATGGGGCTAACTGTAGATAAGGTATAGGCAGTTATTTTGCTATACTTGAAAACATTTTATGTACCTTCAATGTAAGTGTATATTAGACTTTCCTTATTTCAGAGAACACACAAACAAAACTAAAAGAGAGAAAAATCATCTCTGGAAAATGCAACAATAATCATTTGCTGCATATGTCCCAAAAAGCACAAAAGAGTTCATATAAAATAACAAATTTTTAAAAAGCACAGTGTTGCTAAACTTGGAATGCTTATTACTTCCCCCATATAAAGAAGAGGGTTGAAGTGAGTGCAAACTCATCCATCTCATGATCAAATGAAAATGTTTGATGTGTAGAAAATGTTCTCCTAACTTTAAGTCCTTTAAATTCAATCATTAGACTTATTTCAACAATCATCTTATGCTGCTTCCTGAACCCGGCCTAATGGAAAATAAGTATTTCATCTTGAAGATTGAAATAAAGATTTTTTGGTTTAAACATTTACCACAGAAACATAGTAAATTATTACAAAGGCATGTTATCTGGTGGTGATGCATGGAAAGAATCGTATTCCTGTCAGTTACAGGAATTCACTGCCATTCTTGCTATAATACCTTGAAGTGGTCCACATTTACAAGGTGTGTTATGAACAGAGAACGGTTTCTTCCAGGTTAGGATTTTATTAGGTTCAGCTCCTAAATTTCATTTAAATTGTAAATTAAAAATTTTTTTTTGGAAATTGCTTTTTTAAATTTCAGTTCAGATTTTTGTCTATTCAGACATATTTCTAATAGTGGGTTCCATTTTTATTTTGTAAAAGCTTATTGAGATACAATTCACAAACCAAAAGATTCACCTTCTTAAAATGTACTCATCAGTGGTTTCTAGTATATTCATGATGTGTGACCATCACCACTGTCTAATTCCAGAATATTTTCATCACTTGACAGAAGTTCTATGCGCATGAGTAACCTCTACACATCATCCATCTCCCTAGACACAGGCAAAACAATAACATATTTCTGTCTCTAGGAACTTGCCTATCCTGACATTTCACATAAAGGAATTCATAAAATATATTACCTTTGTGTCTTGATCTTTCATTTACATAATTTTCAGAGTTTATTCAAGTTGTAGAAGATATTAGAACCTTATTTTTTTATTGCTGAATTGTATTTTATTTAATGGATATACCATATTTTTCTAATCCATTTAAGAATAGATATTTGGGTTGTTTATATTTTGGGCCATTATTAATAATGTTATCAGCATTTGCATGCATTTTTTGTGTGTGTGTGGAAGTGCGGTTTTAATTCTCTGAGATATATAACTAAGAGTAAAATTGCTGGATCATATAGAAACATGTTTAACTTTTGAGAAATAGCCTAATTATTTTCCAAAGTGACTGTACCATTTTACATTCCCACCAGCACTGTGTCAAGCGAGTATATCCTTGTCCAAATTTCTTCTGCCATTTTGGTTCTAGTCATCCTAGACGATGTGAAGTAATATTTCATGGCAGATTTATTTGCACTTCTCTACTGGATGATGTCTAGTATCTTTTCATATGGCTATTATCCACTTGTATATCTTCAGTTATAAAAATCTATATTCATATTCTTTGCCTACTTTTGAAATGGGATTTTTTGATTTTCATTGTTAAATTAAGAGTTCTTTTCAGATGCTAAATACAGGCTTCTTGTATATATGATTTGGAAATATTTACAACAGTTCTATGAGTGACTTTTCAATTTCTTAATGGTGTTCTTAAAACAGAAATAGTTTTTGTTTTTGTTTTTGTTTTTTAATTTGCCTAGGCCCATTTATTTTCTTCTGTCATTTGTATTTGGATATCAAATCTAAAAAAACATGGTTCAATTAGAGATCAAGGAGGTTTACTCTTGTGTTTGCTTCTAAGTGTTATATAATTTAACTCTTACATTTATACATATGACACATTTTGAGTTAATTTTGTTACATGGAATGAAGTAAGTATTCTTCATCATTCTCCTGTATGTGGAAATTCAGTGGTGCCAGCACCATTTGTTGAAATGACTATTCTTTCCTCATTGAATTGTCTTGGTATCTTTATCAAAAATTATTTGACCACAAGTATAATGACTTATTTTTGAACCATCAATTATATTCAATTGGTATGTAATCATATCTTTATTAAAGTACCACACTTTTAGAGAGGATGAAAGCAAGAGGTCCTAGCCCTCACCTCCCCCCCCCCATAAAAACAATGATTTAACTACTACTCATGAGTGAATATAGCTCTAGGAGAGCTCTGGTGTACAATTAAGAAGCTTTAGCAACCCAGTGGAGCATTAGAAATGAAGAATGCTGCATCAAAAAGTTTGGAAGCATTTAAACTGAGTTAGCTCATCCCCCAGGTTGACATGGCTTGGCACCAAGATGGATCCCCTTAGCCTGGAGATATAAACTGTAGCATAAGGAAAATAGTCAACAAAGTTGTAACAAATATGTAAAGGAAAAGGGGGGTACTAGATTTAGTGGGATGATCGCTTGAGCTCTAACTGTGCTATACAACTGAAACTAATATATTATTGTATGCCAACTATAATTGAAATAAAACTTTATTGAATTCTACAATGTAACTATGAGCAACTAATTGTCTATTATATTTCATTAAAGCTGGGGGAAAAATGAAGTAAAAAAAAAAATGAAAGACATAAAATCTATCCCAGAAAAACAAAAACTGACATGCCTTACAAGACATGCTTAAGGGAATTTATCAAATTGAAATTAAAGCATACAAAATGGCAACATTAAAGCACATGAAGTCATAAATCTTACTGGTAAAGGTAAATATATAGACAAATACAGAACAATGTTATACTAATATTGATGCATAAATTAATTTTAACACTAATATAAAGATTAAAAAATAAAAATGTGTTAATAGTTAAGAAATATAAAAGAAGCAAATTCTGACTATAAGAACACAAAGTTCCAGGGGCAGGGACTAAAAGTATAGAGTTTTGTGTGTAATTCAATTTATCAACTTGAAAAATGGTTGTAGTTATAAGATAATTTTATGCCAGCACTGATGTAACCACAAAGAAAAAAATCTATAGATACACAAAAGATAAGGAGAAAAGAAACAAAGCAAATTACTCCAAAAGATAGTCAAATACCAAAGAAGTTAGTAAGAGGCAAATAGAGGAATGAAACAACTATAAAACAAACAGAAAACAGCTAATGAAATGTCAATAGGAAGTTCTAACCTACCAAAAATTACTTTAAATGTAAATGAATAAAACTCCCAAATCGAAAGGCATGGAGTGGCCAAGTGAATTAAAAAAAAAATGATCTAGTGATATGCTGTCCACCAAAGACTGACTTCATATTTAAGTATACACAAAAGCTGAAAGTGAAGGAATGAAAAAAGATATTCTATGCAAATGATACAAGAGAAAACAGGGGTGGCTATACTCACATCAACCAAGACAGACTTTAGGCCAAAAGTTTTTGTAGGTTAATAATGAAGGTTATTAAAAAAAGATAAAAGGGTCAATTCATCAGGCAGGTATAATAATTATGAACAAATATGGACTCTACATCAGAATACCTAAATATATTAAGCAAATATAGACAGATCTGAGGGGAAAAACTTGACAGCAATACAAAACTCGCAGAAGATTTTGGGGATAGAACACTTTCAATAATGAGTTGAACATCCGGAGAGTAAATCAATAAACAGTTGATATAAAAAAACACCATTGACCCCAAATTGACCTACCAGACATATTCAGAACTTTCCAACCAACAGCAGATGAATAGACATTTTTGTGCACATGAAACATTCTCTGGGATCACATTTTAGGTCACAAAACAAATCTTAACAAATTTTAAAAGATCAAAATTATTGTGTCTTTTTTGATCACAATAAAATAAAATCAGAAATCAATAACATTAAGAAAATGGGAAAATTCACAAATATGTAAAAACTAAACAACACACTTTTGAACAACCAATAGGTCAAGTGGAAATCAAAAGGTAATTTAAAAAGTATTACGAGACAAATTAAGTTGAAAACAGCATACCAAAACTTATATAATGCAGCAAAAGCAGTACTAAGAGCAAAGTTTATAGCAATAAATGCCTACATTAGGATAGAACAAGAATCTCAAACAAACAACCTAATTTTACACCTCAGGGAACTAGAAACAGAAGAAGTAAGCCCAAAGTTAGCAGAAGGAAGGAAGTAATAAATATTAGGGCAGAATTAAATCAAACAGAGATACTATTTTCAGGTTTATCCTCTTTTTGTCTCAAATAAATTTTTATAAAAATTCTCTACAGGTTTGGAAGTTCTTACACTGACAACATTTTCAATGTGTCAGCTTCTGAAATCACTCCTCTCCACCCAATCTTCAGGGTTCCTTGTCCTTGTTTGTTATCATTGATACATATTCATTTAGTGCCTGTTTTGAACTAATTCTGGAAATTCTATTTCTTTGTCACATGAAGCCTCAGCCCTGCCATTGACGTTTCTGCTCTATTCACTTGACAGTCACTTGAGGAATTCTCTTACTTTCTTTGAACCAATAAGACCTTTGCCAATGGAGTGTGTGTGTGCACCCAGTGCACACATGTGCATTCACACATGCTCATGCATGTTTTTAATGCTTTGCCAGGCAGTTTTCAAGGCTACATTACTTTTCACTTTCTGTTGGCCTACAGTCTTAAGGTCACCCAGAGTTCAAAGCCTTCTCAGGTCTTTCCTGAACATGGGCACAGTTCTGGGTACATACACAGCTCTGTACATGAATGTGGTCTTCCAGAATCCTATGGTAATTCAGAGGTTTTCAAAGTGCCCACTGAATATCTCATTCCCCATTTTTCCTTTTAAGTTTTTTCAGTCAAATTTTTGTTGGCCCCAACTGTTATCACCACCTCAGGCAGCTGTGTTGCTAAACAACTGTCACTGTTTGTTTTGAAAAATGCCCTGAGGATAGAGCTGTTTGCAAAGAATGAGCTCTGTGGCACATCAAATACAGAAAAGCCCAGAGAATCAAACTTTTCAGGATGCTTCCACACAGGTCAAATAATAATCCACTGGCAAAAGCTTTGGGCATTTTATGTTGGATATCTAAACCTGTGGTGTCCCTCCAGTGGCTGTCAGTTTGCTAATTGTTTTTGTATTTTTTTTTTTTTTACAGCTATTATATTTATGATGCTGTTGGTTTTCAAGGCTCATGTGAATCTGGTGACAAGAGGATAGGATTAGAGCAGGTTAAAAAGTGCCACAATGTTTGCTGTTCTTACCAAGGTTAACTTTTTTTCCTTGAATAAACTCTTTGGGTTGTTGCAAACTTTTAATTTAATTTTCTGAATTTTGAAAACATTGATTTTGACATATTTTCTCCCCCAGTGTTCTCATTGTTCTTATGGTGAAGTGGATTTTTGGATACCCTTACTCTATTGCTTAAAAAGTATCCTCTATGATCCATTTTTAAGGAATTTTATTTTCATTTAACATAATTTATTATCTTTTTAATACTAAAATATATTAAGTGGCAGCATTTTGTGATGTTATTTGTGGTACAATAATGGAACATAAGGGCTATTTCATTTTTTTCATCTATAGTTTACAGACCTCTTGCAAAGCCATGTGGCTGATCTAGACAATGAAAAGTAAGCAGAAGTCATAGGTCACTATCAGTTGTCATGGGAGGTTATGGAGGAGATAATTGAGCTAGGAGTAGAGCCACCAATTCTTTCTCAAGTAATTTTTAAAGGTAGAACTCTGTGCCATGGATTGCCTAAGGCTGACTCTAGTATAGTGCTTTGCAGGAAAAAAATGCTTGCTTTCCTCCATCCTTAATTAGTTATAAAGAGTATTCATAGTCTATTATTCTAGAATTAAAAGTGCAAATAATTATACAAACCTACCTATAAGTGGATGATTCTTAGAATTGGTTAGAAATGAGTGTGTCTCCCCGTAATCTTTACAACTTAATTTTCTTAGTTGCAAAAGGCAGATTCATGAAAGCATCTTTCCAACCGCTGGAGATTCTTTGAATTGTGTTGTAGTCCTCAAGGTAGCCCTACATGAGTTATAAGTATTACAAGAAGTATAAGGTGTTATAACTTGTACTAGAGTTATAAGATGTATTAACTGCATCCTGCCCAGTGCAGTACAATGCATTCTAAAGTCTCTTTAAATGATAGCTAGCTCACCTCAAATGAAACATCTTCAGTGAAGGGCATGGTGAGACAGTCTTCTTTGTAGTTGGCATCTCTAACTCTGAAAGAGAGTTTTTCTTGGGTTTGTAAAGGTATTTATTTTACCTCTCAACCAGCTTCCTAGTCATGGACAACTTCCCCACAGTAGATGTGGAATACATGAGACATTCTTTTCAGTATACTGTGACCATTCCTCAATATACATTTAATAGCCAACAAAAATATTAATTTAAAAAAGAGGTTATATTTGGTCTTAACATTTTTACTTAAAAATACTTTAAAAAATAAAGCTATTATTCCTCTAGAGAATTCTGACAGTCTCACAATCCTAGCAAAATTTTATACAATTTTAGGGGAAGAATTTTTTTTAAAAACTACAGATAACATTTCTCCCCAAAAATAATGAGGATCTGGAACAATAGCATGCTTAATAATATTAAGTGTCTTCTGCTGAAATATTGAATGCTCAATAAGTAATCTCTCTGAGTTTTTATAACTAAAGAAGCTTCTGTAATATTGTTAGAATATATTAAATAGAAGATTGCAATGCATAGAAACAAACAAAAATCACATTAAAATGGCTCATATAATTATATTTTCAATAACAAAAAGCAGAACCAGTAGGGGAAAAACAAGGTAAAGAAAATATTAATTATTTACTAATGTGCAAAAATATATTTCACTAGACATGAATATCTACCCACAGTTAAGTGAACAGAAGTAGTAAATGCTGAAACATCTTCTCACATCCAGAAGGGTAGAAGGATGACCATTAAGATAAGCACTTATAATGCACTATTAATTATATAGTTTCCCTGGAGTGTATTAGTTTTCTATTGCTTCATAACAAATTAGCACAAATACAGGGGCTTAAAACAACCCTCAAATCACCACCTTACAGTGCTTCACAGCATTTTTACCTGTCTCATATTCTTCTCCTAGGGATCGTCAACACAGTAAACACAGGGAACAAAGATGCTCGCACCCAACCTCAGGAGAAGCATATACTTGAGTACACATGTCCTGGAAGACTAACTTCAAACATTTGGTTGTAAACCTTTTTAGTTGGAGATAGCCACTTATGCTGATGAGAACTCTATTCCTAGTCTCACCATTTTGAGCTATAACAAGGTTACACAGGTCTAAATTCTTATGCTCAAATTGTGCATTAATTATTCTTCGTGTGCTTATTGAGTCCTTTAGTAAGGAGATGCTGAAATGCAGCATCTGAATGCTGAATTATAAAATAATATATTATTAGAAGGCATATTAGCAGTATATTAGAAAAATACATTAGAGGGAAAACCTCTGAAAGATAGAAGGAGTGGAGGGAAGCAGAATTGGGTAGTGAATGCTTTTATATCTTGAGACTCTAATAATCTGCTCTCTCAAATATACCATCTCCTGTGCAGCAGCTACTATCTAGGATACTTACTTAGCTGATCTTGTGGTAGCCTTTGAATCATTTTTCAGGATATTTTTCTTCATTGACCAAATGGTGAATAAAACAGAGAGATATAATAGGCATTATTATTCCTGAACTGTTAAGATCTCTAAGGCTAGCACTTTGTCAGTACACTCAGGATATTATTTGTGATTTGCTGTATTGGTTGTTGATTGAGGTGGGGAGGTCAGATTCAGAGACTTCCATTTCATTTTTCCGACTATAATAGCTTTTAGCCTACAATCTAAGGACAAATGTGAGAAATTCTACAATTGCCAAGTGTCACTCTCAGTGATACATTGGAATCCACTTAAAGATGACTTTAGACAAGACTCCGCTTATTACCTGATCTCTATTATCTCTCTCCAATAGGGAAGGGCACTAGGGAGGAGATCATTGTACTTGTGGTCTGCAAGGGTATCTTCTCATATGTCTTTGGCCTATGTGTGAAAATTCCAGGTTTCCAACAAGGGCACAGAACTTGACATTGCAAGGCTACATGAACTGAAGATTCAGTAGCCTTTCAAACTCAGGGACTTCAACTAGTGGATTCTGGGTTTGGTCTTCAGATTTTTTTTTTCCTTTCCCATTTTAGAATACAAGGACCCTTTGCAAGCTACTAGTGAGATGTTTAGTTGTCAGGGGGGCTTAACTGCCCCCACCCTTTTACTATCCCTCTATAGTGCATCAATGAACAATAATAACAACAACCAATTCCACTGGTCTTATATACAACATTCTCCATGCTTTATTTTTCAAATGACTGAATCATTGTCATAGTCTGGAGAGTCCTCTCCACAGGAACATAATCAAATGAACCCAAATGAACCCAAATTATATTTCAAAAACTGGATAACAATCTTGAACCAGGGACGACCCATGATTTACATACCTTATAGGACCATGTCTTCATTACCAGCCAGGCAGTGAGAGATCCAGTCCTAAATCTTCATCTTACCAGCTGAGTCCTTGAACCATTCCTCAAACCAGCTATATTAGTTGGGCTCTCTAGAAAACAGAAAATGGGAGAGAATTAAGAATATCAGCATTTTATTATGAAAGAAAAGAGAGAGGAGGAATAATTACACAGAAAAAATCTTTTAGACTATAAATCTGAAACCTTAAAGGAAAGTAGGGTGGAAGTGGCATTGGTCAAGGAAATCCATTGACTATGACGCAGATTTGACATAATCTTTATAAAACCAATGGGGAATTCTAAAGAGGGCTCTTTTGAGGAGGCCCACATTCAGCTGAAACAAATAGGCACTGAAACCCTTGCACTATAGAGTTATCAAGTGAGGGCTATCCTGGAAGCTGAGGGAGATCCTGAAATTACTGTAGCTAGAGATAATCTGCTATTTTAATTTCTTGCAGCTGAAAAAATTGTTTCTTAAAGGGAGATGTGACCATTACACCTTTATGGTTATCACAAAAATACATTGTCTATATGATTATTACAAACGTTGCTGGTCAGATAATTGTTTTATTTTGCTTTGATTGGATTTGATTTACATGAAAACTTTTTAAAATATAAAGAATACTTTTTTCTAAATATTAATGAATATACATGATTCAAAAGCCACAAGGTAGAGAAGGTTATACTATAAAATAACTTCTATATTTGTCAATAGCCAGTTCATAAATTTCTTTTTGAGAATGCTAACACAATTATTATTTTCATTGATCCTTACACATAAAAAACTATGCATAAAGTAGTATTTTTATCTATGTATAAAGTAGTATTTTTATCTATGTATGAAGAAATCAAAGCATCGACTTGTGATCCATTCCTCACTTAATTACTGGAGTTTGCTCCTGGGAAAAGAAAGACAGTAGGGAACCTGATCAATATCCATGTAAATATGTTGATCAGTTGATCTACCAATAAAGGGAATAATGGTAATTGCTAGGAGAAAAGTTCATAGCTAGAAAACGCTCGTAGCATCATAGTCCACTGTGTGATTGCTGATAGTAAACAACTCCTCAATTTATAGATTTAAAATACATCTTCAATAAATGCAAAGTAAGCTGCATAGCATTCTGAGGGTATTAAACAGAGATATTTCATAACCTAGATGCTTCTCGATACATTTGGTAGCTTTTGTACCTCATTAGAAATCTCAACCACTTTAGGCAAGAGAGTCCATGTCCAATGATGAAAGGACAGACCTGGGGAGACCTAGGCCTGATTTACAAGTATCTCTTGATATCTTCTAATCTTAAATTATTACTAATATGGATAAGATCCTTAATTCATGAGTTTCTTTTGACAATCCAATTCATTATGCTAACTCGCTTTTCATTTTGTGGATTTTCATATTGTACAGACTATTTAGTAAAATCTTTTGGAGAAAGTTTCAAATAATGTGCCATAAGAATATCTAATTCATTTTTTTTTACTCTACAATGTCTGATATTATGATTGCAAGAGATATCATGAGGTTGTCTGTAAACTTTTCCATCAATGTACTACATCTAGCACTCAAACAATAGCTGTTATTTTAACTATCAGTTCTAGTAAGTTTTGATTTCTGATTATGTAAGTACTCAAACTTTGTTAATTGAAATTGTCCTATTCTCAATATTTTGTATTTTGATATAAATTTTAGAATCATCATTTTCTACAAAAAATATCTGCTGATATTTTGAGATAGATTTCACTTAATCTATAATTTAATGTGGAGTGAATTGACATCTTTATAATACTGAATGTTATAATCAATATCATATATTTAAATTTGTTTAATTTTTTAAAGAATGCTTTTAATGTTTTACTGGGAAGGTTTTATACATCTTTCATTAGATATATTGTTAGTATTTTTTTCTTCTAATTTATATATAAATTCACTTCCACATTGTTGCTAGTATTTAGAAAGACAAGAGATTCTTTGTATATTAACTTTGTATTCATTTATCAGCCTCAATTAATTCACTTATTTGCTCATTATATCTATTAGTTTGCTGGATTTTATATTTACACAACTATGTTACCTGCAAACAATTTTCCTGCCAATCTCTATATCTTTTATTTGTGTTCGATGCCTTATTTTACTACATAAGACCTCCAGTAAATCATTGAAAACTAAATATTGAATAACACCTTAGAAAATTTATCCATAATTTTATGAATGTTAATTCTTATCATACCGTTTAGGTGAAAGTAGTACACTTGCTATTTTGTGGGCAAGAAAATGAGGCTTGGGGAACTGCTTTCGCTTTCTCCAAATCCAACTGTTTTTGTGTGGGCAAAGTAACATAGAAACTCAGTTACCTCGTTGTAATTCTTGTATTTTCCTTTTTCTACTTGTATCACACCACCTACTTCAAATTCAATTGGAAGTACCTTTTCTTCTAAGTTCTTAGTATATGTTTTCTTTTAACATTCTGATTCAGCATCCCCTGCACTAATAAGGTTAATGGAAAATCAATTTATCCTACTAAAGGCTACAACTAGAGTAGCCACATTAGACTCTTCACTTCTCAACATCCCCATGTGCTCAGAACTTACCTCAATAACACTTCATATGTATAAGTACAACAGTTACCTTAGTGAAATTTTATAGACTATTGCTAACATGTCTATCTGGAGAGTCTTTGATTCTAGTATTAACAACTAGTCTTCTCAAGATTAGGTATTACTTGTCCTAAATCTAGTGTGTGTAAAATGCAAAAATATTCCTTTCATCTCTCTATTTCAATGCTTTTGTGTCCAACCCTAAAAAGTTAAATATTAGTGTCAAATAGCCCATCCAATTTTTACTATATATAAAAAATAATAAAATGTAATTTAAATAAAATTGCCACACTTCCTTATGATCTGTCTGAGCATATTTTTAACTACCTGCATGAGCCCAGTTAAGCCATTTTTGATGCTTTATATGGAAATGATTATAGAGGCCATTTGATGTTATTAAATTGCATGAAAAAAACTCTACATTTCTCTAGTTGATGAATCTCACCCTTGAGTTTCATTTTATTAAATTATAATTATTAGATCCTCTAATATTCATACAGGAAGAGCCTGTATCAAATTTTGAGCTCAAAACTAAGAAGTAGGAAGATGAAGTGTGATGGGACAGAGAACTAAAATAGCTATAGGAGTTCCTTTTCAAAAGTATCAATCCATTTAATATGCAAAGCTAAAGGCATAAAAATGAAGTTTGAATATATATGCTTTATCATGCACATTGAAGTTGACTTGCTAAAAATTGTGCTCCTCAATTTTTAAACTTCAAAAACATTCTTCCTATTTTATATGTTAAAATTTACCTTAAAATACCACATATACTTTACTTTTTAACAATTGAAGTGGTTGCTGCTTCATGTTATTCCTCATTTAGAACTCTATTCCTTACACTTCATTTAGGTACCCTGAATTAACCCAAAATGACAAGGAGTATTTTTATCATTGGCACAGATAAGCTATAGTCAATTGCCTATATAGGTCCCAAGATGAACTGTACACAGATCTATCTAGAGCTGTGACTAGTTCATAGACAGTAAAAGCCCAGAGAGAATATGTGTGTGTGTGTGTGTGTGTGTGTGTGTGTATACATACACACACACACACACATACACAAAATGATTAAAGACCAGAAAACTCTCACCTGTTCATTGGTTAACATATATTAATACATAGTAAGTGAATATTATTTATTGAACTTTATTTTGTATACAGAAGATATAGGTGTGAAAAATAAAATTAGATTTTGGGCCTACTGGAATTTATATATTTTAAAAAGAGACAGATTTAAATCATCTATGAATAAACAAATGGGATATTTTCTTGTTCTTATTCTTAGAATGCAGTGTAATATAATGAAGACAGACTGACGAGGGATTTTACCTTTAGCTAGTGTTACCAGGAAAGCAAAGCCATAAATGATGAGTAGGCAGCAGTGAAAATATCTTGAATAATATTCTAAGCAGAAGTAACACAATAGGAAAGGACCTAGTTATGAATGGACTGGAAATTCTGGAGGATAATAAAGACCAAACTTTAGCAGTGTGGCCTTTTACCCTAGTTTCATGTCAGAGTTGTAATGGTTTCCAAGTTATATTCTTTCATTATAAATGTCTAACCAATGTACTTGAAACTAATAATAAAATTAAATTTAAAAAAAGAAATGAATTTCAAAATATTCAAACTGAACTTATTTATAACTGGAGTATCTATAAAATAACTTGTGAAAACTCCCTACAATCATGTACTAAAATACTCAGTACTTTATGTAATGCTCACTTTTTAAAAAGAATTGATAGTCTCCTTTTTTATGAAGTTCTGATAATTTATACAGTTCCAGGACATTTTGCTATTCTTGCCGGAAAGCATATACAGAATGTACAGAAGAAAACTGTATATAATGAACTCCACCTATGCCTGTCCATATCACCTCATGGGCCTTATTTTGTCTAGGTCTCACAACAACTACATGATGAATATTGTTTGCCTGGTTACTATCAAGGAAGCTGGTTTACAGAGGGAATGTGACCAAGTTAACAGCTAGGAGGGGCCATCATGTGGAGATAGATATTCAACACTACTCCAAAGTGGGTGGTCTCTGATTTACATTATTGCCACAAAAGAAGGAGGTTGTGGAGAGACACAAGGAACTCTTATCTGTTCTTCAGTGATGTTCACTTGTTTGTAATATGTATTGTTTGCTTTTATGCTTTTGTGACTGGCTCCTTCTTTTTCAGGCTTTTTTTTTTTTTGGCAGGAATTTAGAAGTAACACTATAAATATGACATTTACCAAAAAGAGAAAGTGCCAACCCAGTTCAGAATAACCTACAATGTGTGCATGGATTCCAAATTCAAGTATTTTCAATTCTCAGAACAAAACTATGTAGCTTTTTAAAAATAGCAATTTCTGAAGAGTGACACATCCTTGCTTTATGTGTGATTGTGAATCTTTTAAATTTATGACACATTAAATATTTTGTTGAATTACTGAAAGTATTAAATTTTAAACTCTTTTCTCATAATCCAGGTTCGGAATCTCAAATATATCTTTATTTTAAAAAGCAGATGGGTTCATCTGAATGTACTTTAAACATTGACTGCTTAAATGTACACATAGTATGTCAAATAAATAAATAAACAAATAAAACTGAATGAACAGCTGTAGGGATATAATAAATTATATCTGTTCATATTTAATACCAAACACTAGAATTTGAAATCACTAATTAAAGATATTAGTGAATGTCAATACAGCAATATTTTAATGACTCCAAGATAATCCCACAGCAATCAATTTAGATCAGAATGAGTTTATTGTAAAGTGCCAAAGGTGGAAAAAATGCTTCCTTTGCATTATAAAGCAACAATTTCTCAAATGAATAATGCCTAGTCAAAATTTAACTAGATAATTACTTAATTTGCATTTATTAAAGAAATATAATAATTGGGAAGATAACTCTTTGGGAAATGACCTAAGAGTTAATAGTTAACTTAGATAAACACAGTTTTATCTTAATTTTGAATATGTAAGTACATTAATGGTACTAACAAATCAGAACAACAACGAAACTCAACAATAACAAACTAACATGACATTTATTTGACAGAAAGCAGGTGCTGATTTTGTATTAGGTATATGTAAAAAAGTTACAAACCTTAGTGGAGAGGTACTTTGTCCAGTGAATTAAATAAGAATATAAGGTTCCGTTCCTATATTTTAATGTCAGGTTTTCTGAGAAACAGGGGAAGCATAGCTATGTTATTTTTGCATTTACATAAGTGAAGATAAAAATAAATTCTATTCTCATATTATTCCAAAAGTAAAGGAACATTATATACCTCTCTTTAATAATACTACAAGCAAAAAGGCCTGAAAAACCACACTTAAAGTCAAATATTCCTCTTTTATATATTGACTAGTTTGATCCAATGGGGTTCCTTTGGACCGTAGTGCTGGTAGCAGGAGATTCTTACCAACAGCAAAAGCGAGAACTATAACAAAGTTCTGGACTGAGCTTAGAAGTGATGTAGAGTCCAGACAGGTCAGAGCGGCATCTAATATTTTGTGACAATAAAGGGACCGAGAGCAAAATTAAAGTTGAAGAGAATTAAGGAATTAGAAAAATATGGAAGTAAAAAGTAATAGATTTCAAAAGAGATGACAGACTTTGCAGCTCGTCCCATCAAGAATTAGTATCTATTTTCTGACTCGTTGAATCATGGCTGGCTTTGGTAGTTGGTTTGACCAATAAGTATAGCATACGTGACATTGTGCCAGTTTAGAGCTTACAAGTCAAGAGGACTTGTAGATTTTGCTTTCGTGACCTGTATGTCTCTTGCTTTGTGAACCAGCCCCAAATGTTCTGTGATAAAGCCGAGTAACCTCCATCACTTCAGTAGAAAACTTGCCACTGCCCAACATATGAAGTCATTCTCCAATAAAACTTTAAAATGTCTGCAGACATATGAGTAAATAAGCTGATGTCTACCAAACCTAGCCCAGACCAGAAAAATATAGCAGAATTATTAGCTAACTAAATATTTTTAAAGACACTAACAAATCATAAATAAATAGACAATTCAAACAGTCCAATGACAAGTAAACAGATTGAATCAGTAATTAAATATCTTCCAGCTAAAAAAAAGCTCAGGACCAGGTGGTTTCCATGGTGAATTCTACCAAAATATTTAAGGAAGAATTAGTGCCAATCCTCAAACTCTTTCAAAATTCTGAAGAGAGGGAATACTCCTAAACTTGTTTTATGAGGCTAGCATTATCCTGACACTAAAGCCAGTTAAAGACACTACAAGAAAATAAATTTATAAACCAATATCCCTGAAGAATATAGATGTAAAAATTTCTCAACAAAAATATTAGCAAACCAAAATCAACAGGACATTAAAAGGTTCATATACCATAATCAAGTGGAAATTATCCTCAGTATCAAAAGATTGTTCAATATACACAAATCGATAAACATGACACGCCACACTAATTTAATAAAAGACGAAATCATGTGATCATCTCAATAGATGTAGAAAAAGCATTTGACAAAATTTAAATCTTTTCATGATAAACACTCTTAACAAATTGGCATAGAAGGAATCTACCTCAGCATGATTAAGGCCATACATGACAAGCCCACAACTAACATCACAGTGGTGCAAGTTTAACAGTTTCTCCTCTAAGATCAGGAAGAAGACAAAGGTGACCAGTCTCACCACTCTACTGTAATATTGCTATGGTATAGCTATATTGTATAGAATGTGCAATATATAATATATATTATATAACAATATAAAAGTTATTATTTGTGTATATATTAATATATGTACCACATATATATATGTTTACAAATGCATGCAAATACACACATACATGCATACGTATATGCATTTTTCAATTGGATTTGGAAAGAGGAGAAAACAAAACTCTATCCATTGGTCTTTTGGAGATATTCATAAGACTTTCTGAATCTATAAACTAACACATTTAAATAATCATGTAAGTATTAGACTCACATCTAAAGCAATTTAGATTATCTCCCTTCAAAATCTCATCTCAGGAAAAAATTGCATAGCAAAATATTAGTGTTCCTCCTGGTGTTATTTTGCAAAACTGAATGCTTTATATTTGATATATACTTATTCAGAATCATATTTTAGGTAAAATGCAACTTATGTGAACAATATTGGTATATCCTTTAGGAAAAAAACAAATACTGCAGTATAAATTACTCGAGGAAACTTCATTACCCATTCATTTATACACTCACACATTTTTTCATCAAAATTTTCTCTTTGTTCATGTAGTTTAAGCAACATTTTGAGAGAACTTGCTCTGGAGGAGCTTTTGATATAAATGGTCATAGAAGCATGTCTTTGAGAATAATTGGGATAAGGATAAAAATACAAACAGTATATTTTAAAATTTTGGCTTGATGGCAAAAATAATTAATAGAGGAAATAGTACTTTATTTAAGTTTAAATCTTTTTTTTTTTTTTTCATAACAATAGATTGGGAGAGGACTTGCAAGACAGAGGAAACAGTATTGTAAGCTCTTGCTTCCATAGAAAACTTTTAAATATTTTAAGGAGTGTCCCAACTAAGTGATCTGTGCAAATTTTTCCTTAACTGTTTAAAATATATTATTTAAAATACAGGCTGGTAAATTCATAAAGTGAAAAAAATTCTGACTTGAAGCATGAATGTAAGCTAGAAAATTTCTGTGTATTAATTCTGAGAGAGAGTGAAAGAGAGAGGGAACGAAACCATGGAAGTCTATAGGTACAGGTGAGAGTTATGGTTCCGAGATCTGAGATACAGAATTCTATGCTACCTCAGTAATACATATATATCGTGTTTTAAAAAACAAAGCAACACACGGACACAAGCACAAAAATACTTTAATGTCCTAGTTGAATAAGGTAAACTTTATCTTCTTGCTTTAGCACTGATTTTTTATTATTATTTTTGTCTAAAACCAAAAATAAATGTAAACGTATATGCATACAGATGAAAGATAGGAGTAAAAGCAGTGATATATAGAGACGAAGCAGAAAATTTTAATAGTTTAAAACATAATTTTTTTTCACTGTACAGTGATTAGATATTAGAAATTTAAGTTAAATGAAAACTTGCTGTTTGCCAATCAATTTAGACACAGGAAAAGGAAAATATTTGTGGCTCACAGAGAAAATAATTACAGTCATAATCCATATGGCTGCCGTTGTGATAACAAAACCAGGCTTTAAAATGTTTAGCTCTAGAATCCTAATGGGCACCAAAGGAGGGCTCAAACATCTTTTTATTATTTCCTTATTTGCATACTTTGGTGAGGTATTGTGTGTCTCTCTGATTCTGTGTATTTCTTTTATTGCAGTGTTTTATTGTGTTTGTGTATGCATTTTGAGTTTAGCTCTTATTTTTCACCCATTTTTACTAACTCTTTCTGTTCTCCTTTTAAACTACTTTTCTTTCTATTTTTATAGATTTCTAAACCATGTCCTACCCACATAATTAGCCATAGTATTCAGTTGAAATAAACCTTTATTTTTTCCCTACTTGGTAAAAAGGAGATATTTGTTGATCCTATTATTAAAGAATAAGTGAGCTATATATTTTATATTATCTCTCTGAAATACATTTACATTTTATAAATATGGATATTTACTTTTTGAAGAGTCACTGGTCCTCAAAAAATAAAATGTATAATAGTAAAATGAATATTTCCCACAAAGAACTGGCAAAATAATATTTTATCATAAAACATCTATAGAATTTTCAGGTATTAAATAATAGCTCTAGAATCAGCATTTAAAAGCTTAATATTACATACCGACAGTATACATACTTTTATTTTTGTTGTTTACATTTTATTAGAATATAATTAATATACGAGAGAGCATATATTTTAAGTGTGCAGTTTGATGACTTCCGATATAAGAATATATATGTGAAACTATAACCACAATCAAGAAAATAAGCATAACTATTATGTGCAAATATTTTTTGGTACTGTTTTACTATCTTTCCCATCCATACCCTTAGAATTTCCTAAATTTTATAAAATTAGAAACTTATATCATGTACTGTTTTTTCCCCAGATTTTTTAATTCACTGGAATAATTCTGAAATCGATCCACATTGTAGCATGTATCAATAGTCCACTTCTTTGTATTATTGAATAGTATTCCATTGTATGGATATTTTAAGTTTTTTTATCCTTTCACCCCTTGATGGCCATTTGGGTTATTTCCAGTTTTACCTATTTATTACAAATAAAGTTTTGCCTTTATTACAAATAAAGCTGCTATGAACATTTATGTACAAACTTTTTTTATAGACATACACTTTTATTACTATTGTGTAAATAATACTTAGGAGTAAAATCTGGAACATATAGTAGATATACAATTAAATTTTTAAGAAACTGCCACATTATTTTCCAGTATGGTCTTACCAATTTACATTCCTATCAGTAGTGTGTAAGTGTAGGTTTCTTCATACGGTTGACAATATTCCTTTCTATTTGTATGTGGCTAGAATTTTATTATTATTGTTGGATGATTACATTTGTTAAATGTGTTTCCTGTGTATTAAAATAATAAGATTTTTTTCTTAATTTATCTTTAAATTTATTAACATGGTGAATTACATGAAAAACCCAACTTGGTCATAATAAAGTTTCATTTTTACTCATTTTTGGATTAAACTTGATAAATTGTGTTCATAATTTTTGCCTCTATTAAGATGAATAATCTATAGTTTGCTTTAGTTATAACACTATGTGGTTTGGGTATATCAGGGTAATGCTGAACTCACACAATGATTAAGAAAGTATTCACTTCTTTTCAATTCTCAATAAGTTTTTTTAGAGAGTTCTGTTATTTTTTGAAAGACACTTTGGCAGTTTTTTACAAAACTAAATATGCTCTTGCTGTACGATCCAGCATTTGTGCCCCTTTGTGTTCGCCCAAAGAAGTTGAAAACTTACATCCACGCAGAAACCTGCACATGGATGTTTATAGAAGCTTTATTAATAAATGCCAAAACTTTCTAGCAACCAAGAAATCTTTGGTAGGTGAATGGATAAATAAGCTGTGTACATCCAGACAATGGAATATTATTTGGCTTTAAACAGAAATGAGCTATCTAGCCATGAAAATAGATGGAATACCCTTAAATACATATTACTAAGTGAAAGAAGTCAGTCTGAGAAGGCTACAAATGTATGAATTCAAGTACACAACCTTCTGGAAAAGGTAAAACTATGAAGAGGATATAAAGATCAGTAGTTGCCAGGGGTAGGGGAAGGAAAGAGGACCTGGCAGGGTACCTCAGGGGAAGTGAAAATACTCTATATGATGTTATAATGATGAATATATGTTATTGTACAGTGTTCACACTTAAAGAATGAACAACACCAAGAGTGAAACATAAGAGAAACTATGGACTCTGGGTGATTATGATGTGTTGATATAGGCTCGTCCTCAGAAAAAATGTACTGTCCTGGTGAGTGATATTAATACTAGGGGAGGCTAGGAGTATATGGGAAACCTCTGTACCACCCTTTCAATTTTTTGTAAACCTAAAACTGTTCTAAAAGAATAAAGTATTAAAAAAAGCAATATATAGTTATTAAAATGAAAATTATAGATGTAAAAGAGAGTCATGAAGACCCAACATATAAACAACTAGTGTTATGAAATGATAGATCTGCTTCCCAAATAGCAGAATATATTCTTAAAATAAGAAAGAAATTTCATATAATATCAAAATATGGGGGGAAAAGATAATTATTCATAAAAGATTTAGTGAAGTTATTGAACTTTAAAATTTGGAAATAAAATTTATTACTAACTACCACTTAGATTTCTCAACAGAATTAAGAAAACAAACCAGTTTCTTTAAAGTCCTGAAGGGAATGAAGAGTAAAACAAGAATCATAAAGGATAAAAATCTACAGATAGACTTTCAAACATTCATGAGCTCAGAACTGTTATTATATCTGAATCATTCCTTGTTAGGGAAAAGGAGTTGATTGAGCTTTCCAACATAAAATTAAAATAAAGAACTGAGTTGTAAATTTTCTTCCATTTTAAGATAGGTTATTGTTTACATTGAATCAATTTTAGAAGTACACTTAAACAATTGTTATAGAACTTAATATAGTTTTATAACCTCTGAATATATAAAATAATATTAAAACAAAAAGTGAGATAAAATTAAGGATACAATGCATTGTCTAAGTTATTAACTTTCATAGCAAGATTAAACAGAGTGTAAACCACTAACTATATCTTTAAATTAATTTTATAATTCTTTAAATTTTTAGGTCTTTTAAAAGTTATTATCGCTGAAAGAATTATTTATCTAAAATTCTGCTAATTTCAAGGATGGTAATATAGTTGTAAATGGTAATAGAGAACATAAGACAGTAGATATGAAAAGAAGTGCAGATATTTAAGATATAAGAAGAAACCAAATTAGTAGACCCTGATAATTGATTGGAAGAGACTGGGAATATACATAGGGACAATTTAAAAATTATACCCAGTAAGGCTGTTGTAATATAAATCAGAATAGAAAAAAACAAGAAGAGACATAGATTTATGAAAGAATATGATAAACTGAGGTCTGAATATGTTAAGCTTGAGATCTTTTGTAGACATTCAGGTGACAATTCAAACTATGACAATATAGACTACATTCCACAAGAGAGCTGGCTGAGAAACTTAGTTAAGATTCATCATCATACAGTTATGATAGCCACGTACCTGGATGGGATCAGGGTGCTGAGTAAGAACAGGCAAGGAAGAACTAATGCACAAACCTCTGGGAAACCAATATATCTTTTGTGGGCAGAAAGTGAGGCTTGTACTAAAAAAAAAGCCAGGGAAAGATCTCCATGGAAAGGCTTGGTAGCGAGGGATATATGCAGCATATTTGAAAAATGGAAAGAATTCTACCATGGCCAAAGGTGAAATTCAAAATTCGTATCTAAAATAGAAAACAAATCCAAATGACTTATGGTTTCTAACCTCAGAGAAATTGATAGCCTGAACATCTTGTGTTAATGAGTTATTTTGTAGAAAGAATATTATACTGAGAAATTATCATCCATAAACCTGTAGGAGGAAATTGAAATGCTATTACTTTATTCTGCAAAAGAATGACATAAAGGAACCTGCTGGGGAAAATGGCCTAGTAAGATACTAAAATATATTAAAAGAGTACATAAGCATTTTTGGACAAAAATTATTTCACTCTGGAGAGCGTTGTATTATTTTCCATTGTTGTTTTGAATTTTTTTGTTTCCTTCTCTTTATATCCAGTGGATTTTAAGATCTTTAATATGGACATCATAAGGTATAGTTATTCTCCATCATTTCATGATTATCTATATTGTATTAAGTTTAAAAAATATCAAAGATATGTATGTATGAATATTATGTTACATCATTTCTTCTATACATCATCTTTTAAAATCCAGTTCATTCTTTTCTAAACTCTGATTATGGGCATTGTTGAAAAAATCCACATTTTCTGGTTGTTACATTTTATTTTTTTTCCTCTATTCTGTCTTACACATGTAATTTATTTTATCTCTCAATAGTTTAAATGTGGTTTAACTTTTTAAATTAATGTTTCAAGATATGAAATGCAAGAAATAAATTAAGAGAGGTCAGCTCTTTGAATTAAATAAAATTAACTCCTGGGAAAAATCATAAATCTTTTATAGTGGCTGAACACAGAGTGCTTAACTCTGTATTAATTTGTAGACGTAATTGAAAATAATGAATAATGCTTCTTCCAGAACTGAATATACATTTTGAGATAAAGTCAGACTTTTCTTTAGTTTAAATATAGGTCTTAAAAATTTCCCACAGTTTTCATTTATTTTGTTTTTGGAAAACATTTCTCTTTTTTATGTGCTTTGTTTATACTTTCAGGTTCCATTTAGAATGAACCATCTTGAGTAAAGTGATCCAATATGCAGTGGACCACCAGAAAAGATAGTGACTCAGTACCCAAAAGTCTTCAGAACTTATCTCTTCTTTTTCATTCTTTGTTTCCCATTATGTACCCTTTCCTAATGGAAATTATTTTCCTTTTTGAATTCATGTGAAGAAGAAAGATCTCAGAGACTGACATATTTTCCCACTTCAAATTCCTAGTAACAAGAAAATGTAAACGTCTTAGTTTGGGCACACTAAACACTTCTGGTTTCCTCAAATAAGTGTGAGGCCAGTGATGTACAATATACACCCAGGTATTGGAGTACCAACATGTGTACCCCAGAGATATTGTCCTCAGAAATAGGAGAATCCTCCTGAGATGAGCAGATGCCACCAAAGTTAACATATTCATGTAACAGAAAGATTTCCCTGGAGTGGATTCTTCTTCATGCTGCCTCCTCTGAAACGGTTCAGTTCTTTAAATTAGAAATTAAAATAATAACGCTTTCTCATAACTTCAGTAATTTACACATACTCCTCTCTCTCGGTATAACGTTCTCTAATTCTTTAAACCTCATTTCACCAGTCACTTCTCCCTCACTCCCTGATTCCCATTGGTCTAAGTTAGATGCTGGCCCTGTCCCAACATTTCACATTCACCCTATTCTTACTTGGTGTTTCTTATTTTAACATGACATACAGTTTATCTTATAAATTGCTAACCATTTCTTTCTTCACTATCCTTCATTAAAACAAAGCCTGTTTCTTTCATTTTCTGTTTCTTGCATCGAAAGCCTGCTAGAAAACATTAAAAAGATGAATGAATGAACACTTAGTGAGTTATATTTTTACACACAAATAACTGCTGTTGGATCAGAAATTCACTTACACGATATAACATACTTTTTAAAACAAAACAAAAAGGATTTGACTTGGAAGCTGAAATAACTATGGTAAATACATTTAAACGTATTTGTGACTTCCCAAATTAGCTTTTGTGAATGAGAGATTGATTTGAAAACATTCTGTGAGATTTTTCCCATCCATTCTTATATAGTTTTTTTTTAAGTGAAAGCATGACTAATAAAATATCCTTATATATGACTAATGAATGATTTATTTAAGTAGGCTCTCATCAGATGCCATATATATTTCTCCTTAGAATTGCTTCATAATCCACATGATAGTATTTGTAATATATGTAGAAAATCAGAGAAGAAATTGTTATCTACTCTTAACATACTAAATTCAAATATGATAAAAACTAAACTTTTCTAATATAATTTCAACTACAAATAACAGGAAGTTTCCTGTAAAAAAAAAAAAGCATTATAGCTTCTATTGCCTTTCTCACAATGAAAGAATTATAATTTAGGAAATCCATCTCCAAAAGAAAACATCATTATTATTTTTGGATATTGTATAAAGCTTAAAACCAAGTATATTTGTAAATGTTCAAGCAAAAGTTATTATTAAGAGTGGCTACTCTATAAAATTTGTCAACTAAAAATTTCAAATATGATACCAAAATTTAATAATATGAGATAATTTGACAACCTTTTGTGTGTACATTTTAATATACCATATGTAACATTTCATATCTATCATCTATCTATCCAATATATAACAGGTTGTTTTAAACAAACGCTTTCAGTCCTTGAATTTATTACTTATTGACTTTAAAAAAAATGAGGCATACTTTTTTAAAAAATATTTTTTTTGTTCCCTACTCTTATTTAGGAACAACTGATATACATGTAGTAAAATATGTGAAAAATCTTATTTCACAATGAATGTTACTAATCAGAAAGTCAAGTGCATGTGAAAATGCCATAGTTATGAATTCATCTTTTCAAACACCATGAATAGGTTAAAGTAGTTTATTTGATTTTGAAAATACTCCATTCTAAGCATTAGCATTGATCACAAGTACTCTGACCCTTTTCCCTCTGGGCACACGATAGGATGATACTTCTCCACCCTCCTGAGGTCAGGTGAAGCCACATTAGTTACTCTGACAATGACATGTGAATGTTAATGGTCTGTGACATGTTCTGCCACGGTTACGCTCAATGGTTCAGATAGTGACTACTTCATTTTTATGTACTTCAGTAAGTATGATGAACATGTAACAAGAATGAGAATTGTAATGTTTATCTTTGTTATCGAAGCAGAAGAAAATGTGTTATAATAATATTATTCATTCTTTTCATTTACTTTGAAATACTGAAGAAAAACATTTTCATAGTGAATAGTTATGACAAAGTACTTGTGTCAGGACTAACAATTAAAATGATATATTTGTACATTTATGAAACAAGGTCTCATTTATATTTATAACATGAAGGATATACATATAACTTAGATGCTGAGGTCTTACAATTTGATTAAATCTTAAGATGCCTAAAAATATTTATTCATTGATTCACTGGTTCAAATATTAAATTTAAATGAGCTAATACATGTAAAGCACTCACAACAGGGCCTAGCATATATTAAGAACTATAAATGTATGAGGTATTATTATTATTTTTCATTTTACAACTACTTATTGAATCTAATTTCTAGGCATTGGAAATACAGCACAACAGAAAAAAATAATAGAAAAAAATTCTTGTCATTATAGAACTTATACTTAGATGATTCAGAAAGAAATTACTTAAATAAAATTATTATTAAACACAATGAAGCAGGTGGGAAGAGTGAGGAGTCTGTGGTCTAAAGAAGGGCATTCTGTTTTAAATAGAAAGGGATGGGTTTGTCGAGAAGGTAAAATTTGGTGAGAAACTTAGAATGGTCAAGCTATGTAAGACTCGAAAGAAAGAGATTTCTAGTCCTCCAGGCTAGTAAGAGCAGTCTATTAGGCTGGAGAATACCATGTGATGATGGAAAAGCAAGGAGGCTTATTAGAGGTGGCTTCTAGTGAGCAAGGGAGGGAATAGTGGTACAAGATGAAGACCCAAAGGCAATCATAGGCCAGATACTGGAGGGATTCCTAGACTGTTTAAAGAATTTAGATTTAATCCTCTATAAGACAGTCATTGGAGGGCTAAAGCAGGGGGATAGACTGATATGGCTTACATTTTGAAATGATCATTCTAATTATTTGTGTTGAGTAGAATGGAAGGAGAGTAAGGCCTAGGAGGAGGACAAAATTGAAGGTTGTTACACTAGCCTGGACAAGGTGATAAGAAAGTGGCAAAAAATAATCAAGTTTTGTTACAGTTTGAAGATAGAACCAACAGTATTTGCTGATGGATTGAATGTAGAACATTGAAAAAAATTGAATCAAAGGTATTCAAAGATACTCATTAGGCAAACTGGGAAACAGTATAAATGGAAAGGGTTTGAAAGAGAAATATCAACTTGTCCTAACTGCTCCATTAATGACTTTTCTGTTTGCTATGTTAATTATAGATGTAGTTTCACTGTCTGGATGAGCAGAGGATGTTGTCTTGGCTAAAATGCACATAAGTAGGATCAGAAAAATGAAGCTACTGCAGATAATCTTTTTGATATGACTCTCCCCTGTCTCTTTAAGCTATCACAAGCCACCCAGGACACTGACATACCTATCTGCTTGGTCCCATTGCTAATCATCTGGTGTTTTTATGCTGAATCACCTCCTCCAAGAATAGATCATTCTTGGAGAGTTTTTCTTTTCAAATCCACATTCCACCTGGTTTTTCAACTGTAATTTACTTTTTCCCTACTTATAATGAATTAAATCATGGATAAATAAAATATTTAACATACATGACTAAAGCTACAGGTAAACTGAAAGAAAATATACCCAAATATTTGTTAGATTTGAAAGGAAAGGATAAATAATTTTAAGTACAGAATTTCTTTAAAAAATTTTTGTAAATGGAATTTCTGCTAGCTCAGTAGTTCTTCCAAGATGAGCAGGTCTCTGCCCCCTTTTTGGTTATTTTTGAGACTCTCCAAAGTGTTAAAGCTGTATTCTATAAAGTACAGTCATCTTTTCATAGCTATTTATCCCTACTGACTTCTTACATCACATTGAATGATATTTTTTGATTGCCACAACCCATTATGAGAGTCTAATGTTTATGCAATGGTTAGAACTTCTGGTTGATCCCAAATATGTTTGGAGCCTAGAGAAGTGCCGTGTTCCATGCACAGTCATGGAAAAGATTTTGTCCCACACTCTTAGCCACCTATCACTAATGCTTCAAAGCAATTCTACTTACAAAAACATCGCTGAAACTGTTCTGTCATAATTGATTCTTATTTCCCTACCTTTAGGTGCTTCACATCAGTGTAAGGGAAATTGTGAGTGAGAAGAGTAATTTAAAACCCTCCATTCTTATCTTCTTTTTATCCTGATCTATTCCAAAACACTTCTCATCTCCCAATGCTAAATACAAATAAATAGATAAATAAGAGGCCTTGTTTATTATGACAAATATATTTTCATGTGTAAACTGTTTGCTTTTATACTAGAGAAGGCATCAATATCTACTTGCATATAATGTTTTAGTGGTTTCTTTTTTTAAGTTGATTTTTATTAAAGTACACTTGAATTACAATATTATATTACTTTCAGGTGTACAACATATTGATTTGACATTTATATACCGTATGATGTTGATCATCACAATCAGCCTGGTGACCATCTTTCACCATACAAAATGATTACAATATTATTGACTATTTTCCTTATGCTGCACATTACATCCTTGTGACATTTATTTTATAACTGTAAATTTGTACCTCTTATTTCTATTAGTATCCTTATTTTGTCTTATCAAGCCTATTATCTGATAAGGTATTGAAGCTCTAGTGGCATGACTTATGTTAAAAGACAATTGTTAATTAACTTAGCTAGGAGTTGAACTGATAACTAATACCGAAGCATATGTCCTTATACTATAGTTTGGTGCCAAACAAACAAACAAACAATAAACAATAAAAATATCAGTTCTGTAGAATTCAAATGAATAGCTATGGAGAGCGATATTTACCACTTATCAAAGTGGCTACCTTTAGCACCAAATTTTAACAAAATTCTGATGGAACAGGAATTCTCATACACTCAAGATTAGAATGCAAATCAATATTGAATTTTTAGAACTTAATAATTTTTATTAAAAACCATAAAATATTTCATGTTATTTCACCAACAATTCTATGCTTCCTGTTGTAGGAGTTTGATCTATAGAAAGGTATCTAAACAGATTTGTGCAGACATGCCAGTAACCCCCCATTGCAATAATATAAAAATAGAATTGAACAAATGAAATGAAATATATATATATATATATATATATATATATATTAATGGAGAGGCAAAAATGCTTAGTCACACACAGGTAATATTATGGCAATAAGATCCCATAGGTATAAAATCTACTTTTTTGTTCTAAATTTGCATCATGGCAGCTCTCCAAATTGCCCAGCTTGTGGCAACTTGACTATATTTGAGCAAAATTCTTTTGAATTGAGGGGATAATATTGCCTTTCTTCTTTGGCTGCCAAGAAAGTCACCAAACTTTAATATTTCTGAGAATCATATGTATATATTACATATTTTAGAAATAACTCTTTACTGGATATTAAATTTGAGAAGAAAATTTTTCCACATACCAGAAGAACTTAGGAAAAATTGACTTGTATTCATGGGAGATCACACAACTTCTTGACTTTTTTCTTAAAACTATGCTCTCTGTAATAAATAGTTTCTAAAATAGGACAAAAACCAGTGTAAAGTGTATTTCTTATCCTACTGAAATGAACTAGAGAAATCTTCTGAAAACTATTTTTAGAATCTTTAATTGCTTTTTCTCCTGTTTGCTGCCGGCAAGGTATCTAGTGATAATTTTTTACTAAATTAGAAGTTGCATTTTTAACACTGTCATGGACACTGATAATTAAGACTAGAAAGAATAACCATTATTTATTTCTGTAACTCAGAGACACCTGTCTATGATTTTAACTAATATTGGACTGTTTTAAATTAGTTGAACTGTTGGAGACATGCTGTTTAAGCAATCCAATATTTGTTAAAGGAACAGCATTTTTACTGATAACAGTTTCTGAAAATACATTAAATAATAAATGGGCAACAGATAACCTAATAAGATAGCTAATATTGCTTCTGAAGAATAAAATGCGTTTAAATAGATAAACTTTTAAAGTAAATATAACAAAATTCAAACTACACAGATGTCTGTGTGTCTATATGTCTCATATGTCCAATGTTCTTTAATTCATTCTATAAGCAATATGAGAAGTTTTCAGAACTCATATTCTGTAGCAAATTCACCTGGATTTGAGTATTGGTTCCTTTACTATCTGGCTGACCTTGGGTAATTTGCTTAGAAACTCAAAGCTACAGTTTTCTGATCCAAATGTTCATATGCTAAGGCACCCTATATCAAATAGAGTTTCTCAGGAATAAATTTAGATAATACATATGGAGAATTTAGCAAACTTCCATGAAACCTTTCAATGGCTCAAAATTTTGGAGTTATGATACTGAAGATCATCACAGTTATGATCATGATGGTACAGGAATAATAAAAAAAAATCAGAGATGTACACAGGCATAAGAATTCTAACTTACAGTGAAAAGTATATATAATGGTCACATAAAAAAGTCAACAAATTCCCTTTGCTGGAGATATTTTATTCACTAATTTTTAAATGTTTATCATTTGTTATATGCAAAATAAAATTTTAGATACTGATTGGCAGAGTAGAAAAGAAATAAATTTTCAAGATATTTTTTAAAAATACACAATTTTTAAAACAGAACACTAATTTATTGAGATATAATTCACATATCATAAAGTCCGTCTTTTTAAAGTGAATAATTTAGTGTCTTTTTTAGTACATTTGCAAGGTTTAGTATATTTGTATCACCATTGTCTAATTCCAAGATATTTTCCTGACCACAAAAAATATGGATATAATCAATTATAAGGTCTTACTCATTATAAGTCACTCTCAATATCCTCCTCCACCCCCTACTTTCTGTCTGTCTGGATTTGTCTATAACTTTCTTTCTGTCTCTACGAATTTGCCTATTCTCTGTTCACTCCTTCATAACAGAGACATATTTCTCAAAAGGGGCAGTCTCATCACAGGCTGTTATTTCCATTCCCTCTAGCATTACAGGGTGGCTGCACAGTTAGTTTTTAGCCTGGAAGACAGGACACATTGATGAGTATTATTTCCATAATCAGTGTGTCTACTCCATACACTCTACTCCATTGCACACACTGGTAGCAAAGAGACCTTGGGGTTGACAGAGCTACAGTAAGCAGCCTGGGCTCCAGAAGCATGCTATGACAGAAAGGTGCTTGCTTAGGCAGAACAGCCTTGAAATGGTATGTCAACAGAGACAAAGTTCTTGTTTTTAAACTACTGAAATTCAAAAGTTATTTGTTATAGAAACATACATTATATTCACTAATAAAGTATATAAAATCTATTTACCGTATAACTTTGTTATTTTATTTTAACATAGGTATACAATATCTTTTCTGATCCTTATGGAAAATATGCTTTGGGATTCAGAATTATTTAGATTTTAGAAGATTGTATATACTTTACATTTACCGGGAATTTGTGAAAGCACACTCAAAAAAAAAAAAAATTTCCTTAGTGAAATATGTGAATGTTCATGCTAAGTGAAACAAAAATTATACTTTCATTCAAGATTATGTCAAATTTTCCCACAAAATGTGTTTGGCTTAGAATGTATATGGATGTTAGATTTTGAAATGTCAATTTAGGGTGTTGACCTGGGTTCCATATTTAAATTAATGGTAATATAAATATATCATCTTATTTTTTTTTAGGTTTAAATATATGTTAAAAGTAACTGTGGAAATGTTGGAGGGTAAATTTGTATAACCGACACAAACTGATTTAACAAAGTGCTTGTGCATTAGCAAAATGTAAAGATCTATATAATCCCAAACCCACAACCTTTTGAAAAAAAATCATCGTATCTATGAGTTTTAAGATTTAGAACCCATTAACAACTTTTTAGAAGCCAACCAGGAATGATTTAGCCAATCACAACCCAGCATAAATAAATCCATCTTCTTCTAATGAGATAATGTTTCTCATCATATGTCACTTATGTTTGGAATTTTAAAGGTTATAAAAATATATTTGTTGACATTTATATTCTTCTGTCACACTAACATTACTTTTACTGACATGGTATTGAGGATTGTACAATATGAGGTGCAAAATCCAGAGACTGTAAAACAACAAATGATTTCTCCTTAATTAGAGTTTGCATATGATAGAAAGGAGTGGAAATGATTCTAGAATGTTAATTTCTAAATATATTTACCTAATGTAAAATTCGAGCTGAGTGCTAAACATTGTATCATGAGTTTAAGAAATATCTTGAAGCTTCACGATGCCAAAATGTTTAAAGAATATCCAAATGTTGTTGAATATATATTATTAAAACTGTATTAAAATATTTAAAAATCATCTCATTCTAAAAAATCACAATGATTGAAATAGTTTAAAAAACTTTAACTCCAGATTGTTAAAAGACTGAACAATGAAAAAGTATAGTGGTAAAAATCTAATGATGTTAAAAAATATATTTTTATATTTATGCAATTAATCCTCAATTTATTCTTTGAATTGAACATAATAAAGTGTTATTTTAAAGAAATTGCTTATGGAAAGACTAAGAATTATCAGCAATATATATTAAAGACACAAAAAGGCACTAATATAGCACAGGACAAAAATAAGTTCTAGTTTGGCCGGTAAAAGAAGAGAATCCAGAAATAAACTTTCTAAATTGACTTAAGATCATTTTGAAGAAGAAATTATCAATACTTTCCACTTTACATCTCTTATATTTTGAATGTCTTTCTCTTTTAACAAGATTCAACTTATTCCCCACATAGTTTTGCTAAATATTCTTGCTTCTGAGAAACTAATTTTGTTTCTTATCATTGTATGATATTCTATTCAATCCTATCACCAAATCAAATTCTTTTCAACTTTCCTGATAATAACTAAGTCAAATCATCCTTTTATTTAATTCCTGAATGTCTGGCAGTTTGTGCATATGAAATATAATACAGACAATAACTGACTAATGCTGGATATAAATGAAGTATTAATATCTAGGTCTTTCATTTTTAGGCACACACACACACACACACACACACACACACACACACATATATATATATATATATGTTATATATATTTCTAACTGGTATTAGATATTTCTTTCCCGATACTATTTTATATACTCATAATAAGGCTGTCATAATCATTAAGTAATCAGAACTTTTAAATTATTAAATTTTATATAATTTCTTAGTTTCTAAGTATATCATGATTATGTAGGCCCTGCTGTAATAACATATAATATTAAGAATATTTTTCATGGTAGTATTCTTATTTTAAATTTATACTTATATCACATAAATAACATTATTTATCATATTATCAAATACAAATAGTAACAGTATATTTAAATTTTTATTTTGCAATAAACAAATGAAGGTGTTACATAGAATAGTACTGATCATTAAGAAATCATTTATATAAGCATATTAGTAATAAGTTATTAAAATATATTTTATATTTAACATTTATCTATGTATTTACCAGCCAAAAAGTAAACTAATTAGAAGTATACTTTCATTTATGGTCGATGTTACTCCTATGTATTCTACATACTGATACACTGCTGAATATATTATGGGTATTATTTTTCCATCTCACCTTTTTTAAAAGAAATAATTTCTTCTAATTATAGATACATTTTTAACCAATTACATTTCTTTTTAAAATTGTAATGATCTCCAACTATATAAGCAGGTTTTCAAAACCTCTAACTTGAGTTTTATAAATAGCTAACTAATGTCAGAAACAGAAAGTCTGAATGGAAAAGCAGAAAATAAAATGATAATTTTGATCAAGTAAGTAAAAATAGTTTGGATCTAAGTATCTCCTCTCTCTCTCACACCTTACCTTACCTTGCCTTACCTTATCTTACCAATATTGTAATGCAATATCACCAGACATTTCAAAGACTATTCTTCAGCTGTTTGGTTAAGAAAGGCTACTGTTTTTATTTCATCTGCTACCTGTTCTCATAGGTGGACACACTGTCCTGACTGATAAATAAGCAGATCAACATTTCTGTTTCTATCTAAACACTTTACAGTTTTTAACATATTATCTTACCCTCTTAGTTTGCTTTACAGTGTGACATTATAATTTTCATTTTTCTTTTCACAAAGAAAATTCGTGTTTTATATTTTAATTACAAACAAAGAAAAATGCATGCTTAGTATCAGAAGCTAGCCTGCCTACTTCAATACTTTGGGAGCAAAATTCCATGATCTCATATATAAATCATTATGAAGAAAACTAAGCTGAATATTTAAGGACTATTTTTAAAATCTATTGGTTTTGAACTATTAGAGCCTATCTAATTAAAGTTTTAGTTAAATGTATAATGATTAAGAAATATTCATTTAAATTTAATCTACTTTTCAAGGTTAATAGGACACACTTATTTTAAAATTAAAATGTTGAATGAAATTGCTCATAGAAACATTATACATGATCACAAAAAAAGCTCGTATAATCTTATGTTACACATCAAAGCTGTCTTGCATGCATCCTGTCTAAAAGGTCAAAGATTTTAAAAGCTGTTTCTTGCTATTCTTTCTAGGTCTTTAATTAAATTAAGATAGGCTACAGATTTAAAAAAAGTAAAAACAAAAATTTTTGTCTTAAGGATGATAATTCTTTCAAATAGTAGACTAAATAACATTGGCTTTCCTAGTAAAAAAATAAGTAGCCTCTCTCAAATGGATATTTGAAAGATATATCCCGGAATGGCATCCCTTTCTCCTCATTCCCTGAAGTGAAATTTTTGTGTTCTGAACATGCCAAATATTAATAATGTCTATAATCTCCCATAATAAGTTTTTGTTATAATAAATGAATGAGTAACTTAAGATAGTATTTTACAAGTCTGTCATTTGATGAGAATCAGCTGGTTGGCTAATTAAATATTCATACTTCAGACATTATGAATGAGAATCTCTAGGAAAAAAGTCTGGCAATATAAAGTTTAAATTAAAAACCCGGATCCTTCTAATGATCTCCCCCAACTAAGTCAGAAATAAAATAGTGAAATTACAAAATAGAATCTAGTTTCAGAAGCATGTAAAAATCATAATCCAATCCAACCTATATAGATAATGTATTTGTTAAAGAAATGAAAAATTCTTCTTACTAATGAGATTAACAAATAAAATCAACACACTACTGGGGGAAAAACTTTAAAAAGATCAGTAAAGCCTGTCAGCAAACATTGGAAGATTCTGAAACATTATTTCTGCTACTTTTTCTCAATGCTTAAAAATTGTAATTATGTAGAGTTCTTTTTTCAGGCAAACCATGATAGCGATACTGCATGTTTTCAAATTGGTTATGGACAACCTTTAAATGGGCCAGTGGATCCAAGATAAATAATAGAAATATTAAAAGTCTTAAACTATCAGATAAGTTCTAGATTTGGAGTGAAAACAAGTAAATAAATGAACAAACCTAGAACCCAAATATATTTTCTTCAAATTAAATTAATGAAATGAACATGTTAATGAATGTATTTCTGTTTAATTGTTATAACTACATTTTTTTTTACAATTAATTATTATGTTGCTTCTTTATGTTGTTTTTTGGATCATCCTGATGATCTTACAGG
The DNA here is from genome assembly GCA_028627145.1 of Eidolon dupreanum. Taxonomy (NCBI): domain Eukaryota; kingdom Metazoa; phylum Chordata; class Mammalia; order Chiroptera; family Pteropodidae; genus Eidolon; species Eidolon dupreanum. Next base: position 89,725,233 of record CM053501.1, read on the forward strand.
CATTATTCAGAATCGTGTACTAATATATTCAATTTTATGTTTTACTTTGTAAATATATACAAAGCATTTTAATTAAAGCCAAAACTAAACTAAGTGAATTTTTAAGATAGATTGGCTTGAATACAATAAAAAGATAGTAAATGTACCTTCTTATGACCTCATCTGTATTATCAGTGTTCTGATGAAAATACACAGAAAGGTTGATTTCTACATTTATTTTATATGATCATTTATATTCATGTTACATCAAGTGTTACTTTTTAATTTATGTCTTATTTATAAATGTCATTTATGTTATTTATATTCTGTATCTCATAATAATTATATTAATATGCTGCATAAATTTTAATAAAGGTAATTACACAGGAAGGATAAAATGGTGCCATGAATCATGGCATATGTTTGTAACAATTCACAAGAAACTATACAATAGAAGCAAAGGAGTGTGATTCTTGGACTGGACTGAGCTGAATTGGTTCTGCCTGAGGTTTTTTTTTACATGGTTGCAGTCAGATGACAGCTGGACTATAGTTATCATAAAGCTGCACTAGGTTGGAGCAAGATGGTTAAGTCACATGGCTGGCAGGGGCTGACTGTTGTCTGGGACCTCACTTGGGATGTTTACCAGAGAATTTACTTCTGATCTCTGCTTTTAGTTTGGGCTTATCAAAGCATGGTAGCTATTTCCTGCAGATAGTATCACAAAATTAAAATAGCAACCCAAGACAGATTTATACAGATGTAGCAAGGCTTTTTATGACCTAGCCTCGGATACTACACTAAATCACTCATACACCATTCTATTGATCAAAACTGAGTCACGTGACCAGAACAGAGTCAATTGGAATTGATTACCTGAGGGAGTAAATGCCAGCTTGACTCATTCCAGGTCCTGCCTGGAATCTTAACTCACTCAGAAGAGGAAAGTAGGTTTAAAAATAGCTTCCCTGAAGGAAACTGAAGTGTCCTACAATAGATGATTGGCTAAGAAGCTGTGGTACATATATACAGTGGAATAATACTCAGCCATAAGAAGAGATGAAATACTGCCATTTGTGACAACATGGATGGACCTCAAGATAATTATGCTAAGCAAAATAAGCCACACACAAAAAAAGTTGAAAATCACATGATATTACTTATATGTGAGATATAAACCTAAAAACAACAAATGAACAGGACAAACGAACAGAAACTTATGGACATGGACTATAGACTAGTGGTTACCAGAGGGTAAGTTTTGGGGGTAAGAGGGAGATAGATGGGGTAAAAGGGGTCAAATATGTGGTGACAGAAAGAAATCTAACTATGGGAGGTGAACACACAGTGTAAATATATACATGCCTTTTTGTTAAAAAAAGAAAAAAAGCTTCCCTGAGCCTGGAGCTTTCTAAGTGTGGAGCCATGACCTTTTTTTTTGGTCAGTATGCCCATGGCCTTAAGAAATTGGTATGGATTTCTTAATTTAGACTATAAATAAAGATTTTTTTAAGAGACATTTTTAAAAACTCAAAAGTAGTTTTGCTATTGTTGTTGTTTGTTTTGCTTTGCTTTGTTTTGAACAGATAAAATCACAATTAAGATGACCTGTTTTCATAATCATCATTAGTTATCTGGCACCAAGCTTCTTTTAGGACCTGATGAAGAAAGTAGTTTTTGTAAACAAAACCAAATTAAGCTTGACTGTGTGCTCTCTCTGAGAGTTTGCTAAAGCTATGTTTCATTCAATGTAATTCTGAAATTATGACTGTGTATGTTCTGCACATGAACGTTGTAGGGAAAAGTTATCCATTGTACATATTTTTACAGACTAAAACAAAACAAACAAATTTTCAAAACTGATTATATTTTATAAGAAGAAAGCTACATAGCTTAGTTTAATAACAACAATAACTTAGGAAAAACATTACCAAGTATCTTAAACATTGGCCAATTGAAAAATAGAGAGGTTCAAGAATAAAAAGCTTTGCCAATTCTTCTCTAATATCAGGGGTGAATTTAGATATATTTTATTTGCCCAAATAATATTTAGGGAAATATGAGTTCTTATTACTCTGAAGTGTGCATATCATTAAATTATTTTAAAGTATTAAATTAATATTTGCATGAAATATATATAAATCTCAGAAAGATTGAGCAAAAGCTAAGATGCAAAAATATTAACATGATACCATACACATAGATTGCAGAATTTACCAATAAATATATATTTTTAAATATTTAAAAAAAGATACATAATCACCTTAGAGTTGGGGTGGTATGGGCAAAAGTTTAAAAAAAGACATAAAATAGCTGTTTCCAATAGCACACAATGGATCTTGAAAAATAAGAGAAAAAGGAAACCTTGGTAGTACATATAGAAAAGCTACTTAATATTCAAAATATAAAATAACACAAAATAATAAGCACCGCATTTCTATGTAACAACCAGTAAGGAAGCCTAAAGAGAAGCAGTCAGTGAGGAGCCTGAAATCCATCCAGGGGACTGTGGAGATGTGGAGGCCAGTGGAAAAAAAAAGATTTCAGATGCCATGGGCAGAACAGGTAATGACACTGGTGTAGCATTTTGATAGCGATGAAATTTAAAGGACATTCCAAGCAAAAAGAGAGGGGTGATTTGAGGATGGAAAACGTAAACTGTTTTGTCTAGATTTAAAAGGAAGTCAAAGAATGGGATATTATAGAAAGAAAAGGAGTTTAAAACCTGTATTTAGTTTTTATTTGTACTTTTTCTAGGACGTAGGATAAAACAATGTTTGCATGTGCTAGGAAGGAGTAACAAATCACTGAGAAATATAAAGTTTTAAAGCATTCCAAAATCGAAAAGTATATTAGAGATTGTCTAATTGTCTAACAGATTAGATTAAGAATGCTTGTCATGCATGTTCAGTTTTGAAGAGGTTTAAATAATAGTGTAAATATTTATTAAAATACATTATTGAATTAAAACATATAAATACACATACATATACATATATTTTAAGTTGTATTATAATAAAACTTTTATTTTCAGGAAATATATGGTCAAAAGAGATACTCATATATGTAGATATATATGGCTACTTATTTAACTTTATTCTCATCTATTACTTAAAATGTCATATAGACATAGCCTTATATTTAAAAGTTGATTGATCTTGGTGTAGTCCATCGGTTATTATACTTGTCAGTCTAATCCAGCCAACTATATTGGTTACTATAAGATGATTAAAAACTTTCTATTTATGAAAATATGTTGTTTACTCCAATCCCAAAGTCATTATGCTTATTTATTGCTTTCTTTCTTTCTCTCTCTTTTTTTCTTCCTGTCTTCCTGTCTTTCTTTCTTTTTCTTCCTGTCTTCCTGTCTGTCTGTCTTTCTTTCTCTTTCTTTCTTTCTTTCTTTCTTTCTTTCTTTCTTTCTTTCTTTCTTTCTTTCTTTCTTTCTTTCTTTCTTTCTCTCTCTCTCTCTCTCTCTCTCTCTCTCTCTCTCTCTCTCTCTCTTTCTTCAATATGTATGTGCATTATTATGCAGACTTTGAGCACAACCTGGGTCTTCTTCAATTGCTTGAGAGAGGGTTTATTTTTGCTTCATATTTTTTAGTGTATGTCACCATATCTTGCACATTTTTAAAATCAAAATAAGTGTAACTGAAAATATCTGCAATTTACCAAGGCAAAGTTTTCTTTTGCAGTTTACTTTTGCTTTTATATTTTTTTCTGATTTTGAGAAAATTTTATGTATTTGCAATAGACATAATCCAAATTTGCTGTACACATACATTGAAAGAAAAGCTGGAGAATACTGTTAGAAATAGTTTGCGGATGACGAGATCTTCTGCAGTGGCAAATGCTTCCACAATTGTAGATAATGAATATACTAGTTCATATCATGCTATTTCATTTCTCAAAGAAGACACAGCATGACTTTTCAAAAAGGTAAAAGTCATTTACCCCTCCAGTCAAAACTTTCAGAAGCAATTCCACACAATTCTGGTGTGCTGGTATAACAAGATGGCTCTCTCCCTCTTCATATTATCACTAGGAGAACGAAGACAGGGGCTCTCTGCCATATTCTAAGTAGAAAACAATTGCTACATATAATGTATTGACAGAGAACAGTTCATTACACCAAGTCATTCAACAAGACTGTGTTGGATACTTTTATTTCTGTATTATAAACTTGGGAAAGAAAAATTGTATAAAAATATCTAAATAATATAATTATCTTATAGGAGGTATTTATTCATACAGAGCTGCTGATTTGCCATACCGATTAATATATTCATTATTATTTACAGTTAAGAGCTGGCTACACAAATTTAATTAAGTTTTTTTCATAATTTGTTATCATAAATAATAGTGAAAATTTATTAGGGTCTAGCAAAAGAGGTATAATGGGAAAGGATGAGGGAAGATACAGCATTCAAGACAGTCTAAAACCATTTGCAGCCTCTTTTAACCTGTGCTTCTCTTATTCAAAAATACTGTTATTTAAAAATTTCAAATTTTAGAATCACACAGATCAACTCACCATTTTTCTAAATGTTTTATCTCTTCAACACATCTAATCTATTTATTTATTTTTGTTATCTCCCACATTGCCTTGTATGGTATTATCATACTGGTAAGATAAATATTTCATCAACTAGGAGATGATACAGCAATTTTAATATGGTAAATTAACTCATATTTTAAAGTCAGAAAGAAAGCATGCATCCATTTCAGAAGAATTTCCTCAAGATAATTGACCATATCTTCATGGATAGTGGATATATTCATTGAAAAAAGATTTAGACTGTCTAACATACTAAATATGGAAAACAGTCTTACATTACTTTCCTAGTAAATTAATTTTTCTATTAGCTAGAATATTTTTCAGCTTTTCTCTCCTAATATCTCTGATCCCTCCTATTTCCTATTCCCTTTTAGGCAATGACCATGCTAAATATCTCACAAAGAAAATACATGAACACAGAAGAAATCTACCTAACTTTCCACCATCACTTAATCTATTTAATCTTATTTCTATATCTGCTGTCTTCCTTTCATTGTAGTAAGAATTGTTTCTTTCTACAATCAGCTTATGATTTTGGCTCTACACCTTATCTCTTTTCATTGTTCAAAAACCTTCCCAACTGTAAATATTTTCTTTTTTTTTTTTTTATATCAAAACTTTACCCAACTCTATTCTGGTTACTCCCATAAGGAAACAAAGGTGATAAAATAGTACTTTATTTTGATTCCATTCTAGATTCTGCTCCATGTTTCTGTTCCCTTTCTCAGCAAGCTGAAATATTTACTTATATTAATTTATTTTCTATAACTCTCATTCTACCTTTACCCACTCCAATTGGAATCTCATCCTCAGAGACACTAAAGAGATTATTTTCAACAACATACTAATCTGAATAATCAAATTTCTGCCCACATTTTCATTTATTGGTAACAATCATTGGCTGAAAATTAGAGAAACAGCATGTGGCTAAAATCAGCAGAAAAAAATTATTTAGAATATTTGGTTGTATAGATAATTGTTAGGAAGGGTGATTGCCACATGACTAGGAGCAGTAACCAAAGTCTTTCTTTGGAATGTCCCTTGAACAAATTGCTTTTACTACCCACACATGATAGATGCTTCAGCTTGAGCCAGAGACATCACTGAGAAGGCACTTTTGGATGCTGCTGTTAACGCTACTGACACTGTCACCAAGAAAAACATCTTGCTGGAACTGCCATTGCCATGAGATTAGAATTTATGTAGTTCTAAAATTTTTGTGTCACAATTATTTTTATTTGAAGCCCAGATTAAGAACACCTAATTTTCAGAGCCTACTAAGTCAGGTGTTCATGGACATTCTTTAAGTGTTTTGAGAAAGTACGTATCTGGTCTTATCTGCTTCTACACTGGGAAGGAGGCTCTGCCTCCTATTTAGATTAATAAGGTGAGGGATTTATCAAACATTGCAACTGGGCATTAAAAGAATAAAAAGGAAAAAAAATGGAAGGGAAGGAGAAAGGAAGGAGGAAAAAAAAAAAGTCAAGAAGAAAATAAGCACTATATTCCAAACCATTGACTTTCCAACAAAAATGTGCACACTTTTTCCCATATTTACAATTAAAAATGGTTACTACCATAATTTAAATATGTTTCATAATGTTAGATAAACACTCTAGCTCTCCAAAAGAGAAAATACAAATGCATATCATTTTTGCACTCTACTGAAAATATGGTTTATCTTAAGAAGACTATTGTTTCTCTAGTTCTGTCATAGCCCATCTTAATATTCTGTAAACTGTGGATTAAATTATAATTTAATTATCTCCAATATATGTAATTGATATATAAGAGATCTTAAAATATTATTCAATATAAAGAATGCAATATTTTTTAACTTAGCAGAGAAGAAAACAAAACACTAATCTTACTATCATCAACTGGCAGTGAATTTCTAGTTTATGATGCATTTCTTCACTATTCATTATCTGTTTCCGTGAACTTTAGTTTGATCATTAACTACTCATCATTCCTTATTAAACAATATGATTTAAACTTCACTTTGGAGGGACCTAAACCTTCTGTTTTTCTTCCAGTAAAGACTGGCTTCTATTTTCCGTTAACTTTTATTACTAGACAAGCAATACTAAGATATACAGAGGAGATTTCTTGGAGTCTATTCTAATGAGCCTTTTTCTCCTTTCTGCAGTAGAAACCACATTTCTCCTTGAAAGTAGGAATGGATTTTTTCAGCCAAAATTATACTCCCCTTTTTTCTTGTTCTTATGTGTTTGCCAGTGGCGGAGTGGGGAGAGCAAAAGAGAGAGAGAAAGAGAGAGAGAGAGAAAGAGAGAATATATATAGTCTCAGCTTCCAGTTCATTAAGCTCCAATCTAAGCTTGCAGATGGAAGCTTCTTTCCTTATGAAGTGTGATTGATTCACAGGAAAACAATACTTACAATGAAACCATTTGGTGTAATGTTTAGCATGCACCATCTTTCTTTCATATTCCACTTCCCACACTGTGTATACTGTCAAGAAAAAAGATATTGATATGAATGGGTCTCCAAACTCAGAAGGTCTTCCTTCTCTCTTGCCATACCTAAGTTCAACTTTCTAGAATGTAGTTGCTTCTGAGTTATGTAATGTAAATAAAGTCCATAATAATTAGCTCATTGCCTTATGCTTTTGTTGTAAAGTGAATTCTTTGGTCTGATACAATATTTTTAAAAATGTTAGTATTAAATAATTTCATAACCAAACAAAGATGGTTCTGAAAGAAGAGATGACTACAGAGAAAACAAATACAAACTGCAAATAAGTATGTACTGTCATAACTATACTAGAAGTCCAATGCAATCTTAAAATAGTTAATACATGATTGTTGGGCTTCTCCAGAGTATAGTACTTTTTCAGGAAATTCAAAAAGAAGTCTACTTCTGGGAGATTAGATCACACCTACCTGTGTCAACTTTAGTAAGGAGAAGATCCCAGTTTTTATTTCTTGTCAAAGACACAACCATTGAACAAGAGATAAATAGCTAGAAATGAGCTCATGTGATTATCACAATGCAACTTATCTGATCTACTTGATTATTGGGATACTATTCCACAGACAGGACTTTTGGTGAGTTTATAATGTCTCATGAGACTTATACTTTTGACCTAATTTTGGGGATAATAACACTTTCCCAAGTCTTTTAGTCTTAAATGCCCTAAAATTATCACCTGCAAGCCCTGATCACCCTAGAAAGCCATTGAGTGATGCTAATAAGAATTGTTGTTAATCCATATCTCAGACTTTAGAGTCTTCACCTGATCAGTCTTAGGCAGGGGTTAGCAAAATTCTTCTACATAGGACCAGACAATAAATTTTTAGGTTTTACAAGCCATAGAAGATCTGTCAAAATTACTCAACTCTGCTATTCTAGTATGAAACCGGCCATAGAAAATATGTAAACTAAATATAATTGCCAAGTTCCAATAAAATTTTATTTAAAAAAATAACTAAAAGACTGAATTTGGCCAACAGACCATAGTTTGCTATTATCTAAGATATAGTTCCCTCCTGCATTGGCCAAACAAGCACATTAAAAGGAAATATGAAAGAAATTCCATTAAGCATATTTGAAGTTCTAGTCATAAAGATGTGCTTTTCTCCTTTGATACACTATTGCATTGAGTTTGTCATTTTACAGAAGGAGTAGGTAGCATAGATGGCCTCTACTTCATCATTTCTATCTAAAATACCAATATAGCATAAGCCAAGAAGCTGAATGGATATTATGAAAGTTTCTTAGTAGAACTGCAAATATACCGTGAAATAATTATGGAATATATCCTGGTTCTAGTGGAGACCCCATAAGGAAAACTCACATCAGTATTATAGATATCACTTTACCCCCATAAAGTCCCATTTTGAAAGGTAGAATACAATGGGATTCTGAGTCTTAAGAGCCTGTCTCTACTAAACCCTAGAGTTCTGTCTTTTTTTTCTTAATATACAGGGATATTACTAAATGGCTATATACAATTTTAGAATATTATTAGAGGCTAAATTGTGTTCCTCCAAAATTCATATGTTGAAACTCCCAGTGAAGCATCATTTGGGGAGTAGATCAAAAAATGAGATAAGTAATTAAAGAATCAAAAGCATATGTATTTATGTTTATACATATATACATATATATGGGACTTCTCATGATTTTACTAAAATGTCTACTATGTTTTGCAGCTGCAGAGCTAAGGAGAACTTTTAACAAGTTTATTCTGCAAATTTATTAATAGTAGCATCAGTTTAACTTATAGGCTCACTAAATGTCTATTGAAATCATTAGTGTTGCATTACTCAGAGCTATCCCTTAGTTTACCAGCTGATTATCACTGCCATCGGTACCAATACAAGACAATAACAAATTGCAGATTCCCTTCACTTGCCTTAGGATGTTTTACTTCTGATTCCAATTAAGTGTTCTTAATTGTTAGCACCTAAATCGTGTCTAGAGGATTGAAGCATAAAAGGAAAAGAAAAGATACTGAGTGATTCACAAAATTGTTAAGATATCTGGAGAATCATTCTTAGAAGATATATAATCTGGGATTATGCCCCAAATCCCTCCATGAAACTGGTTTAGCAGGGAAATCATGGCTACCTTGCTAGAACTCTAGATATTGCAGCTGTACCACTGTCAGAGTAATGTTAATACAATTAGCTCTTTATCTTGAAAGCTGCTGCTAACACTACTTCTACTGTTGCTTAAGGAACTTAAACTCAATACAGCTAGCTGCCACTGCTGCCAGAGAGGATAATCTACCATCTCTGTCAATTCTTTCAACTATAATCTCTCAAATCAAAGTCTAGTGCATGTGCCTTTGAAGGCAAGAGTGTTAATTCTGTGCTCAAGATATTTATGTAAGTTAGTGGGGGAAATTGATTATTTGGCATTTGTGTGTATTATATGGGACACCCACATTGCATTACTTTGCTTAAAACCTAAACATGAAGAGGGGTTTTTGATGTCATATTCCAAAATAATGACAATATCATCTACATCATATTATCATCAATATATCACTCCTCTCAAAATATACCTATCAGTAAATAGATCAGAATCTATCTAATTAACTCCAAACTTGTTAAACTTATCTGTGATGCATCCAGTTCACTAGAAAGTCCTCTAAATCTATTTCAAAAGAGATTTTAATCTTATTACTTATACCGTCACAAACCTTCTTCAAGCCATCAACCATCTGGACTTCAGATACAGTATACTGTCAGGTCTCTATGCCTCCCTTCTTGCTACCCTACAAACCATCTGCTACACAGTAGTCAGAAAGATACTTCATAGGTTCAAAAATATCAAGTTATTGCCCTATTTAAAACTCCCCATTGCAAACAAAAAACCTTTCTAACTTCTTACCATCTCTACAAATTCCTACATGGTCTACTCACTGCCTTGTTCTCTGCCTTGATTTACTACCAACTTTGTCCTTCCCTATACCACTACCCTTTTTCTGTCTCACAACCTCCTTTTTTGGGGGAGGGGGAGTTAATTCCTCAGATCTTTGACTTTCTCCCTCTTGTTATATCAATGAGAGGTCAAATATCAGTTGCAGAGTGATACATTTCTCAGCTACCCTTGCTGAAGCAATCTGTAGTTATTTCTACTCCATTTTATGTTCTTCAAAGCCCTTCTCTCTCTCTCTCTCTCTCTCTCTCTCTCTCTCTCTCTCTCTCTTTCTCTCTCTCTCTCTCTCTTTCTCTCTCACCAATAAACACATTTAACTGTAAGTCAACATCATAACTTTTAACCACAATACAATCTACTACCCCAAATAAAAAAGCTAATAACCACAAATAGTACTTTCACTGAAGCTAATTTTTAGTATCTCCATAAGGCATTGTACCACTCTTGCCTGTTCTGTATTGTTTATATTTTCGGAAGTGGAGAATACATGTAGATTTCTGAAAATAATAATAGTCACAATTCTGAGGCATTTTTATATATCAAAACTAATTAGAAATTCCACATGCTTAATTAATAATCAAAATTAAATGTACTATATTAGCCTTGTAAATAAAATGGGGACATGAGAATTGAATAACAAAGGTACTACTTGGATTTTTATTCTATACTAATTTTCTGAGCATCTTAAATGCCTCTGAGTAGGTTTATAAAGATCTTTCTTTGTCATATTTTAAATTACTTTCAATTCTTAGAAAATAGATAAAAATATTTAATTATCAAACATTCAGATGATAGCTTATTAGAATAAATTTAAATATAATAAGTAATAAAAAAGTCAAATTGTCATAAAAGTTGAAGATTATCTGACTCTGGCAAGATTAAATTTAGCAAGAGTGAATTAAAAATATCTTGAGGATTAGTAACATTGTGAACTTAATTAGCATCTATACTGTTGATGAAAAAACACTTTAAGGTGAAATAGAGTCTTTATAGTAATAAAACTTTTTGTATAAACTAGTGACAAAAAAATTATCAGAAATATATGTGGCCTAACCTCATCCAGATACATTTCCAAAATAATGACAATGAGTTTTATAATAAGTGTTTGACTAAATAAAATATCTAGAAGAGGGCAAACACACTGGAAGGAATCTGAAAGGCACATGAGGAATGGTCCAGGGATAACCAAGAGGTGATGTTGTATTCTAGGCATAGTTTTAAGAACTATAATATAAAGTGAAAATTGTATATAGTCTCTGCAACTCAAGAGGTCTAAACAAATACCACAGAAAGTTGGCATGAGGGAGCATTTGGTTTAATGAAACTAAAATCGGAACATTATCTCTATGGATCCAACAATGAAACTGGCCTTGCAATGCAGTTTCTCCCCTTCTCAGTCAGAGTAGTTGAAGAAGTCCTTTCTGCATCTAGAAATGAGCCAAACTAGACTTCCTAGACTTCTTCACTCTAAGATTATGTTTCCAAACCAAAACACTAATTTGTAAAGACCTATATGCCACTATGTTCACTGTAGCACTATTCATAATAGCTAAGATATGGAAGCAACCTAAGTGCCCAAAAACTGATGACTGGACAAAGTAGCTATGGTACATATCCACAAGGAAATATTATTTGGCTATATAAAAAAATGAAATCTTATCATTTGCAACAACATGAATGGACCCAGAAGGTATTATGCTGAGTGAAATAAGTCAAACAGAGAAAGATAAATACCATATGATTTCACTTATACGTAGAATCTAAGGAACAAAAGGAACAAACTAAACAAAAAAACCTCACAGATACAGAGAACAAATTGGTGATTGACAGAGGGGAGATGTGTTGGGGGGGCTGGGTGAAAAGATGAATGGATGAAGAAGTGTAAATTAGTAGTTACAAAATAGTCATGGGGTCATGCAGTAAAGCATAGGGAATATAGTTAATATTTTTGTAACAGCTGTGCGTGGAGCCAGATGAGTGCTAGAGTAATTAAAAGGATTGCTTCATAAACTATATAAATGTCTAACCATTGTATTTCTACCTGAAACTAATATAAAATTTAAAAAAATATTTTGTATTTCCATCAGTATCATATTTGCAATAGGAAAAAAAGAGGAATGCGTAGACAGCAATGTAACTTTTAGTGTTAAATCATGTTTAGGAAATATTTCAATATAGCAATATGTTCCTTGAAGCTTTAGATGAACAAATGTGAACTTTGAAAGATAAGGCTCCATTTTGAATGGAACCTCTTACTAACTAAGTTATAGCTGGGAAATGTCATTATTTAATTGTGTGTAGGAGTGTGGAGACAGGCTGCTGAGTGGAAATATGTCTCTGCCCAAGAAAAGAGAACACATAAAAATGTGACAGCTTACATAGTTTATCACAGTGTGTGGGTGAGGGTTGCAGTATTGACATGAAAGCTGAAATGAAATAAAATGATTGTTTCTTTCAATTAATGACAAAAATTCTGTGAGGTAATGTTTATTTGAAAATGAGACACCATTAATTTATAAATCAGGTCAGTAAAAAATTTTAATGCTGCATGTTCTGTTACCTTAGAAAAGCACAGCATCATTTCAAAAGGCAAGAATTTCCTTGTTTAAGTTAGGATGTTTACAAAGAGTTAACATACTCTTCCCACTCTGTATTCCAAATTACTTCTGAAAGTAATACCCATATAGTACCTTGAAGGAAGGCCCAAGCAGTAAACTTTAACGGCTGCCTGAGTTGGCAATCATTTCATAGAGACAAGACACTGCACTGGAAATTGCCCTATAAATAAGATCCCTTACAGAAAAATTAAAATGGAATTCATATTATTGATGTTCACTGGCAGCCATAAGAAACACAAGGGAACCAGGAAGTGGCACTTGTTTCAAATCGCTCTCGGAGGCACCTGAAGGACACCCTCAAAGTCAGCTTTGATCAATGACGATAAGTAGTTCGTCCAGCATTCAGAGTGGGCTGTAATGTATTGGGAAACCTTGAGGAATTTGCCTACCGAATAGAAATGATTCAGACATTAGCTGCCCCACAACATTTTTTTTTCTCTGCTCTGCCATTAATTCACTAGTACCCAGATTTCTTGCAGAATAAAGTCTCTTTTCCTTCCTTGCCAGTGCTCTACCTCCTCACCCCTGCTCCCAGTTGTTTATTTTTGCATTTTAGTTCACCTTCCAGCCTTATATTCCCTGAGAATTTTCTGGATATTGAAGGAAGAGACACCTGCTGCTGTTACTACTAATTCTGTAGCACTCTTTGCTAGATGTTATGTTTCAGTGTGAAACCTGAGACATAAAACCATAATATCTAGCTTATACTCTTTCTTATATCATGAATCCTTTTGTAATGTGGAGTATTATAGTAAATTAAGTTCTCCACACTGAAAGGGAAATGCGCATGAAAAAGTATAAATGTTTAACCTATAAATCCAAGCAAAACAGAGAGAATGAAGGGGAGACCAGAGGTGAGAGCAAGGACAGGAAAAATGACAGCAAGAGTTAGACTGAGACAGATATAGAAAGAGCAGAAAATAAATTGGAAAGACAAAGCAATTGGAAAAGGTAAGAAAACTAGGAATGCACAAACTTACAAGCAAATTGTCTTCTGTGCCAGATATCAAGTTTATATAGAACAAATGTGGATTGAATTATAAATGCAACATAGAGTAACTTTACTAATAGAAACTCATTTTGATCATTGTAATAAACTTGAAATATTTCCCTTTTCTACAACAAATAATACAATCACTAGAAAATGAAAATTAATGTGAAATGGAACAAAGATTACAGATACTAGATTTCAATTAATTCTGCCTCTTACCAACTGTTGGTCTTTTGAAGAAGGCTCAGCATTGGTTCTTTTACCTGTGAAAATCTAATTCCAGGGTAAAATACAAACTGCAGAAACCATGTATAAATTGCTTAATACAATGTCTTAACATAATGAAATCTCAATAGTAATTGTTATAATTATTAATAATATAGTATAAATTTAAATGTCATATTTTTGGACTAGACTTAAAAAGTAGAGGATATGAGTTAAGATTATACTAGTTTGAGTTTATGTCAGAAATGTAATTCAATGCTGAATCCAGAGTTATTACCCATGTGATTTTTGACAGGATACATAATTTCTCTGAGATTCAGGTAGTTCCTCTGTAAAACAGCAATCACAGTATTGTCAGTGCATACAGGTACAATTAAATATCAACAGATATAGAATATAGGCTGAAATGATAAGTTGGTTCTAAAACAAAGTGGCCTAAGTTTGTCAATTCTCTGTATAATTTATAAATTATCTTCAAATAAATCACAATTGAGTCCAATGTTAAAACAAATAAGGTTGAGTATCAAGAATCATAAAGCTCACCATGTAGAGATTGTGAAAGTATGTATAACTATGAGACAAGATTAGATTAGACAAGTGACAATGTTTCATACCCTAATTCTTTTTAGGTACACTTGTTCTCTAGATGAATGGAATTGGATAAAACACTTTTCAACTAATCAGTTCTCCTATGAGTTTACCTGTGTGTGTGTGTGTGTATTCCGAGCTGGTGACTTACTATGGCAAAATGTCTTACAAGTGAACATACACTCAATGTATTAAAAATTATTAAGCAAACCCTAGCCGGTATACGTCAGTTGATTGTATACGAAAGAGGAACAAAAATGTCAAATGTCTTTGTTGGATAAACACGAAAAGGGTCAGGAAGTATATAAGTATTAACAGAACAACCAAATAATCGATGAATTTTTGACATTTTGATTTTGAAAGAGGGAAGAGTAATGTGTCAATTAAGGTAAGGAGATGAGAAGGATGCCATTCTTCCTTTCCCAATGACAAGTAAATTTAGGGTGCTAGCAATGTCAGTCCTCTGGGGTGTATCTGTAAGAACTTTGCATAAATCCACTGGTCTCTCTTTTAGAATTTTTATAACTTTTTTAAATTATGAAATTAATCTTATTTCTCATACTTAGTCTGTAGCACAGTGTAGTGTGAAGACTATAAAATATTTCCTGTTTGGTCACTGCATTTCAATAAGAAGTTTTCTGCTTAAAGGGACTCTAGTGTGTTTAATTGTATCAGCTTATCTCAGGTTGAAAATCAAATGTGATAAAGGGGTAATATTTTTTCTATGACAAAAACCCAATAGGGACTATTTTACTACTAAGAAACATTGAATAATCACCTGTAGTCAACACTAGCCTAAGGCAGAATTCATGTGCTCTAACTGGTCTAATGATGAAATTCTTCAGACTATTACCAGAAAAAAGATGTGTATCTATTTGATTCAAATTGAAAGGACTGAAGGAAAAATTTAAAACAAAGTTAAACTGTGTGTGTGGGGTGTGTGTGTGTGTGTGTGTGTGTGTGTGTGTGTGTGTACACACACCTTGTTCTCATAGAGATTTTTAATGGAATTAATACCATTTGGGTAAAACTTCAAGTTCCTTGTAAGGTTGTATGGCTTTTGAAT
The DNA here is from genome assembly GCA_028627145.1 of Eidolon dupreanum. Lineage (NCBI taxonomy): Eukaryota > Metazoa > Chordata > Mammalia > Chiroptera > Pteropodidae > Eidolon > Eidolon dupreanum. Next base: position 89,740,667 of record CM053501.1, read on the forward strand.
TGTAACCAGCATTTATGTACTTTATGTAATATCCAGTAAAGGAATTCGTTCCTAAGACAATTTCAAGCTAATTTGTAAAATTAGGCTTGTCTCCTGAGTACAGAATCAATCCTGTGTTTCACTGTACAAGTCAGAGGAGTTTGTAAGTGATGAGCAGGATTCCAGGTGAAAACAAGTAAAAACGGGCATTTAGAGGAAGCAGTGACACTGTCAACAAAACTTTGAAGTGAAGATAAAAGGCATGTTTAGGAGACTGTGAAAAAATTCATGTGCTTAGGACACAGCATTTCACAATCCATTTCTTTTATAATGCTAATGCTGAGTATTGATACAAGGTGTTCTTTGAATAAGAATTATTCGGGTGAATATATTTAGAAACATTTAGTTCAAAGCATTCAGATTTATTTACTAAAAAACTTCCCAGCGTCTACAAATCAATGTCTATTCTGCATTTCCAGAGAAATGTAAAGAAATCAGAATTTTCCAAACTTACTTAAACAAAATAATGATTTTGAAAAAGTATCCCAATTTTCTATTTCTTATACAATTTGGAGAATGGATTGGTTAGAACAAAGATAACGAGTTAAAGAATTTTAAAACTGAGACTGAAGATCCATGTAGTATTGAGCTAATGAAAACTCTCACATACCACACAGCAAGCAACTTGGATTACAACCTTTTGACAATTTTATGATGTAGGAATGAGCTTAGCTGCATGTAACAGAATACCTAACAAAAGATTAAGCAAACGGACACATTTTTCTGATGTAACTAAGAGTTCAGAATAGACCTACATATTTCTTATATGTATATATGTATACATATTTATTATACGTTATATATTATAAGCATTATGCTTATGCAATACACATTACGTATATTATATATTCTACTATATATTATATATAGTTGGCACTTTCAACATTCTGTCTGGTAAATCTTTAGCCAATTCTACTGATTTATTTCCATGTTCTACTTTTTCACATTATTATAGGTGACAGTATTGTCAATTTTCTATTACTATATAACAGCCATTGCAATGAATTTCAATTTCTTCCATATCGTTCAATTACAGAAATCCAGCTCAGATTTAATGGAAAAGGAACCACATAATGCTATGATTACCAGGAGAGTCAGTTCATTGAGTAGCCATGTTTGGAGAAGAGTTATATGATGCCCTCTGGATGCTGTGAACACTATGGTGAACAGGTGAGCAGACTTGAAACACGTAGTGAGAAGCCTTAATTTTCTGGAAGACAATAAAAAGAACAAATTAGATTAATTTGTAGTAGCTAAAAGGAAACCTGAAACACTATGTCAACAAAATTTTGAAATATTACTTGCTTTCAGACCTGGCATTTGAAACTCAAATATAATTTCACTGAGTTCTTGCTGCTACTATAATTTCATCACTATCATCTTTTATAAATATAAATTGGGAATAACTATATATCTAACAGTCATTAAATATAAAAAATGAAAAAGGTACATTCTAAATATGCTTATAGTAGAAAAATAAATAAATGACAATATAATTAATCTTATACTAATATAATTAATCTTTTGATAGGGTGTTTTTAGAAAGTTTCATAAAGGTTATGAAATCTGAAAGAAATAATAATACTGAGACTGTTAGATGAGACAGCTTTAAAATGTTCTATATATAAATGTGTATAGTTTAAGTAAAATTTAAAAAATTCATTTGACTGAAATTCAGTTTCTATGTTTATCACTAGCACAATACTGAACCCTTAGAAATGCAGATGAATGAATTATTGGTGAATTATAGATATATTACTTAAAACTTTTGTTTTGAACATTCTTATTAAAATTATTTGAATAGACTTTTATAGTATTTAATTTCCTTCTTATTTTCAGGTATTGATCTATCTCCAAAGCTTAGGCATTTGAAATAATGAATGTAATTGCCTACACATAACTAGCATGGTAATATTTTGAATAGAGTGAACTAGTAAGCAAGTATTACCCAGATTTAATTGAAAAGATTATTTTTTAAAGACTCTTTTTCCCAGGACTCCTCTAGTGTATATTAAATAAGTGATGCTTATTTCCTAAGTCATCATTTTTATGATATTATTATTCAGTTTTCCTCTGTATAGTATTTTCATCATGTATTTCCCCATTATTATTGTCAGTTAATCGGATGTGATTTTCTTCAGAGGTAGGTATAATGTCCAAATTTGCCATGGGTTTTTTTAAGTTTATAAAGTAGTATTCTTGTATTTTCTTTCACAGTTTTTTTAAGATGGTAAACTTGCAAGCACCATCTGTAGGGTGTATCCTGTAAGATTTACTTTATTTTTAGAACTTATTCTTGTGCTTGATAAGTTCCATTTTGATGAATGTCCTTGAAAGAAATTAAAGCAAGAATAAATGACATTGCTGAAGTACATACAGACAGATATATACTGATACTTTGTAATTTGTTATAATTTGTTTTTTCAATATTTTAAAGGAGTCATTAACTGGATCTTCATGGGAACTATGTATGCCAAGTTTATGGTGAAAATGTTTATGTCCTTCTGTGGGTAGAAGATCTTTCTATAATATTTAATAACATCTGAGATCTACCAAAAAAAGAATAAAATTAATTATTCCTGTTTATCATATAAACTATTATTTCTAAGACTGTATTGTTTCATGCCATGTCTATCATTCTTAAATTTTTGAAATTTGGAATATGTGCATCATTTAGCTATTTGTACAATAACTCTATATATTAAGCAGTGTTAAAATCTCATTGTAACATAACAAATATTATTTCTTTGGACCATATTTCCATTTGGTCTAGATATAGTCAGACCTGCTTCAGGCTGAACTTCAGGCTGAACTTGCTTATCGCCTCTGTGTTGATAAGTGTTTGGCTGACCCACACCAACCTCTATAACAGCTGAAGTCAGATGGCTTTGCTTCACTCATACCAAGTCTTTTCTGTTGGGTCCATGAGCTAGTTTGGAGACATTCTTTTCATGGTAATGACTGAAGTACAAGAGCACATAAAAAAATATGAACCAGCTTTTATGCCTTCATTCAAAAGAAGCATGTTATCGCTTTCACTTTCTTCAATTGGCCAAAGCAAGTCACATGACAAAACCCAAATCGAAGAGGTGAGAAGTATTACTCATTGCCTCCGCCCCTTCACACACACACATCCACAACTAGTGGAAGAAACTGAAAAGTCATGTATCAACGGGCATGAACCCAGAGAGGTGTGAGCAATCAGGCTCAGTAGTATGATCAACCATGGGATTACTCTCTGGAAATCTGTGTCATAAATATATTAAGACATTTGTGTTTTTATGTAAAGAAATTATACTTGACATGGAATAAACTAGCACTCTTAAAATAGAGCTGATTCTCTAATTTATAAAAATTTTGATGGTAATTTTAATTAGATAATTTTTAGTTTTTAGGAATTCGGTAGGAAACAGTTTTAGTGTTTGTTTTGTAGTTGGAAAATTTTAACTGGGCATAGTTTGTATAAATTTCCAACCTTATATTTCATAGTAATGTATAATGTGCTTAAGAAAATATTGGAAATTAGTAGTGGATTAAATATTTCAAGTCATACAATATAAATTGACAAATATAGTATTTCTGCTGTGGATTAAAATTAATAATGGATTTAAATTACTAACAAAGAAAAAGTATTTATCTCATTATAGAGTTTCAATAGAACTTAAAACTATATTTACATGCTTAGTATTGAGGCTTCACTAAAGTGAGTAATGTAAGTGCTACCTACACACTTTACGTCAAAACTATCCAGGATGTTGGAAACTAAACTAATTTTCAATCTACTTGGATATAGTTTTTACTTATCAGTATGATCATAATAACCAATAAATTTGGTTCCTATTTCAATCAAAATCTATAGTAAATTGTATCAATATTTCCCAAGTGGGGTTATAGATAAAACTATAGATCTAAAAGAGGAAATGCTATCTCTTGTTTATATTACATATAATTTTCCTTTATATCTGATACTCTGTACGTAAGCAGTTTCCAATTAGCCATAAGTAGAAATAACTAAGTTTTCAAAATCTCATAATATGATACATTCTGGAATTATTTTGTTGTTGTCTGAATCACACACCTTGCAAAGAAATCTGTCACTTCATACACATGAAATGAAACAAGCTATCTCAGCAAGGCCTTTGAACGTTATTAAAGAATACTGCCATCCACAGCATTTCTTTCACTTTTTTTATTTGCTCTTTCAAGTCAAGAATAGAATCACTAGCTTAAGACATGCAGGAGTGAACTACTTTTGTGCTGTAACTTTGCTCTGAGAATGACTTAAGGTGACACTACTTGAAATACACTTTGATTTGCTTCAGTGAATGAGAAGAAGAAAGGTCAAGGAATTGCTCCACAACTAGTTGGCCACCCCAAAATATGTTTCCTTCAGACTCAAGTTTTTTTTGAGGTTGTTCAGTACTCATACAAACTCTAAATAACATGCAGAAAGAAAACAAAGCTCTGAGGACTACTACATGGTACAGAAAGGCTTAATGACCTCTCAACAGGCTCTTAAAAACACAGATGTGGGAGTCATGATTTAGACTCAAACTATATGAAGAACAGAGAATATTATGAGAGGCAGATTTAGAACATGCATTTTCCCAAGGGTTAATGATCCAATTACCATTAGAGCTATGTGGAAAGGGACTTTTACTTATCTCTAGACAGTATAATTTGAAATGCCCATTTCAGTTCAGTTCATCACATTTACAATATTTCAAAAGCATTGCCTTGTTTGTGATCCCTCATGTGACTACCTGCAAGATGCAGGATAATATAAAAAGGTTGAAAGCATAAAAATACGATGCATTATATTCACTAAAGCTGAAAGTCAAAATAAAGCAACACATAAAAGCTTATTCTATTAACTTTGCTCTTACATATTATTCTTGCCAATATTTATAGAAAGCAGGTTATTCTAAGCTGCACTGTTTGTGGCATATAATACAAACTACCCTCACCCCCTTCACTTTAGCAGTAGCTCCATGGGACTAGAAAGGACGCTGGTGTAACAAGTGACACACAATGAAAGGAAATCTCACAATAAAACTAAGGAGCCTCCCTTTTCCTTGAATTAATATAAAGCAAATTTCAATTAAACTAGAAAGAAAAGTTCATACTGGTCTCAACGTTAAGACATTTATGCATGTTTACAGAAAACAATGTTTATATAAATCTTTCCTTCTAATAAGAAAGTTAAGATATATTTGCAACAAATCAAATATAGCAGCATAATATTTCACTTCCTTCAGGTGAAATATTTTTATCACACTAAAATTCAAATGAAGAAAACTAACATTTGTCCTTGTTTTGCCAAAATGACTTCCTTCTTTAATTATATGTATAATAATATTGCCTAGAGTAGGCAGAAAATACACTTTGCGAAATAACTTTTAATTAGATTTCTGAAATATGTGTAAAAGTCATGTTGAAAAATGGAAAAAGGGGGTTAGGTACTCATTGTTAAGTAATCTTGTATGTCCACTGTAGGTGCACACACACACACACACACACACACACACACACACACACACATCCTACAAGGTATTTTCTCTTTGAAGTCACATAATCATCTAAAACCAACATCCTACAGATTGATGATACTATTTATGAGTTCAGAACACAACCCTCACATATATTTTTCCATATATTTAGAACATTAGTGAATGAGTCTTTCAGTCTTATATTTACAAATTTACCAATGTCTTTGAATTCAGCCTTTTTAAATATGCTTTGAATAAGCATGTTTTCTCTATCTGTACTATAAACACTAAAGGTATCTTAGATTACTATCATCTTTTAAATGTTTTCCAACACTTATTATCATAAAATTTTAATCAATTATCCAATACAAGTGACTTTTATTACAAATATGAATACTCTACAATGCTATGTCATGTATGTGAGAAAAAGGGACAGCATTTGTTATCCTACATATTATATTTTTGTAGTAAGGAAGAGACATAGTCTTCAATTGTCTTCTCTTCCAAATACTTGAGTTTTGGAAATGCTTTTTTTTTCTCCTTTTCCTTCCAAATCTCTATGGAAAATAGTCAAATAACCCAAATAACCCAATCTCTCTCTCCTTACACACACACACACACACACACACACACACACACACACACACACTAATGCTTTCCCTAGAGTTGCTAGCATTTTTACCTCTGCTTCTGTTTATATTATTTAGAGTATTTCTACTTGAAGCAACAGATAAATCAAAAATCCCATATAGACATTAACCTTTGTGCCTCATGGGGATAAACTGTTCATAAATCAAGCAACTAGACTCCTTCTATTTTGTGTCTCTCTTATCTTCAATACATTGCACCTAAGATCACCAGGAAAGGGATCAAGAATAAGGGAATGTGCGTGGAAAGATTTAATGGGCTAGACTTATAGGCCTTACACTTTTTTTCACATTCTTTTGCTCAAAACCTAGTCATGTGGCCATGCTTAACTTCCAAAGAAAGCTGAAAATTATATTCTAACTGTATTTCCAGGAAGAAAAGATAAATGCATTATATAAATAGCTTGCCAAACCTATTGGTGCAGGATCAGTCTTAGTGAGTGGATGTTTAAAAGTAGTAAGCTCTTCTGCCTTGGGTCTTCTCCTTGCCTTCAATATGTATTTATACTCCAAATATCCTAAGATTATTTCTGCCATAGCCATCACTATGTCTTTTCACACTTTCCCGTGCTAGAACTATTCTTCGTTCCCATTCTTTCTAATGTTTACTTATCTTTCAGGTCTTTGTTAAGACATAGTTTGCTTTAGGAAGCCTTATTTGATCTCTGATACTCTAAGTTAGATATGTCATTTAGTACTGCAAAACACCCTATTATAACATATCACAGTGCCTTATAGCCACCTACTTATTTGCCCATCCTTCCTAATAGAATTTAGAATGCAGATCTTGACTTCTATTGAATTTCCAGCGATGACTGTATAATGCCTGCATATTCATTTCTTAGGGCAGGGGTAACAAAATAGCATAAGATGAGTGGCCTAAAACAACAGGAATATGTTCTTTCATAATTTTGGAGACTAGAAGTCCAATATCAAAGTGTTGGTAGGGTTATGCTCCCTCTGAAGGCCTTAGGAAAGGATCTGTTCTATGCTTGCTCTTCTGGATTCTGATGTTTGCAGCACTTTTTGGTGTTCTTTGTGTTATAGATGTATCACTCCAATCTCAGCCTCTATATTCACCTGGGGTTCTCCCTTCTGTGTCTGTGTCTTCATATGGCTTTCTTGTAAGGACACCGTTACTGGATTTAGGGGCCACCATAATCCAATGTGACCTCATTTTAACAGAAAAGTCAAATGAAAGAGGCCAAACACCATTTGTTAACTTTGACTGAATCACGTAATTGAATGACTGGCAAATATTTATTTTGTTTTATATTCTTTAATTTGTGCTTAACTACTTTTAATAGATATAGTTCCATAGCAAAGATACTGAAGAAATATATAATACAATATATATTTTATACAAATTATTTTTATCTCCTTTGTGAAATTATTCATTATCTGAAATGTAACTGAAATGAGACTATGGGTTAATTGTGAAATGGATCGTGGTGTTTCCAATTACAAATACTAAATAAGTACCTTGATGAAAAAACTACATGATTGCTTTTGTAAAAATAACATGTACACCTAGGAAGACCTGGTGCTGTAGGCATAAAAAATATTAAAAATTAAAGAAAATAAAAATAAAATAAAAATAACATGTAACACTTAAATGTTATATTACTGTTTGTGAAACTACCTTACTAGATATCATGAAATGTGAGCATAATAGAATTTATTGCTATTCACATAACACTTTTTCAGTTTCAAATTTGTTATCTGATGAGTGGAATAGTAACTAATGAAAATGGGTCGTTAAACCATTGCCAAGCCCCTGGAAAATGTCCCAAGCCCAGTAATTTCTCAAAACCAGAACCTAACTGACTTTTTTCCCTGAAGACTATATCCAACTTTGATCTTATTTCTGAATTTTCTTCCGCTTTGTCCTCAGCTGAACAGATTATACTATAGGTTTACTCTTCTATAGACATTTACAACCATTCTGACCTTGCGTAACTCAGAGTTTCCAAGGACCCTGTAAGTCACAAGGAATAAGGCATTTCCTTTCCTGAGCTGCCCTGCATTCTGCTGCAACACCTTGCAAATAGGCTGAAATCATGTTTGAGTCACTGAATGGAATTCAATTCAGTGCAACAGATAAACCCAAAAATTCCATACAGGCCTAAACCTGCGTGACTCATTGGGGTGATTGTAAATAAATCAGGTATCCAGACTCCTTTATTTTAATAGAATTGAATAATTTTTTTATGATATCAATAACAATTTGATAGCAGTTTTCTGCAAGTCAGTAATTCTCAAATGCAATTCCAGTGACAATGAGAATGGTCATCATTTAAGAATAAGAATAAAGTCTCAGTGAATCTCTTGCAGATATTTAAGTAACTATAAAGATATATTTCATGTAAAACAATGTATTAGGAGACAGAGAAAATTAAGGCCTATTTTCTTCCTTACTATAGAATAAATAGCTTAGTGTTTAGAAATGGGCAAATGAAAACATTTAGATAATGATAAACTTGATTGTTTTATTAGTACTATAAAAATAAGAAGAGAACCTTAACCACAGCATAAAAAAGGAGCTGCTTATGGAAACGTATATACCATATGTAATTTCCAGCACTGTTCAGGAGTATTCATTAGTAAATATGAAAAGAGTTAGACCAACATTAATGGAAATACATTTAATATTTTCCAAGAAGGTGAGGGAGAAAACATTTAAAACTGAATTTAGATATTAAGGGTAATCTTTTACAGTCATAAATGAACTACCGTGAGACCAGGAGAGAAATTAAAAATTATAAATAAAATTTTATTTATGAGACACAAAAACCATGAGGACCAAAAAGTAAGAAGACAATTAATAGCTAAGGTTTTCACCAATGATCTATTAACAAGGATTAGAAATTAGAATACATTTCTATTTAGGCCTGCATGATTTTAATTGTTGAATTTATTTATATTTAAAATGCTAATTACTAAAGAATATATGGCCTATTTCATAGAATAAATTCAATTATTCTTCTCTAATTTCTGGTTAACCAGATGCAATTCTTGTTTTGAAGATTTCTTTAAATATTGCTTAAAGCAATGTATGACCTGAACAATTGACATTTAAAAACAAGAATCTATATGTTGACTAGTTGGTAGTTATGCTAGTTAACGAGAATGCTTGAAAAAGGTTCACTATGGGGGTGGCTCCATAGTGTAGTGGTTAACACATCCGCTTTACACACAGTAGATCCTGAGTTTGCACCCTAGGTGAAGCCATGGACCGTATCTCTTGGATGCACACTGTGAGCACATGACAGGAGACGCCCCACCCTCAGAGATCCAGTTCTTAAGGGGAAACAGCAACATCCTTAGGTCAGGGGTGGAAGTGGGTAGGAGGAATTAAAGAGGGAAAAAAATAAAAAAAAAAAAGGTTCACTATGGTACAATTCTCACAATTACACTGTTAATGTCTTCAAACAACATTTTATCACTTGAGAAGTAACTTTGTTATAAATAGAAAGTGGTTTAGAAAGTGTCATGGAGAGAAATGTCTCACACATTACACATATTTAATGTTGGCTTTTCTTCAAGATAAGAACATAATCAAGGCCACACTTTCAGAAGTATAGATATATAACTCTAGACGATCAAAATTACTCCGAAGATTAAGAATAAGTATGGTGCTTTGTGCTCTCTCTTGAGGAAATGTAAGAAACTATAAAGGAATATTTTTTATATATTCAGTAGTACAGATGAAGAATGAGTTCTGATATTTTCTTCACTCCTCTTCTTTATCTTGCTCCTCTTATTATTCCTTGAAGAAACAGTGGCTCTGAATCTTGGCAGCTATCTTATAAGAACAGTTATATTTCAATATTTATATAATATCATGACTCAGTTTATCCATAGGTAGGGTTCATATGGAAAGTTCTGTCTCACAGTTTTCCAGGTGACAGCAATCATGCAGTCCCTGTAGCTGAAGCAGATGGTGGCTAGGCTGTCCTCCCTTATCTTAGTGTTGTTTTAGACAGAAGGAGCTGAATCAAGAAGTTTAAACCTTGTCGTGAAAAATTTCTCCTCCAATGATGGACTTAGTCAATAAGTGATACAAATTCCCATCTCTCTTGCCTCAATTTTGGTGATCTCTAAAATCCCACTCCAACTTCCGAGTCTCCTTTGGGATCTCCTATGTTCTCTTGCAATTTTACTGCAGGTGAAATTTTATCTCTGCCCAGTCCTGCGTCCTCACTCCTTTACAAGCATTCAACCAATGCCCATTAAACTTCTGCGTGCAAATCTTCATTTCAGGGTTTATTTCCAGAGTACAGTTCTCCACTTAAGCATTTAATTGAAAACAACTTGAATGTCGATTTAGATAACACAGAGGATCAGATTGTCAGGTTAGACTTGGGTTAACTATGCATCTTACTCATTTTCAAGTTTATAATTATTTCAAGAATATAGATAATCAAAATGCACAGAGATCCAGAATCTCTTGCAGGATCTATTTTTTTCTTCCCCCCCAATATTGGACATGCTCAGGTTTTGAAAAACAGATGAGATTTCTAAATGGAGTGTGAAGTACACAAACATAACCATTTAGGTCATAAAACATCTACATTTTTATACTCATATAGTTGCACAGCTTATGTGACATTGTCGAGGGAGCCATGTCCTATAAATTCACAGACCTCAGGTGTGTCAACAGTAAGCAATCCTAGATAACTAGGAACAATCTGTTAAAAGCATTTCATAGATAAGAACTCTCTTGCCAAAAAAAAAAAAAAAAAAAATTTAGTCTTGCCAGATCTGTCATTATTGTGTTTACAAGGAGATTAGATTAGGACACCTGTCTTCTTTCCTTCCATGAGAAAGAGAAAAAACAAGTCACAAACCTGATGCATAACCCTTTACTCTCCATCTATTACTTGAATGGATTAGTAAATACTGTCACAGTCACGAAATAAGACTATCAAAAAGTGAGGAAAATGAATGAAATGCTATCTCAACAACCTAGATGAAACTCATAAGTGTATTGGGTAAAAGAAACATGATACAAAATAATATACACTGATTTATTTCATTTATCTATATATTTAAACATGGAGAACTTAACTAACTATATGTTAATAATATGGTACTAATCTTGGGAACAATAAAATGTAATGACTGGGAGTGCAGAGCTTTTCGGGTGCTGTTCTATGGCTTAGGTGTGGCTGTTATATGAGTTTTCACTTCATAGAAATTCATTGAGATGCACATTTATGTTTTGTACAATTTTCATTTTTTAAAATAGAAATGTCTAAAAACATAAATAGAATATCTGATTTGAAAAGTAACCTTTAATAAAATAATTTTATTACATATTTAACCACAAAAATAACATTAAGCTTAGAGAATTTTAAAAGGGAGTTCTAGATGATATTCAAGAAATCTTCTCCAGAAAATTCTGTAAAACAAAATCCACACCTGAGTATATTATAAATACAATTTGACTTATATATCAACATTAGATACAGATGAGAGAAGAACGTATCATTCATGTCAACGTTACTCTTAAACACTGATGTCAAAATCTATGTTAAAAATAGAAAATAGCATATTGAAATGAAAATTTAAAATAGTTCCCTTCTCTCTGTATATATACACATATGTATACACATATATATGCCTATATATGCAGATGTACATACACATATGACCAAGAATATCTTCATGTGACCACTATATATACACATATACATATATATAAATACATATATGACTAATGCTTTGTGGCTAAGAATATATATTTGTATATATATGACATTGATATGATATATCAATGGAGACAAATTAGGGAGAACAGAAAGAGGCTTGATTGTGTATTAAAACTTGACATATAACAGTCATAAATGTTGCTGAAGGTTTTTCAGCAGTGTTTATATATACTATAAAACAATTACTTTTTTTAATTTCTAAAAAAATTAGATTATCATGATTGTGAAACATAATGTTTAATACTCTAGAAAATATATGTGATCCTCTAATCATGAATTCAGTAAACATTTTCTGACAAAGGACACAATAGTAGATGTTTTAAAGTTTAAGACTAAGAGAGAAAATTGAAGATTTAATGTATGTACACCCTTAAATAAAAGAGAAAATAAGTTTCTACAAACTATTGAATATAATTTTTTTGAATAAACATCTACTAATGAGAATAATGGAATTTATTTTTCTATTTTTCTTTCTCCTTTTCTTTTTTCCCCCCAGTGTGTGTTCAAAATTTGTGTTCCACCTCATCAAAATCTTTCTACAAATATCCACCTGTTAATGTTGATTCATGATGAGACTTTACTTATTTCCTCTGTAAAAATCTTTTCTCATAGAGATTGGGAATGCCAAATACTAGTATCAATACACAAGTATATGCTTTTAATTGAGCATATTTATAGAACCTTATTAGATTCTTATCTTGATATTTGCCTTTTATCATGTCATTCCATTGCAGGTTAAAAGTTATAAGGAAGTTTCTCCATTTTATAATTAAATGCATCTTGAAATACAGAAATTATCTTTAAATTCTCACTGAAGTCTGCAAATACTGCTGCAATGGTAGTTTGAGCCCATAAAACATAGACACTGAAAAGTTGTGCACACGTGTAGATTTTGCTTTTTGTTTTAACTAATGACAGCACAGTATATAAAACAGCATGATATTAGTCATGATTCAAATAAACACTATTAATAGTTATGAAAAGTTATTTCAGCATACTTATGTTTCTCTTACAAGCATTATTTTGTCTTTGAATTACTTAAGAAACAACCAAGTCTGCAGTAGAAGTTAATTTTTAAAGGCATTTTGTATTTTATAATACTGGTTGAGAGAAGTTCTTCAAAAACAATTCAATTTCCATCCTTAGTATGGAGAAAATTTCAAGTGATTATGTTATCATTAGAAATATATTATGGCAGGTATTAAAATCCTGGATTCTTTCAGAATTATCATGGGAACAAAGAAAGACTGTGTGACTCAACATGGAATGTTTCTATTCACTGAATGATTTTACTGTATATGTAAATTACATGTTATTCAAAAATGAGAAATTGATTATCCCTTTACAATACCGAGAATGACATCAAGTGGAAAAATTTGTCATCTATTACAAATAAGTGATTATATTTTGGAAATAGTATCAGCAGGAGAAAGAAAGCCGCATTCTGAATGGACCCTTGTTTATTTGGCTCTCTTTAGAAGTACAATTTTCCAGGACTGAAAGGTAGAGAGGAAAACAATATCACCAAAGGAGCTGAAAATTCTTTTTTTGTTATGTGGAAAATAGGATTATCTCAGATAATAAAGTTAAAAAATAATAATATGATGATTACTCCACTTGTTTAGCTAAACACTGATGCTAGTGTTAGAATTAAGTTGGTATCTTTAAGTGAAAAAACTTTGTATAATATTTTATTATAGATATTTTATATTGTCATAGGTAAATACATAATTTGTCTCAGACTTTTTTTACTTAAATAATTGTGTTTTCTCTCTAATCCTCTCTCTCATAAATTATCTTAATACTAATGCTAAATATATCATCACTTTGTTATTTATTGTAGCTATTTGGTAATTTTTTCTAATCATGTTATTTTAGATTTTCTATAACTTAGGTTTTATCATTTTATTATTATTATTATTATTATTATTTTGGTTTGGGGAGAAGTGGGATATAGCTATAGGGAAATTCTGATGCAAAGAATTCTTAGCACCTTAGTGTCCCTTCAGCTAACAAATTTCCTCCCTTATTTTGCTTCATTATCTCCATTTGACCATTATTTACATTTTAATATTCTATAATTATTATTTTTATATATTTCTTACATGCCCATAGATATGTGTGCATCCTAGAAACACATATAAAATTATCCATATGTTGTTTAATAAAAATAAATATTATGCTGTCTCATCTCCCTTTTTAGTTATCTGTATTTTACGTGTATTTTTTCTATATTTAAATGTAGCATATTACTTCCAAGTGCTCTATAATAATCCATCATAGGTGTACATCATACTCATTCATTTTATTATTGACAAATATCTAGAATGTCACAAGTATCCCATTGTAGAGAATATCCTGTTGTAGTGTCCCTTTGTGAACACTTACATGACAATAGTACTCAAGTAAGTACAAAATAAGTACTCAAATTCATTTTTCTGGTGTTAGAATATTTGCATATTTAATTTCTATAAAAAATATTAAAATACTCTCCAGACTGGTTGAGCAAGTTTAAAGTCCCACACCACAGAAGTGTTCCTGTTTTCACTTATGCTCATAAACATTTGGTTGTATTGTATATAAAAATTTTTACCAGTAAAATATATATAAATTTAAATCTCATTGTTTTTATTATTGTTTAAAAGTGCTGTAACATTAAAATGGCTTTGTAAATCATTGGAGGAGAATTGCATTTTTTCAAATTCCATTGATATTTACAGACAAAGTAAGCATACTGGTCACAGACTGAGAGAAGCTATTGGCAATGTCTAACATTGGCAAGAGATTGTTACCTAATATATACTAAGAACTTGAAATCAATAAGAACTAAAAGTAAATCCAAAAGTAAAAGTTGAGCAAATGATGCATAGGTAATTGATGGAAAGGGAAATCTAAATAGCTGAACACTATAAAAACAGATATTCAGCCTCACTAGGAGACATCAACATAAAAGTTAAAAAAGAAATAAATAAAACCCAGTTTGTTTGTAGAAAGGAATGGAGAATTCTCAATTTATTCAATTAATAACATACTTAAGAACATCAATAAAATATAACTATGTTATTATATGTTTTTAGTTTTTTTGCAAAATCATTACCTAAATCTAATAATTACATCAAAGATTTTGACTCTTGGTATAAGAATATAAATTTTTAAGTTGGTTATTATTGTCCAAGGTCTCTGCTTTTCTTTTTCTCTACTATGTATAAAACTTGCTGTATGTCTACCTTCTGAAGTATTAAAGATGTTTGAGTAGATAGGTACACTGATAAGTACACAAAGATACTCTTCAAAGATATTTTATTTGTAAAGTATATATAAATTACCAATGAACATTTATTTACATTCCTTCTGAGTATATTTTTCTGTCATCAAATTACTCTGATTTATAACAGTTGACTTCTGATTCAGCAGTTTTCTCAGCTACTGCTATTATCTGCAAACTTCAGTCATGGAAATCAGATTTAGGATTTATAAAATCTGACAATGAAACTGTTGAAAAATGATTATAGGGTAATATTTTGTTTCTTTTTAGTCTTAATTATAAAGTTGGGGAGGTGTCTGTTTTCATTTAAAAACTAACAATTATTATGGAAAATGACATTATAGGAAACCCATTAACAATTGATTTCGTATTATCCAAGTAATGTTTTGTTATAAACTTAGGCAAGCACTCTTACCTATTAGCAAACTTAAGTGGCAACTCTCTAATTATTGTCATGTATGTAGAAAGACAGCATTGAACTACATGAGCATAGGCCTACCCTCAACTTGAACCAGCAGGGCCTATTTTATCATCCTGAACATCTCTCTGAGTTATTTCTAAAAATTCAAGCTTCCTAGTCACCCATCTGGACTGTCATCCCCGTATTTATTGCTCTCTACTTTCCCCTCATTCGAAACATTATCACTATCATTACCTTTATACACAAATTATATTGGAAATTCTTCTCTATTATCCCAAAACACCACAACTTCAACTCAGAAAATTTTTTTATTTCCTTGTTTATATTAAGAGCTACTGACTACTGAAAAACAAACTCTCTATAAGACACCTGAGTGATTTTTTTTTGTTTACCAGATAATCCAATTATAGAAAGACCATGATCTTTCAGAAATATCTATTATTGCAATTATCTAATCTATAGCTCACTGTGTGACTTACCAAATTTCAAGCATGTAAACTAAAATACAACTACCACTTCTATTTTTTTATGAAGTACAAATATATAAGTTGCTAATATGTATGATGATGATATATTCAAACTAAACATAAAAGGTACCTATTTTAAACCTTAATGTTCATTAAACATAAATATGTGATTAATTCTACAGTATTAGTGACACATGCATTTATAAGTAGTGGCTTTTATCATAATTTTTCATCTATATAGTTATGTGTGATCTTAGCTGAAAATATTGCTATAGCTGCTAGTATTGATTTCCACTTTAAAAAATGTTTTATCCTTAGCTCACCAGACATGAAAATCAGGATGAATTTTAAATACTCACAAATGTTGAAATTTATTTCAAGTTTATTTAAAAAAAGAGGAAGTGGGAAAAATCATAGAAAGTGGGATGAAATGTGTAGGAGGCACAAGTTGGGAGGGAGGATGGCAGGATCATATTCCATATCCTGCCCTTGCGTTGGCCCAAGCCTTTCTGACATTCATTTCCTTTGGGCTGGTGATGGGAGTATCCAATACAATTAAGCAGGAAAATGACTTTTGGTGATAGTCACCTTCATGTGGCCCACGAGATTGTCTTCAAAAAACGGGTGGATTTTGTGGGCGTTTTAGTTTTGTTTTATTTTGTTCCGTACTGCTCTATTTTGTTTTGTTTTAGAGAGAGATTTTGTTTTGATATGTTGTTTTGCAATATCTGAAAAAGAAATTTATAGTTCAGAGAAAACAAATTTATAGCTCTAAGAGGAGTATCAAAGGCTTAAAAGGTTACAGACAATATTTGCTATCAGAGGGCAATGCGAATGTTGGAACAAACACTGGTCTCTATTTATATAGCACAGACAGGGAATCTGCTGCTCTGTTAGGTCCTTCAGTGATGGCAGGGGACATGCCCTAAGGTAAGATGAACTGCAGCTGGAGGTTTTGTTGTGGGCTGAGCTGGCCCCATGAAAACAGCAGGTTTTAGGTTTATCTGACATCATCTATTTCCTGGATAACACTGTTTCCCTTTGATTCTTGGATTTAAAGCCTGAGAGTTAGGAAGAAGGAATGACTCTCCCTCTTTTCTGTTCCAGTCTAATCTAGCCCCCTCCTCTACTTCTTTACCCCTATTTCTCATTAAAAACAAGCAAATAAACAAACCAACCCCCGATGTCTCCTTTGTAACACCCTCAATGGTTTCCTGCTTTGATTAAGGCAGCAAAAATACTATTTTCTGAACTCAAGAGAAGAAAATTAGAAGAAAAAATTAAAGTATATTTTCTTGTTATTTCACCTGGTTCTTTTTTATACAATTAATTGTGTTCTCTGAGAAAGAGAAAATGCCATATCACACAGTGATACAAAGTTTGTTAAATTCAGTTCTAAACCGCATATATTTATCCTTCACTGTCTGAAACAGAAAGGCCAAAAGGATGCCAAAGGACTTTGCCCTAAAAATAGTAATACAGGGCCATGAAGAGAGAGTCCAGGAAGCTTGGCTGCATTCAGTGATATTTATTTTCTCCAATGATGCTTCTGCCAACAGAATGAGACACCGCTAGATGTTTAAGATGTTCTCTAGTGTTCAGAATTAAACTGAGTCATTACATTTCCCTGTTTGACTCTGCAGATGGCAGCTACTTCTGATCTTAAAGTGCCAGCAACTTTTTCTTTCAATCTCTCTTGAGATTGACCTAGCCACCTGTATTGTAGCTACATTGAAGAGCTTTGGACTAGCTAATTACACATAAAAATCATCTTCATTCTCTACTCTTCTTTCAAACTAGGCGACTATCATTTTGAAGGTTAAATTCCTATGAATCATATAGATGAGAGTGAAACAAATTAAGCTATTTTTTTTCTTTTTCTGCATTGAAATGAATTGAAACCAAGACCTAACTATGTAAGCTATGTATAATAACTTTTATGGCTTGAGCTAACAATATTTCATGAGTTCTTATATTGCTATTCCATAGACTAAGCTAGAACAGAAATCTACCTCTATAGATATAATTAATATAATTTTAGCTCTTAGATTCATAATTCCTCTATAGCCTTATTCTCACCTGTTAACCCAGAAAGAGGTTTAAGCTAAAAGAGAAATAAAAGTATTTATTTGAGGTCAGAGGTTGCAATCAGAAACAGATTTAGGTAACAGCATGAAGTGTGCTTCAGGGGCGATAAAGAAAGTCAGGGCTTATAAAGGCTTAGGCTGCATATGCTATCCTCTTTATGTAAATGAAGGATTCTGGCTAGGTTAATATGCATTAGTTGAGTCCAACACGCAAATGAAGAATGCTGGTTGGTAAAAAAATGATTGGTTCATATCTAAGTAAGGAACACAGATGGTCTGAGTGCCACAGTGAGGAAGAAATAAGGTTCAGGCATGGCTGAGAAGTTCGAAAGTTCATGGAGAAACATGCTGCATGGAATGTGTGTCAGATGAATTTCTTCAAAGTCCCCTGGTTTTATTTTAGTTCCTCCAATACAAATGATACTACCTTGGCAATCTCTGTTCATACCCCATAGTAAAGAGACTCCAGTTGTGACTACTACACATTATCCATATCTTTCTCTAAGTAATCTATTATCTGTTGAATGGTAAACCAAAGCGGAGTGAAGAGCATGGTGTGCAGAAGAAAGTGACTTTGAAGAAGAATCTGATAAATACACATAGCATCGTGTACTCAGTCTCTCTGTTGGGGATATTTGCTAGAAGTAATAAAAAAAGCAAAGCAGTAATCTTGTTATTGTAGCACATATGTTCTAGATTCCAAAAATATGTTATTTTGCTTTAAAAAATATTATTTTAACATTGTTATTAATAAACAGATTTTTTTATCTGTAACCAGTTAATGCAAATTCTCTGATACATTTTTGTACAATGCCATGGAAATGATAAAAATATTAAATATACTAATAAAGTTGTCCAAAGTGAACAGGTATTAAAGATTATAAGGTTCTCTATTATTTACCATTAATTATGAGACAGAAGCAAAATTACCATTTGTGAATGTTCCTAATATTATGCTAATAAAATAATTAAAATACTAATAGGAACAAAATTCTAAATGGAGTTGTGACTTATTTGAATTATTACCACAGTATAATATTTGGTTTCTTTATTAAGTGCTTAACAGCCTTATGAAACTCCACAAATTGGAGAAGTATGATAATGCCCAAGCACATTTCTATAAAATTATCCAATAAAGAATTTATAATAGATTAATGTGTAAAAATTTATAGTTATAATTTCTTCTCCACACATTTTTTATATGTTCCTAGTACTAGATACAAATATACTTAATATACAACTCTAAAAAGTCCTTTGCTAAAGATGGTGGTGACTATGTTTGCCATGTACTTGAAACAAAAGGCAGTTTTTATGTTTATGTCTACATTCTATGTAAAGATTAAAACTAGATCACAAGATAGTCCTGAAAACATCTTTATTGAAATTTAAGATATAGAATAACTACAGCAAGTGTCCATTTTGTTGTTGAATACATTTTAAACTATGTAAGATTTTGGTGTAAAAATTTTCCAATTATTTTGTAATAGTTAAGCTTTGTAGAAGGAGATATAATTTTTCCCCATTCTCTATCCCCATATCCCAACCTAAGAAAGAATGATAACTTATATTTGCTAAATTTTTTGCATTATACTTTTTCCAATTTCTGATTAGATTACCTTCCTATTTTACAAAAATTTCCTCCAAACTTAGATGTTGCTTTAGATGAGAAGTTTTTAATCTAAGTATTATATTTAAAAATGAACAGCTATAATAATTAAGGAAATGAATCTGAAATAATGTAATTTCAATATACTTGACATACAATAAAGAAAGAGGAGGAAAGGGAAATTGTGTGCATGGACATGCATGTGTATATGTGTCAATATGTACTTTTGATCACTTGATCATTTGATTTTGAGGCAGAAGTTTATTCCATTATCTTTCCATGCAGTACTCCATATTTCAGCTTTTGTTCTACATGTTTAGAATAGTGGTCTTGTTTAATGTAGGTACTTCAATAATATTACCTTTTTTGGGCGGCGGGGAGGGAGACTACATTAAAGATAAAGAAGAAATAGGGCAAATTATACCTAACATTTCTATTTATGCAATTCAGATGTTCCGATCACTAGAAGATTTAAAAAAACATGCTAGAACTCTGAAAATGTATTAAATAAATCAAAAAATGTGAGTCAGTCTATCTGTAATTTTCTAACATGAAAAATAAACTATAACTGTATGGCCATTGTGTGACCAAGATATTTTTGGTTTGTGTAACCAAAATAGAAGTTAAGCTTTATTAACATATCTAAAACTGTGACAGCAAATCTTATTAATATTTTGAAAGAAAAGATGTGAGTAGAGAGTCTTGACTATAGTTCTTAGCAAAAAGGAAGCAGATAAAAAATGTAATTAGTGTATCTCTTTACTCTTTTTTTAATAATGCTTACTTATAGATAGATAGATACCTGTAATGTAGTCACTTTACTGATATCATTTACTTTCTGGTAATTAAATTTAGGTTTATTGTCAAAGATAAAGTAAAAGCATTAGGGACAGGTTTTTTGTTTGTTTTGTTTTGTTTTTGTTTTTTTTGTTTTTTGTTTTTTAGTAATAACCACTGCAATAGGGAAAAGAGTCTACCCTTAACTGAACTCAACTTTGCCAAAATGAAAAGTAGGAAAGTTTTTAAAGGTTAGAGTTTTTAAAGGCTAGGAGAAAGGTATCCAGGAAAAAAAGAGGAGTTTAGCCCATGTGATCAGAACACTTGGGTTTGCTAATTGGCACTATCTGGAGGAGAAACAACTTGCAGTTATGCAAAGACAAGCATAGTATCCACCCGTTAGACCCATAGCCTCTCAGAGGGCCAAGAGGTTGAGAATTATCTCCCTGAATGTTTGCAGTTCAAAAAGATGGCTCTGGACTCCTCCAGGGAATGGTTCTGGGCAATCGATTTACATCTTAAAGGTCATAGGATTTATAATTGCAGACTATCTAAAGTAATTGCTTTAAGAGGGAGTTCAGGAGCCTATCTACAATTCTGCAGTTCTCATTACTAAGTAATTTTCTGATTTTTGTTTAGATTCCAAGGTATATTATCTCAGGAAGGTAATGTGCTAGCCAAAGAATTTAAATATTTAGTTGTTTTGACAGATTCATTTCTAGATTATATTACCAAACTGATATTCAAAGATTATGTTTTATAATGATATTTGATAACAAACCCTTGTATAGATGAGTATACATTAAAAAAAAACTAATGTAAACTATTAAAACATGCCCCTGCAAACAGTGAAACTAAGATGAAGTTCCCAGACCCACATAAGCTGATAAAATTAAATTGATAAACATAATCATAAACCTATTCTTGATCATCTTCCTAGGGAGAGGAAGACTACTTGACCTTCATCATGATTTACTGTTTTTTAATTCAGCAAGAATCATTGCCAACTAAAAAACATGCTATTATTGAAGTTTCCAGAAGACAACTGGACAAAAATGTTTTTGACAATTGAGCCTGCATCTTGAGATGTGTAATGCCCACAGACTCCAGAGGCAGAGACAAAACAGTTCTGTTAGCAGGGGGCATTGGCAATCCAGTTCTCATGTACTTTACGCAAAGACTGAATATAACTTTATCTCAAGTCCCTTGTAGCTCAGTCAATGAAAGTGTTAAACACCAAAATTGGACAAAAATTGATACATTCAACCTGCCCTCCAGCTATGACTGGTGAGAAAAAGACTGACTTATTCCTAAATACCAAGAATAACCTGAACTCCAATGTCATTAACACTCTGATCCCGACAAAGCTTTCTCATGTCAACATAAATAAAGAAATGAAGAAGGGAAAAAAGGAAAGGTGGAAGGAAGAAAGGAAGGAAGGAAGGAAGGAAGGAAGGAAGGAAGGAAGGAAGGAAGGAAGGAAGGAAAGAAGGGAGAGAAAGAACTGACAGAGGGATGGAGAGTCAGAAGTATACAGAGAAGGAGGATAAAAAATTAAAAAAAAATACCTTAGACAAATACAAATAAAGTATCTTGATAATATAGGATAACTTAGCCCTGAAAATGTGGATTATAAAAACTAAGAAAAAAATTTTGTAAGGAAGATTTCTATGATATACAAGTAAAAATTAATGAACACAGAGTTGGTTGAAATGAAAAGACAACAAAACAACATAAATTAGAAATGAATAGATGCAAAAAGATTACATTAAAAAGAGGAAAGCAAATAATATTGTAAACAATATACAAAAGAATTTACAAGGCAAAAAATAATATGATGTAGAGGGCAAATCTGAGAAGCAATTCTATATTTGAAAAAATGAGTAGAGATAAACTAGAGTATATGATATAGATGCTACACAATAATGTGTCCTTAATAAGGCATACCTCTTTTTATTATGCTTTGCTTTATTTACTTTGCAAGTACTGCAGTTTTTACAAATTGAAAGTTTGTGGCATTCCTGCATTGAGCAAATCTATTGGCGCCATTTTTCCAACAGGATTTTTTTCACTTCATGTCCCTGTGTCACATTTTGGTAATTTTTACATATTTCCAAATTTGTAATAATTATTATATTTGCTATGGTGGTCTGTAATCAGTGATCTTTAATAATACTACTGTAATTGTTTTGGGATCATCATGAACTGCACCTATATAAGACAACAAACAGTTGATAAATTTTGTATGTTTTTTGACTGCTCTACCAATTGGTCATTCCCTCATTTCTCACTGCCTCCTCAGGTCTTCCTATACCCTGAGACACAACAATAGGGCCAATCAATAACCCTATAATAGCTTTTAAGTATTCAAGTGAAAGAAAAAGTCATATGTCTTCCACTTTAAGTCAAAAGCTGGAAATGATTAAGATCAGTGAGGAAGGCATGTTGAAAGTCCAAGACAGGACAACAGCTAAGCCTCTTGTGCCAAACAGCCAAGTTATAAATGCAAAGGAAACGTTTTTAAAGGAATCTAAAAGTGTCACTCAAGTGAGCACACAAATGATAAAAAAGCAAAATAGCCAGATATGGAGAAAGTTTTAGTGGTCTGATTTGATCAGACTAACCAAAACATTACCTTAAACTAAAGCCTAATCCAGAACTTGACCTTAACTCTCTTAAATTCTGTGAGAGAGGTGAGGGAGCTGCAGAAGAAAGTTTGAAGCTAGCAGAGGTTGGTTCATGAAGTTTAAGAAAAGAAGCTGTCTCAATAACAAAAGTGCAAGGTGAAGCAGCAAGTGCTAATGTAGAAACCGCAGCAAGTTATCCAGAAGATCTAAGATAATTACTAAAGGCGGCTATACTAAACAGATTTTCAGTATAGGCTAACAGCCTAATATTGGAAGATAATGTCTTCTAGGATTTTGATAGCTAGAGTAGGGGAGTCAATACTGGCTTCAAAGCTTTTTAAAGGATGGGTTGACTCTCTCATTATGGGCTAGTGCAGTAGGTGACTTTAAATTGAAGCCAATGCCCATTTGTGCTCTACAAATGAAACAAAGTCTGGATGACGGCATATCTGTTTCCAACATGGTTCACTAAATATTTTAAACCTACTGTTGAGACCTATTGCTAAAAAAAATTCCTTTCAAAATATTACTGCTCATTGACAGTGCACTCTGTCACCCAAAAGCCGTGATGGAGATGTAACAGATCAATGTTATTTTCATCCTGCTAACACATCTATTATGTAGCCTATGAATCAAGAAGTAGTTTCGACTTTCAAGTCTTGTTATTGAAGAAATATATTTTATAAGGCTATGGCTGCCATAGATAGTGATTCCTCAGATGAATCTTGGCAAAGTAAACTAAAAACTTTCTGGAAAGGATTCATCATTCTGAATGCCATTAAGAGCATTTGTGATTCATAGAAAGAGATCAAAATATCAACATTAGCAAGAGTTTGGAAAAAGTTGATTCCAGCCTTCATGGATGACTTTGAGGGGTTCAAGACTTCAGTGTAGGAAGTAACTACAGATTGATGGAAATAGCGAGAGAGCTAGAATTAAAAGTGGAGCCCGAAGATGTGACTGAATTGCTGAAGTAGCATAATAAAACTTTAATGGATGAAGAGCTGCTTCTTGTGGATGAGCAAAGAAAAGTGGTGAAGATGCCATGCAGATTGTTGAAATGACAACAAAGCATTTAGAAGATTACATAAAAATTGATAAAGCAGCAGCAGGGTGTGGGAGGATTGACTCCAATTTTGAATGAAGTTCTGCTGTGAGTAAAATACTGTCAAACAGCATCACATGCTATGAAGAAATCATTCATGAAAGGGTCAATTGATGTAGCAAACTTCCTTGTCTTATTTTAAGAAATTTCCACAGCCACTCGAGCCTTCAGCAACTATCACTCTGGTCAGTCAGCAGCCATCAATACTAAGGCAACACCCTCCACCAGCAAAAAGATTACGACTTGTCAAAGGGTCAAATGATATTATTTTTTAGCAAGAAAGTATTTTTTAGTTAAGGTATGTATATTATTTTTAGACATAATGCTACTGTACACTTAATAGATTACGGTATAGTGCAAATAAAACATTTATATGCACCAAGGAACCAAAAATTTGTATAACTCACTTTACTGCAATATTCACTATATTGTGGTGTTCTGGAACTAAATGTGCAATTATCTTTGAGGTATGATTGTATATACATTAGAAAAAATGAACAGAAGCCATACTTA